>CM065818.1:1200000-1672500 GCA_033398695.1 Orobanche coerulescens
TTCTTTGCATTTTCTGAAACTGCATAATGAATTCCTGAAACTGATTTTTTCTTCACAAATAAGAGTGACAAACATTGGATGAGTAAGCATTAATGGTATTTTGATTTCTCGATGTCGTTGTATACCACAATATTTTGCTTTACGACTCTAGGGGTTGTGCCCGGGCCGTTTGGCTAAGCTTATTTAAAGATCTTATAAGCTTCCATCTCGTATTAGGTGTGTTTTATTGTAAAAATAAGCTGTAAAAAACAAGATGTTTAAGTGTGTGGATAAAGTCTGAACTTGAAACATATTTGTATATGTTAAGATAAGATAAATGAGCTTACAAGATGATGCAAGTTAAGGTGTGTGTGTGTGTGGGGGAGGGGAGTACATATGTTTTAGGAGTTATAAGCTCTTAAAGTGAAGTCTAATTCATTATGTTTTTCTTTAAGAATTAGTATATATAATATATAATTTAACGACTAGTATACAAATACAAGTGATGGTTTTTAGTGACCACATCCAATTACACCACCATACCTAATTTTATATACACTCACCACCATATATGGACTTGAGTTCACAATGCAACATAAAATTAGAAGTAATACATAAGGTACGAGTGAAATGAATTGACCGAAGTATTTATGTCATTTACTTATCCATCTTTCATTTACTACAGTTTCTCATCACTCAATGTCAATGTCAGTCGAAAACAAACAAATTATCGAGGATGTATATCGAGCGGCTATCACTGTCACACTGTATTTTATATGGAAAGAAAGAAATATCTATACGTAGGTTTCAAAACAAGAAGAAGATTGCTGATATATAAGTGTCATTCGACAATGCCAAATTCGGTTGGCTATTAGATATTGTTCTAGGGATGTGAAGCTAGCAAGAATATTGCTGAGAAGTTAGTCTATTTGGTAGGGCTGTAAACGAAATAAAATTAGTCTATTTTGAGATTGTAAGTTGCTTGTTTGACACGCCTACTTGGTGAAATAAAATTAAGGTTTACCAAAAAAAAAAATTACAGAAAGAAAGATTTTGACTTCCAATTTAGTATATAAAATACCTGCAATGTTCGACTCGAATAATTAAATTAATCTTTTTTTTTTTCAAAACACCCATGGCAATCAACACAGTGCTCGGCCTTTATACGAGAGATGATTCTAAATACATGAGTAGAACTTGAAGAAGGATGAACTGTCCATTTTGATAATTGACCCCTTTAATTGGTCATTTTTAAAGGATTGATTTTTATTAAATATACAATATATAAGCTTCAGTTTAGAGAATGGTATGAGTTTGAAATAGGAATAAAATCTTAATGGTATGAAGTTGGAACTTGATACTTAATGTATTTGGTTCAGTTTAATAATGAATATAATCTTCTTATTGTTAAAGGAATAATACACATTGTGTGCCTAAGTCTGTTAGTTTATGTGCTTTCCTAGTTAGGGTTTGGCTAAGGCCTGCTTGTATCTATTTCTCCATATTTAAAGGGATTACATCAATGGAATAATACACACTTTTGCCCTATTTTACTCTCTGTTATTTTCCCTTCAACACGTTATCAGCACGTAGTTCCCAACTGAGCAAATCCCGATTTTCTGAAAAATTCCGAAAAAAAAGAAAAAAAAACGAAAAATTGTTTTCTTGTTCTGCAGAAAACCCTAGCCGCCAACCCCCCGTCGCCGCCGCCTGCTGCACAGAAACTGCGGCAGACCCCCCGACCGACAAACGGTCATCACCTTCCTCACGACCGGAGCCCCACCGCAACCTACCAGTCGGATTGCTTCCTGTCATCCCCTCAACCGCGACCTACTCTGGTCAGTCGCCACAACGTCCGACGCAACCAAACCCCGCAACCGTCCGCGACCCTATCTTCCCCCGAGACGCGAACTCCATCTCCGTTCGGTCGCCTACCACCGCCGACCCACGCGACCGCCTGCTGGGCCGCCGCCTATCACCGCCTGCACTCCGTGAACAACCGCGACCCCGCTTGCATCGCCATCTCCCGCCGCTTGCTCGCAAATTGCTTCGCTGCCCAGCCTTCCGCCCGTCTGTCCAACTCGACCTTGTCGACCTGCACTGGTCCACAGGCCCGACCGACCCGACCCGCCAGCAGTCCTGTTTTTTTTCTCCAGTCCGATTTTTCTACCCTATTCACACGAAGTAAAGTACACAAATACGAACCCTACTATCTGCAATGTGCGAATTTACATGCCTTTAATTACTATTGATTGCATATTATACTCCGAATTTATTTATGCCTATTAAATCAATTAAAAGCATGCTACATTAATAATTTTAATTAAATTAAAGCAAATTGCTTATAGCAACTTGAATTAAAATAAATTCACGTTGAATTAATAATTATTGCGGCATAAGACACCTCTTTGACTGCATTTATACGTGTATAGATATATTCTTAGGATTACGTGTCTATATCTATAAATATACATATATTTGCATACATATTTAGATATGACATGCAAATTAGACTTAATCATTGGTAGATTTTAGAGGACTTATATCTACTGCCTATACTTAACTCGAACCATGATAAAGTAATTTCATTGGTCACCTTCAATAAGTATCGAAAGTAATTTTGACCATATCTTGGTTCTGAAAAATAATAACCCTCCACATTATTGAAAATTTTATCATGGAAAGTACTCATGATATACAATGAAAACTCATTTTTCTTTTTTCTTGTCTCAAGATGGCTGATCCAACTCGTCCTGAATTTGACATCTTGGACTCAGAAGGACTTGAGTACCATAGATAGGTTTCTGACGTCGAGACCACTTTTGTCGCTAAGGACTATAGTGCTACTATCTTTGAAAAAGCAGGCGAAGTACTGTCTGACAAAACCAAAGCTAGTGCATTTCCTTAGGCGACATATCGACCCCAGCCTAAGATGGGAATATCTGCAATTGAAATCCCCGAAAGAACTGTGGGATGCCCTTAAGAGCTGTTTTGGGAACATCCACAATACCTTGCTCCCAGAGTTGACCGTGCAGTGGAATGAAATCCGCTTGCTTGATTATAAACGGATCAACGATTTCAACAAAGATATGCTCCGTCTGAAGGCACGCCTTAATTTCTGTGGAAAGGACCTCACAGAAGATGATATGATCCAGAAAACTCTTTCCACCTTCCCTACTTCTGCCCTTATACTAGCGAACCAGTATAGGCTGAAGTATGACAATAAACGCATCACTACCTTCAATAAGCTTATCAACCTACTGCAAGTGGCTGAGAGGCATAATGAAGTGTTAGTGAACAACAATGTGAGGCCGGCTGGGACAAAGAAAGTTCCCGAGTCCAACTATGGCAAAGTGAAAGGTGGAAAGAACCCCAATGCATAGGGGACTGGTCATGGCAACCCCAAACCACAACGTGGAAAAGGGCACAGTGGTCGAGGACGTGGGGGTTCTTCCAATGTAATGAGAATACTTGGTACTCCCGGCTCTTCTAGCCAAGGAAACAAAGCACCTACCCCCCATGTCACTCCCAAAGTCAGAGTTGGCGATGAACCGCGCTATCGATGTGGAGATGCTGGACATTGGTACAAGAACTGCCATGCAAGCAAGCAAGTCGCAGCACATTACAAGAAATATAGAGAGTCCAAAGAACGGGAGGCTCACTATATGGAGAAAAATGCTCTCGACGAGTCCCCCAATGTCAATTTCACAGTCACCGATAATCGCAATGAGCATATGTGTCACAGTCATTAGAGGCACCCCTTTATGACTGAATGTCATCATTATGTTTACTTTCTCGTTTACATTTGACATTGTTACCTCAGAACGATTTTATCGATGTTTTATTTTCAGTAATGGTGTGATGAAACTTTGTTTTTCTAGAACAAGATATTATTATTGCTCACGTTATATCCTTAGCTTTATTTTGAAGAAAATAATACTGCTTGCTTGTTTATGGTTCGAATTTCTCCCTCTTTTTCGTAGGAATGAATCGAGGAGAACTTGAATGTTTGGTTGACAATGGGACCACCCACACCATTCTTAGGAATAGGCTTCTATTCACTGAATTAATTGCATGTCAATCCTCGGTAACCACGATGACTGGGCCCTCCCAACTCATCCAAGGGTGAGGCAATGCCCGATTTTTATTGCCTAACGGCACTCTTCTTCGAGTTACCGATGCTCTATACGCACCTAGGGCCCCTCGAATCTTACTAAGCTTTAAAGATATACGTAGCAATGATTTCCACGTCGAAACCCACTGTGAGAATGGAATCAAGTTCCTTTATATTATAACTAATGAATGTGGACGTAAACTGATTAGTGCATAATTGATCTAAAATTCATATACAAACCCACTGTGAATTTTACTGATTTTGATAGAATTTAATTATTTTTAAGAAATATCAAAACATGAGCTAATAATATTTATTTTGCAGGTTACTGGCATAAAATATCAAATTGGTCGAAAAACCAAACCGAAATCAAAATCAGAAATTTCCAAGAAAAAAAATGTGACAAAACACGGCGGAACACACGACGCAAATAGGGCCGTTTCTCTCGACCGTTTACAACACGGCGCATATTTTCCGCCGGGTCCTTGCGCGTGTTCCAGACAAGACCGAGTCATCCTAATATGGCTATATAATACGGCGCAAAATGGGCCGTTTTTCAGCACCGCTTTTACGCAGATGCCATGCAAAAATAGTCCACTTTGGACCATCTTGTGAACTCAACCACAAGATATTTTTTTGGTCAAAAATCTGAAAAATCAAAGACATGGGTGAAGTGTGAACAAAGAATTAATCAAGATACTACAATAGATATTTTGAATTAAATAATCAATTGTATTTTTGAAAATCACCTATAAAAGGACATCTTCACCCATGAAGTAATCACCTCCTCTTCTTGCCAAGAAACATCCCTTTCTTTTAGAAAGATATTTTCCTTACAACTCTTTACTTTAGTTTGTATTTCATTTTTGGTTTGAAGTTTTTTTCATTTAGTTTGTAATTGAAAAGTGCTTGATCAATAAGCACTTAGTATTTTACTTAGTGTTTTACTTTCAATTTTTGTAAGCTTGTAACCTTTGAACAAGTTTGAAGTTATATATTGAAGTATGTTTCTTGCACTTTGATACATTATATTCAAGTAAGTTTCATCTATTGTCATTAAGTTCTAGTAATTAAAAGTTTCTATATGTATTATGTATACCAATTATTTCTATTATAATTTTAGTTGTATAAACCAATGAGTAGGTAATCTTTCTTCCTAGAGGAAGGGAGATTTCTATTAGGTTATATATTGAGTATTTGATTGATTTACACTATTTTGATTAAAAACGACTAATTGGTTTAAATAGAGATTGATCATATCATATTTCTACTAATGAAACCTCCTTGATTGATTGTTGAGTGAATTGGAAACATATTTTTTCAATCTATCAAGTGTTAATCTTGTTATCAACATCTTAAGATTGCGAAAGTGGTTAAGACACATTTGAATACGAAAGTTATGAGGTGAAAAGTTGATTACTCGATGAACAATCGTTTATCCTAAAAATAGTCAAGTTAAAGAAATGAAAGGACTAATTGGTTTAAATAGAGATTGATCATATCCTATTTCTACTAGTGAAACCTCCTTGAATGTTAAGTGTATTGGAAACACATCTTTTCAATCTATCAAGTGTTAATCTTGTTATCAACATCTTAAAATAGCGAAAGTGATTAAGACATCTTTGAATACGAAAGTTATGAGGTGAAAAGTTGATTACTCGATAAACATTCGTTTTTTCTTTTATATCTGTGTAAATCAATTCCTATACTTAATTAAAAACCTAATTTAATGAATCCGTAATCCCCTAGATTTTATAAATTCCCAACTCATTTTAATTCTATTCATTTCCACTAGTAAAAAATAGTCTACTTTAAAAATAGTCTAGTATAAATAGTCGTAATATAAATAGTCTAGTTATAAATAGTCTTAATAAAAATAGTCTAGTAAAAATAGTCTTAATATAAATAGTCTAGTAAAAATAGTAGTATTAAAAATAGTAGTATAGTCTACTTTAAAAATAGTCTAGTTAAAATAGTCTTATTAAAAATAGTCTAGTTATAAATAGTCTAGTATAAAAATAGTCTCATTAAAAAGAGTAGTATTAAAAATAGTAGTATTAAAAATAGTCTTATATAAAATAGTCTCATTAAAAATAGTCTTATTAAAAATAGTTTGGTTTAAAAAATAGTGCATTTAATTTAGTTAATATTTAAAAATCCAATAATCTATTTTAGAATATTTTAGTATTTATTTCTCGCAATTTGTAACAAAATATTATACGAAGCCCCGTTGAACAATCCTCGAGAAAAAAAGACCTTGGTAGAACTTACCACAACTACTTCTACCTCGTATATATTTGCGAGCGACTCAAAAACTCCTATTTTTAGGATAAGTTTTTGACCGATTATAAACGCATATTAGAAAAACTTAAGAGTCAAAATAGTGGACTGTACACCACAACCATTAGGGTATTCGAATCATATGCTGTCACCATAAATGAAATTTGGGACAAAGACTCATATAGGCTTTGGCATGATAGACTAGGTCATCCTGGCCGAGATATGATGATCCGTATCCTAAAGAACTCGCATGGACATCCTTTCTTTCGAGTGAGAAAAGGGCAACAACTCAACACGAAGAACAGTATTGATGTTAATCATGCTATGTCGTCTAAAGAAATAGAGACATATGCCCCTTCTAAGCAATTGACTATGTCAAAAGCACATCGCTCATTCTGCAAAGTCTGTTCTTTAGTTACAGTAAGAGCGAGACCTTCCTACACTAAAGACACTAAAGCGAACATCACATTCTTACAACGTATACAAGGAGATATTTGTGGACCCATCCACCCAGAATGCGGACCATTTAGGTACTTTATGGTATTGGTGGATGCTTCGACACGCTGGTCACATGTCGCACTCTTTTCCACTCGAAATGCTGCATTTGCAAAACACCTAGCTCAGATCATTCGTCTAAGGACTCACCATACTGATCACCCTATCAAGTCTATTCGACTCGATAATGCATGAGAATTTACATCTAAAGTATTTGATGACTACTGCATGTCAATCGGAATCGATGTAGAGCATCCCGTTCCCCATGTGCATACACAAAATGGTCTCGCAGAGGCAACCATTAAAAGAATCCAAATGGTAGCACGGGCATTGGTTTTGCGCACCAATTTGCCCATCTCTGCTTGGGGATATGCAGTCCTACATGCATCCGTACTTATTCATTTCAGACCCACCGTTGGCCAACCATTTTCTGCGTACCAGTTGGTAACTGGATATGAACCGGATATCTCACACCTACGTATATTTAGTTTTGCAACATATGTGCCGATTGCGCCCCCACAACGCAGTAAAATGGGTCCTCAGAGACGTTTAGGTATCTACGTTGGATACGAATCCCCAACAATCATCCGCTACTTAGAACCCTTGACAGGTGATCTCTTTACCGTGCGCTTTGCGGATTCGTCACTTCAATGAGTCAGAATTCCCGTCGTTAGGGGGAGAGGAGAAAAAGAAATATCTCAAGGAACGACAGGAATTGTCTTGGTCTGTCCCTAGTCTGTCTCATTATGATCCCCGTACCTCACTATGTGATCGTGAAATACAACGAATCCTCGATCTTCAGAACGTAGCAGATTCAATGCCCGATGCGTTTACTGATATCGCCAAAGTGACAAGATCACACATTTCAGCTGCAAATGTGTCTACAAGGTTAGAAGTTCCCAATAAGGGGTACATCACCAATGCACCGAGTGATGCAATCGCACCCAATGGAAGCGCGATCGAGGCCGTGGCTCCCAAAAGGAAAAGGGGGAGGCCACCCGGTTCGACAGACACTCGCCCAAGGAAGAAAAGGGCACGTGAGGCACAAATCAACCCATTAATCATCAATACTGGGAATCCTTCCCACGAGATTATCTCTGACTATAGCTCTGTCCATGAATCATTAATGGGGGACGCCCCGGAGATCGATTCGGCATTAGAGAACAAAGAGATCTCGATTAACTATGAAAGTGCGTCTGATTTGATGGAACGATCGACCACTCATATTGATGATGTGTTTGCATACACAGTTGCTCAAGAAATCATAGAGCACGATGATGTCGAACCACGCTCTGTTGAAGAATGTCAACGAAGAGTCGATTGGCCTAAATGGAAAGAAGCTATCCAGGCAGAGCTTGACTCTCTGACAAAACGCAAGGTATTTGGCCCAGTAGTGCTAACTCCGCCAAGTGTAAAGCCTGTTGGACACAAATGGGTTCTTGTCAGAAAGCGTGATGAGAATCACGAAGTCCTAAGGTACAAGGCTCGCCTTGTTGCACAAGGTTTCTCACAACACCCTGGTATAGATTACGAGGAAACGTACTCCCCCGTAATGAACGTTATTACGTTCCGCTACCTAATCACCCTAGTTATTTCCGAAGGATTGGAAATGCAGCTAATGGACGTGGTCACTGCGTAAATCTATGAGGATCTAGATACGGAGATTTACATGAAAGTGCCCGAAGACATTTCATTACCCACATCAAGTAACTCCAGACCACGGAGTGCGTATTCAGTTCATTTTAAACGCTCACTTTATGGTTTGAAACAATCCGGAAGGATGTGGTATAACCGTCTGAGTGAATACTTGATTGGAAAGGGATACAAGAACAATGAACTGTGTCCTTGCGTCTTCGTAAAGAAAACAAGTTCCGGATTTGCGATCATCGCAGTGTATGTCGACGATATGAATATAATCGGCACTCTTGATGAAATAAGATAAACCACCAGATACTTAAAAACTGAGTTTGAGATGAAAGATCTTGGGAAGACTCGTTTCTGTCTTGGTATTAAAATAGAACATAGAGTCTGTGGAATTCTCATCCACCAGTCTGCTTATGTCCAGAAGATGCTTAGACGCTTTAACATGGACAAAGCACACCCGGTTAGCACTCCCATGATCGCTCGCAGCTTGGATGCGAAGAAAGATCCATTTCGTCCAAATGAAGATGACGAGGAGCTTTTGGGAGCTGAAATTCCCTACTTAAGTGCAATAGGTGCTCTATTGTACTTAGCTCAATGTACGCGACCAGACATCACCTTCTCAGTAAACTTACTATCTCGATTTAGTTCAGCACCGACGCAACGTCATTGGAATGGTATCAAAAATATATTCCGATACCTAAAAGGAACCATAGACTTGGGACAATTCTTTCCCTACAAGCAGGCAAATGAAGCTGCTTCCGTAAAGGCAAATGCTGAAGTAAATGCTAATGCCATAGAACTACACCGACAAACGTATTGGTAGGATTTGCTGACGCAGGGTATCTCTCCGACCCACACAAAGGTCGTTCCCAAACTGGCTATGTATTTGCTATTGGGAACACCGCTATATCTTGGAGATCTACAAAACAAACCCTTGTAGCTACATCATCTAATCACGCCGAGATTATCGCTTTGCATGAGGCGGTACGTGAGTGTATTTGGTTAAGAGCTATCATTACACATATCCTAGGTAACAGTGGACTAAGTAATGTCACTGGAGCACCCACATGCATATATGAAGATAATGCAGCTTGCATCGAACAGATGAAGCTTGGGTATATCAAGGGGGATAACACAAAACACATATCTCCAAAATTCTTCTATAATCAGCAACAACAGGCTCTCCTCAATATTCAAGTAAAGCAAGTCACATCTGAGGAGAATGTGGCCGATTTGTTCACCAAATCTCTGCCCAAGGCCGTGTCTGAAAAATATGTGAGAAGTATCGGAATGCGTAGAATTTCCGAACTCCCGAAATCGATGTAGAGGTAGAGGGAGAAGGGTGGGTCATAAAGAAACTTACTCACCGACGTTGTACTCTTTTCTTTGACCAAAGTTTATTTTCTCCCATTGGGTTTTGTTACTTGGCAAAGTTTTTAATGAGGCAAACGACACATGCACAAGTTTTTCAAAATATCCTTGATTGATGTACAAGTCAGGGGGAGATGTAGACTTGAGGGGGAGTCTTACATCCATACCGTACGTTATACTCTTTTACTTCCAAGGATTATTTTTCGCACAGGGTTTTTATCACTTGGAAAGGTTTTTAACGAGGTAACAAGATGTACGATTTTAGGGATCGATGGAATGGTCACCTTAGTAGCGCTATGATCAAATGTAACGATCATATGAGAGGATAGATTCAAAGGACGAAGTCTAAACTTGATGTGTCTAGATGTTGTACTCTTTTTCCTACGATCAAGACATTTTTCCCACTGGGTTTTGCTTGACGAGGTTTTAACGAGGCAACATGACATGCGCTTGTAGACTAGGCACAAGGGGGAGTGTTAAAGGAATAATACCCATTGTATGCCTAAGTCTGTTAGTTTATGACCTTTCCTAGTTAGGGTTTGGCTATGGCCTATTTGTATCTATTTCTCTCTATTTAAAGGGATTACATCAATGGAATAATACACACTTTTGCCCTACTTTACTGTCTCTGTTATTTTCCCTTCGACACTTATGGGTTATTTGCTTGAACTTTTGGTAAAAAAAAAAGACCCTCATTGTATGCCACATTAGCAATTTTAGTTATAAAAAGTTAAAAAAATAAAATAAAAAATAAAGTATGCTGCAAAAAAATTAGAAAATATAAATTAATAAGATAGTTATCTACCATTCATATAATTTATTATTAAAAAAATAAAAAATAAAAAATAAGACAATACTTAAAAGTACTATAAAATAAAACTGCACAATATTTAATCAATTAATAAACATAAAAATTATTAGTCTAGATAGTTATTTAAATATCTGAAAAGTAAAAAGCAACCAAATAATTATAGTTAATTTCTCATTAAACAGAAATATAATTCCTATATTTTGTAGTTAACCATCACATTGTGGATCGAAGCAAGGTTGTAAGGATTGTTCCTGTAAAAATTTGTGATTACTATTCTTCAACGGTAATTATATCTAAACTCCTTGTTATTTCTTGTTGATTAATAGTTGATGATGATAATGGACATGATGATGATTTCTGAACGTTTTTATTGCTAGTTCATGTTTTAAATGAAGTTCTTGAAGTCTTTGATCACATGAGGAATGTGGCGCCCCGGGCCCGCCGGTGGCCCACGCACCGACCTACGACGCAACCCAAACCGTTTTTTTTTTTGAAAAAAAACTTTCATTAACAACAGCCAAAACCGGACCTCAAAACGGGGACCGACGGCTCAAACCACTACAACATATACAACGGGTAACGACTCCAATCTTTCCACACAATCCTATTACACTTAGTTCTATTCTTAACCCAAATGAAAGACAACGATTTCACCATAGACACAATACGATCGACACTAGGCTCGTTTCCTTTAAAAACCGTCTCGTTCCTTTCCTTCCATATCGCCCACATAGTAACAATCACGATCCCATGAACTATTTTTTTCTTCATCTTGCATCCTTGGACTGTTTTATACACCTGTAAAAGATCTTTTATACCAAACGCGAAGATTGGAGGAGTTCTACACCAAGAGCCGATACAATCCCAAACATTTGCAGCTATCAAACAATCGGCCAGAATATGCAACTCTGCCTCGTCTCTTGCACGACACCAGGGACATAAAATATCCTGAATAACAATGTTCCGCTGCACTAACGCTGTCTTCGTCGGAATACGGTTCTGTTCCGCTCTCCAAGCCATTATCGAGCACTTCAAAGGAACCCAAGAGACCCATTTAATAACAAAATTTGACCCATAATCAAACCTCTGCATCAGCAAATCAGCCGTCCCCTTTACTGTAAATGTATCTTGTCCCTCTGCAGCCCATTTCCACTGATCCTGACCCGCTGAAACTTCAATCCTGTTCAAAGCCTCGCACAGCTGAAATTACTACAATTTAGATTATCTGAAAAAAAAAGGTTTGCACATTCTATTACGATTAATTGGAAATATCATTCCAAAATAAAAATATCTGAGTCTCGCTTATAGTAAAAACATATAGAATTGACACAACACCACTCAATATTAAAATAGACATTTCCAAGGATTAGTTCGGCTAAGCTGGGATCACCTAATTATCAAAAAAAAATAGACGTTTCCAAAAATTCACAACAACCAGGCTTACTATTATTTTACAACATCCACGACAACATATTACATATTCTGAATATATTACAAGATTTAAGATATCCCCCGAACCGCTAATCAATATCACGAGACAGACGGTGGCAGTAGCGACGAACCGCAACACCTACAAAACTGTGTGGGGGTGAGCCAACACTGCCCACGACTAGAAACTCAAATAGATGTAATTTATACAACCTTAGCATGACAATACAATATTCACCAAATCTGCATATCACAATTCACCTATTCAAGTATGTGCAATGCAATTCCCATGCATGCAATGACTCACGCACACGGGCCCATTTCGCTCGGCTCTTTTGGCCAACCCAAGTCGCTTACTTGAATTTTTCGCTTCGCAATGCATGTTTATGACATATTATTTCATGTCAATGCGCAATGATACTTAATATTCGCAAATTCACATTTCCGTTGATCACACATGTCACAAATATCGCACTGATACACTTTAAGATGTAAAAATTTCACAATTTAAATTTCTAGTAAATTCCCCACCTGAATTTTTTATGAAAATAAACAATTTTCGCTAATTTTGATCGCTTGGCGATTTCGGCCCACTTGTACTTGTCTCGTAACCGAATGATTCCACTTCAAGATTTAGCCCCTTTTCTTTTCTCTCTCTACCCGCGGCTAAGATGATGATGATGATGAAGAAAGGAAGGCTACGTGCCTTCTTAAAAATCTGACTCCTTTCTCTCTTTTATTCTCTTTTTTTTTTATAATTTTTCTCAAAATTACACTTTTGCCTCAAAAATTTATAAAATTAACAATTAAGCCCAAATAGTCCCCAACATATATAATTGACCCAAAAAGTCATAATTAATAATTTTTAATATCCCAAAATAATACTTTAGTCACACTAAATATTTCAACATTTTTGTTTGTTTATTTATTTCGCCCCTTTAATTATTCGGGCTTGACAACTCTCCCCCGTTAAAATAAATTTCATCCACGAAATTTCTTACCGTTTCCAAACATGTACAGGTACTGCTTTCGCATACTCTCCTCTGTTTCCCAAGTCATTTCCTCAATCGCTTGACTTTTCCATAATACTTTTACCATCGGAATCATTTTATTTCTCAACTGTCGCGGTTGTCGATCTAAAATCGCAACTGGTTTCTCTTCATACGTTAAATTCTCGTCAAGTTCCACCGGTACTGTTTCTAACACATGTGATGGATCCTTTATATATTTTCGCAACATAGAAACGTGAAACACGTCGTGTAATCGTGATAATTCATTCGGTAATTTCAGTCGGTATGCCGCGGTTCCAATTCTTTCTATAATCTCATACGGCTCAATATATCTCGGCGCTAATTTTCCTTTCTTCCCAAATCGCATCACGCCTTTCCATGGTGAAACTTTCAAGAATACATACTCACCAACCTCGAACTCTAACTCTCGTCGACGAGTGTCCGCATAACTCTTTTGATGGCTCTGTGAAGCTCTCAGTTTTTCAAGAATAATGTCGATTTTGCTCGAAGTCTCTTGAATAATTTCAGGTCCGAACACCCTGCTCTCATTCTTAATTTCACCCACTTCTCCCCAATATATTGGAGTTCTGCACTTTCTACCATATAATGCCTCAAATGGTGCCATACCAATACTGTTGTGGTAACTGTTGTTATATGCAAACTCAATTAGCGACAAATACTTCTCCCAGTTCCCGGAAAACTCCATTACACAAGCCCATAACATGTATTCTAAAGTCAGGATCGTCCTTTCTGATTGCCCATATGTTTGTGGATGAAATGTAGTACTAAATTTTAGTTTCGTCCTTAACGCCTCTTGCAAGTGTCGCCAAAAATGGGAAGTAAAATTTGGATCCCGATCGGACACAATGGATACTGGAGCCCCATGTAACCTGACAATCTCTGACACATACATCTTTGCACACTGATCAAGAGTAAATGTCACTTTTACTGGCAAGAAATGTGCTGACTTAGTTAATCGATCCACAATAACCCAGATGGACTCGTTACCCCTCGTAATCCTCGTACAAAATCCATCGTAATGTGCTCCCACTTCCACTCGGGAAACGGTAAAGGATGTAACAACCCTCCTGGTCGCTGGTGTTCTGCTTTTAATTGTTGACAAATAAGGCATCTAGCTACAAACTCTGCTATCTCTCTCTTCATAGCTGACCACCAGTAGTACTCTTTAATCGTCTTATACATTTTGGTACTACCTGGATGCATAGCATAAGCTGAACTATGCGCTTCTTCTAAAATTTCTCTTCTCAATTCTGAATTTCTAGGTACACACATTCGGTTCCCATAACACAGAACTCCATCGGCTCGAATAGCAAAATCTTTTGTCTTCTTATTGATCACATCTTCTCGAAATTTCATTAATCTTGAATCCTCACTCTGCAATTCATGGATTTTATCAATTAAGATTGGTCTCACCAGAAATCGTGCGATAACAACTTCAGTATCGAATATCGTCAATTAAGCATTTAATAATTTCATTTCTCATATGAAGTCGACTCCCTTGCACTGGATACATGATAACAAGCCTTGTGATTTTCGACTTAACGCATCTGCCACTACATTCGCCTTTCCAGGATGATAATCAATCGTATAGTCGTAGTCTTTGATTAACTCAATCCATCTCCTCTGTCGCAAATTTAATTCTTTCTGAGTAAACAAGTATTTCAGGCTTTTATGATCAGTGAAGATTTGACAACCCTCACCATAAAGGTAATGTCGCCATAACTTCAGAGCAAACACAATCGCTGTGAATTCTAAATCGTGAATCGGGTAATTAAGCTCATGAGGTTTCCGTTGTCTTGAGGCATATGCTACCACCTTTCCATTCTGCATCAATACACATCCTAGTCCCTGATGTGACGCATCACTGTAGATCACAAATCCTTCGGAGCTCGTTGGTATGGTCAACACTGGCGCTCGAGTCAAACGATCTTTCAACTCTTGAAAGCTATTTTCACAATCTCTACTCTAGTCATATTTTACACCTTTTCTAGTCAGCTTTGTCAACGGTAATGCAATTGACGAAAAATTTCCGATAAATCGGCGATAGTATCCCGCTAACCCAAGAAAACTTCGAATCTCAGTCACACTCACAGGTGTCGGCCAGTTTAACACAGCTTCTACCTTTTTTGGGTCGACTTTGATGCCTTCACTAGAAATCACGTGACCCAAGAATTCTACTTCTTCGAGCCCAAACTCACATTTACTGAATTTAGCATACAGTCGTTCGTCTCTCAGTTTCTGTAACACTAATCTCAAATGTTGTTGATGTTCTTCAATACTCCGTGAATAGACCAAAATATCATCGATAAAAACTATCACAAAATTATCCAAAAGCGGTTTGAATACACGATTCATCAAATCCATAAATACCGCAGGCGCATTTGTTAACCCAAACGGCATCATGGGAAACTCGAAGTGTCCGTATCGTATTCGAGATGTAGTCTTCTCTACATCACTATATATAACTCTCAGCTGATAGTATCCAGAACGTAAATCGATTTTCGAGAACACTTTGGCTCCCTGTAGCTGATCGAATAAATCGTCAATTCGAGGTATCGGATATTTATTTCTGATCGTCACTTTGTTCAACTGACGGTAATCAATACACAATCGCCAAGTCCCATCCTTCTTTTTAACAAATAAAATTGGTGCTCCCCATGGCGATATACTCGGCTGGATGAATCCTTTCTCAAGCAAATCGCCTAACTAAACTTTAAGCTCTTTCAATTCGGCAGGTGCCATTCTATAAGGCGGAATCGATATCGGAGCCATCCCTGGCACTAAATCAATAGTAAATTCTACTTCTCTCTCTGGCACAATACCCGACAGTTCATCTGGAAATACATCAGAAAACTCATTCACTATTGGGACTGTCTCTAGTCGTGATTCCTCTTTTATCACATCAACTGCATATGCTATAATACACTCACATCCATCCCTCAATAATTGTCTCGCTTTAGTTGCCGATATCAAACTCGTCGGCAGAACCCGCCCTTCACCATTAAACACAAATTATGGCTCACTCGGAATTTTGAATACAATATCTTTACGAAAAAAGTCTATACACGCGTGATAATTAGATATCCAATCCATACCTTAAATAACATCAAAATCCAAGTCGCTTACTTGGATTTTTCGCTTCGCAATGCATGTGTATGACATATTATTTCATGTCAATGCGCAATGATACTGAATATTCGCAAATTCACATTTCCGCTGATCACACATGTCACAAATATCGCACTGATACACTTTAAGGTGTAAAAATTTCACAATTTAAATTTCTAGTAAATTCCCCACCTGAATTGTTTATGAAAATAAACAATTTCCGCTAATTTTGATCGTTTGGCGGTTTCGGCCCACTTGTACTTGTCTCGTAACCGAAGGATTCCACGTCAAGATTTAGCCCCTTTTTTTCTCTCTCTACCCGCAGCTAAGATGATGATGATGATGAAGAAAGTAAGGCTACGTGCCTTCTTAAAAATCTGACCCCTTTCTCTCTTTTATTCTCTTTTTTTTTTATAATTTTTCTCAAAATTATACTTTTGCCCCAAAAATTTATAAAATTCACAATTAATCCCAAATAGTCCCCAACATATATAATTGACCCAAAAAGTCATAATTAATAATTCTTAATATCCCAAAATAATACTTTAGTCACACTAAATATTTCAACATTTTTATTTGTTTATTTATTTCGCCTCTTTAATTATTCGTGCTTCACAAGGAACATTGATGGTATTTCTTGATATATGAACTTATATTAATGAAGATGATGATATGTATATCAGAATTTTCAGATTATTGCGAATGATCAACCATGTGATGATGATTATACATGTCATACAAAGTTTAGCGTTGGAAGAGCTCGAATTAGATGTTTGTTGTGGACCATATGATTTTAGGAATTGACTAGTATAATTGTTACCGGAATAACTCGTCGTAGTTTAATTTGTAAGAACTTGAATTCGAGTTAAATGGTGGAAGTTCTGATGTTTTAATGATCGCATTAGTATGATTAGGTTGGTTTTAATGATCATTTTGATTCGTAAATAATTCTATTATTGTTTGATGATCGGAGTCATGAGATTGTCATCACTGTGGTTGAATTGTGTTAACCGAGTTAAGATCAGATTCATATTGCTTTGACATATTAAAATAATGGGAATCATTAGTTACAATTACGTTGTTTACTAATTGAAATTTGGTTATTCGAAGGGTTGATCGAGGAAGCCAATTCTAATCGACTTAATTCACTATTTCGGTTTGAGTCAAATACTTTAATTATATGTAGTGTGTTCTTGCTTTGAAAATGATATTGTAAATTATGGTCATAGTTCATCAAGTGTGTTTAAGGATTCATGATGAAAGCCATGGTCTAAGAATTGATTTTGGGGATTATCCAACCTCTGTGAAATGGGACTTATGGTGTATGTATGTGTGAGGCTATGTCATGGGGTTAAATCGCCAAAATGAGACGATTAGAATTGGAGGACTCTTGTTGGTTCATTATGAAATAGTAAACTGGCTCAAATATTGTGATTATTGTTGAAATATTTCGGACGTTTTGAGTCGTTTTCGTAATTTTTCAAAGTTTGTGGTAATTACTTCCGTTGTCGAATTCCGACACTTCGGGTGGTCGGAATCGTATGTTCTCTTAGCCCTTAGATTCGTCTTTGCGAGTACTTCGTAACCGTATCTTCGGTTTATATTCAGGTTCGGGTTTCAGGATTGTCCGGGCCGTCGGAGTGGCCACGGCCGAGTCACGGCCGGAGCAAGGCCTGGCCTGGCCGAGTTACGGCCGTAAGGTGCCGGTTACGGCCGTACGTGCTCGGCAGACATGGCTGGACGAATGATGTGTAAGTGTCGAGTTACGGCCGTAAGGCCCTGTCGGTTACGGCCGTAAGCGATCGGCAAGCGCTGGGTGGATTTTGACGAATGCCGGTTACGGCCGTAAGCGTCCGGCAGTGTCCGGCTATATAAGGCCTCGCAGCGGGTTTTTGCTCATTTCTTCACTTTTCTTGCGGCTATCGGATGGGTGCGACGGGAAATAGGGTTCTTGGTCGATTCTACTCAATTCCAAGGCATTTTGGAATATTCTTGTTGATTATATCATCATCCAATCCGTGTTCTTCGTCGAATCAAGGTATATTTCTTGATTTTCCTTCAAGTTGACTTTTTGGGGAATTGTTCTTGATTTCGATTCTAGTCCGATTTTAATACATCGGTTGGTGTAGTATGATGTTATTAATCGTGTTATATGGGTTGTATATCCATATTTCGAGTTTGTTCAACTCGATTAGTGATTCGAGTGTTCTTGGGAGTTATCGAACATTGAGTGCTCGATTAAATATCCCAATGAGTTTCCCTTCGATAGTTTGGTGGGATTTCCGTTGTTTTTTACCTTGATTCTCATTGTGATCGTATTTTTGTGTTCTTGGCCATTTTGGGGGAAACCCTCGAATTTGTGTCGTTCGTCCCTTCAATTCAACGACTTTAGGTCGTGCTATGGAATTCGTTTTCATTGTTGCTATTGTTGTTCGTAGTTTATTGTCGCGGGTTAGCGTGCGGTGGAGTCGGCAGGTTCGTAGTCGGTTCGCGCCAACCTACTTCGGTCGATTCTACGCGCTGTGGTTATTCGAGGCAAGTACCTTGTCTATACAATTCTTGTTTTATGGATATGATAATTAGTGATCGTCTCCTTGTGTTTATTTGATTGTTTGAATTTCACTTTCAAAGATTCGGTTAGCCTTGTTAAAGGCCCTCTTTCAAAACGCGTGTGTTTTGTGAACATTGTGTTTGTGGATGGTTACGTGAATTACTATGAATACACTTAGTGTTATCGTTGTGCTTTGATAATATATATGTATATATTATCTCATATCGGTGCGTTGTGATTTGACCATTGCGTCGTGCATTGTGTTTGTTGCCATTGAGTGAATTACTTGGATATTATCGATGTGATATGTTATTTGTGTGAATGTGTGGATATGGTTGAAGGTCTACGGTGACACATGGCATGTGACCATGTGGTCAGGATGCAACAAGCGATTGATCCAACCGTGAGAGCCTGAGATAATCTACGGTGACACATGGCTTGTGATCATGTGGTCACGATGCAACAAGTGATTGATTCAACCGTGAGATATGTTCTGATTTTTGTTTCGCTAGCCAGCTCGGGAGGGTCCTTAGAGGCCTCGAGTGGGATTTGTGGCTTCGTCCCGGTCCTAGGTGATGCGTGTGCGTGATTATGTTGTATTGATTTTATATGTCCGTTGAGGACACTTGATGCGGGCTCTGGCCCTGTGAATTGTTGTTGGTTCTATTTGTGAAAACAAAACCTTTGGGCCGTGACCCTTGTTGATTTTGGAAAGAGAAGGATTTGATAATCCTAAATTGTTTTCTACTAAAACTCCCGATGGCTTATCAAACCATTTTGTAAATTGTTTTCTCCTGGATTGTGATCTTTTGGTTTTGGAACGTTTTACCCAAACTCTTGCCTCGGGAAGTGTTTGTTTCGTTGTATTTGAATTTTTGAGGATTTCTAGTTATTATTGTTCTTAGAACTTGAATTGTATGGCTCGTATTTTCACTTGTACTTGCACTAGCAAAATAGTGGAATTTTGCTAACCCCTGAGTAATCGGGGGGTGGATGTCTGTATTGCATTCAGGTTTTGGAGCATAGCACAGGGTCGGCATGAAGGATGATGAAAGATGAACGATACTAATCACACGAGGACCCGTTTGATGTCATATTGGTTTAGTTGTATTTTATTTCCGCTGCAATATTCTTTCCCCATTGTACGGGAGTGTGTTGTATTCGACCCCTGCGTGGGTATGTATTGTAATTGAGTTGTATATATTTATTGAAAGACCAAATCGGTCTACTGAGTCATTTTAGCCTTAAAGGCGTTGTTGAGTTGTTCGGTTTTGTTACCAGCCTGGTAGAACCTTGAGGAAAGGTTGTACGGCGTGTAATATCCCTGAGCGGATTGGGGGTGTTACCCTCCCTTCTTAGCGGCGCGAATCGCGTCAGCATAAGCCATATAGTAGGCGAATTCGCTGATGTACTCCACGTTAAGGAAGGGATCGGCCTCAGTCGCCTCCAGCTTTCTGTTAGGATTGTATACTGCAAAGCATACTTTATGCTTGTATTACCTAATTTCCCTGTTACTACCTATGAGAATATTAATGACATTTAATCACATGTTTTGCATATTAATTCACGTTATGGTTATGCAAATGAAATGTCTAATTATTTTATATTGTAGATAATGTGGTGTGTTGGTGTCACACGGAAGATCACATTATCGGTGCCTTATAAAATAATATAATAGTTCACAACCTATATAATTATTAGACAAATTATATAAAAGGTTGTAGTAT
Organism: Orobanche coerulescens; assembly: GCA_033398695.1. Classification (NCBI taxonomy): domain Eukaryota; kingdom Viridiplantae; phylum Streptophyta; class Magnoliopsida; order Lamiales; family Orobanchaceae; genus Orobanche; species Orobanche coerulescens. The sequence goes on from CM065818.1 coordinate 1,220,540, forward strand.
ATGCTTGAGAATAGTTGGTCTTGACTATTAGCATACATTAGCGTATTTGCATACGTTGGACTGGATCGAGGTGAGATAGTATCTTCTGTACTGACTGTAAGAAGAACGTAAATCTCGGATAATTATTATTTTTTAATTCTAAGTATATAATATTTAATTGTGTATTTATAATAATTATTGCTTTGATTTATCATCGGTGAGAGTCAAAATGATCGACTCAATAAGCCTCGTATCTTGGGCAATAATATTGTTTATACGACAGTTATTATTATTACTAGAAATCGTGTCCCGACTCGTGCGGGTTGATGATGTCCCCTTGAGGAGGTCGATAATGACTATTATATTAAACCCTGCAGGTGGATTTAATTCCGATATAATAATAAGGTTCGAGTGGTACTACTCTTGGATAAGATATTAACTAATTAAAGCTGTCAGTAGGTTATAATTAATTAATGGACATTCGATATCTTAAACACGTGAAATAATATATATTTAATGAGGAGCCCAATTTCGTAATTTTAGATTTTGGTAGGTTATAATATAGATTCATTATATTAGAAAGAGTCCTAATAAGGTAAGATGAATTTATTAGGGAGTCCTTCCATAATCCTCATTTAGATCCCTAGTAGTAGTTCAAGCCTATAAATAGGACATCTTGGGTGTTGGCCGATTTTCATCACTTTCATACACAAGGAATTTCGATTTTTCTTCTAAGTGTTTAATTGTGGATCTTGACTTGTGTCTTTGATTCCACAATTGAGAGAACACTTTTATTCTTGCTACATATCGGAATAACTTGAAGAAAAGAAAATCGAGAGTTGTGAGGGATACAAATCGGCCGATCCAAAGGTTGTCCAAGAAATATCCGGTAGCTCGTTGCCCACACAACGTCCGGTTCAAGACGGATCATACTCTAGAAGATCTAAAGGTAGAAATACAAGGCGATCAAGACGGAAGTAACCAATACTCTTCAAAAGGTAATATCCTATGATCTTGGATCTAGATTAGGATATTTTAGTTATCAACATATTTAATTAATAAATAATATTTAAATTTCTTATTAGTCTTAGTAATTAATTAATTAGCATGCCTAAATAGATCTTATGCTCGTAGATGCGTAAAACGCGTTTATCATCTTTCCCAAACTTCGCTTCCGCTGCGTTTTACTTTCCAACACTTTTCCCTCAGCTCCGCAACCGTTTGGCTCATGCCCTCGAACTCGGCAGCCTTGGCGGCCACCTCTTCTTTCGAGGACGCCAGCTCGCTGGTCAGTCGGGCGACGGTCACTTTCAGCTGGTCGGCCTTCTTCTGCGCGACCGCGTGCGACCTGCGGGCTTCCGTCATCTGGTCCCGCATCCGGTCAGTCGCCGCCCGTGCCCGGTCAAGATCCTACCTCGCCTGCTTAGCCGCCTCCACAAAGATCTTCTCCATGGTCACGAGCCTGTCGGCAAACTCAGCATTTTGTTTCCGTGCGGCTTCGAGGTCCGCATGGAGACGAGCGGTGGAGGGCCGCCCCTCATAGTCCTTCATGGCCTGAGCAGCCATCATCTCCGTCTGAAGGGCCAGCGCGAAAGTCGCCTGCATCGCGTCAGTAGATCTCCGGCGCGCGATCGCATCCAGATCGGTCGTCCAGGCCTTCGGCAGGGATGCGGTAGCCTGAACAACGTAAGAAGGGACATCGCTGGCCTCGCGAGGAACTTTGCTCGTCAGGAAGTCCAACACCATCGGCGAGCAGTTCGGGTCGGAGTGGCGGACCCTGCACAAAGAGCAAAAGAGTTAGTATGTTTCCTACACAAGTGACAACTCAGCAGAGCGACTAAGCTTACCTTTCGATCTTCTCTGGGTCGCGGCCAAAGAACGGCCTCCCACGCGGGGTCTCGACATCGGCGGTCGCCATGGCCTGCAGGAAAGCCGATGAGGGCGTGGACCATCGCGGAGAGCGGAGACGCGACGATCGGCTGCTCATAAACAGTGGCGGAGGTCGGAGGCTCATCCGCTCTCTGTCTCCTACGGTTCAGCCGTATTCCCTCCTCCCGAGTTTCTTATTCCTCTGCGACTGGCTCCAGATGAGGCCTCGCCTCCGGGACAGTTCGGAGCGTCGCAGGGGGAGCCCGACTCGTCTTTTTCCCCTGGCGCAGATGACTCATGATCTCAGAGTTCGACATGGCAACTTCTTTCGGTGGCTCTAAGAAGCGGGAGAGGCGAACTTCTGCAAAGAAAGCGCTCGACAAAAGTTAGTCATCTTCATCAAATCAAGGCAATCGTCAAACAAATGAGGAGCATTAAAATTCGTACCTAGGACCCTTAAGTGGCGGGGAAAGTGAAACAACCGAGCGGCCAACCAATGAGCTTCGTTGTTGATCCGGCGAGGGTCGATATAACTGTCCGGAAGACTACGTATTCGCTCCGAGACGATCGCAAAATCAAAAGGTAGATCACCCGCTGCCGGAACAAATGTACCTGCAAAAAGAAAGCCAAATTAGATCAGTTCAGGATATATCCGAACGAAGGGAGAGTCAGAACCCTTACTCGGATTTCTCTCCCCGAAGCCGGTGGGGATATCCAACTCGTCGGTCGGATTGTCACTCGAGGCCGACCTCCACGCTCCGCCGACCCAAAACCATTTCGTCAGGTCGCCCCGGACCTTGTTCGGCACCCCAAGGATCACCCGGCCCGAGCGACCTTGAATGTGGTAGCTACCGACGGAACCCTTCTGAGCCGTCAGCTTAAAGAGAAAGTTCATCTCCAGCGCCGAAGGAAGACGGAACAGTCGATGACCGCCAAACAAAGTAAAGGTGCAGACGATCTGAAGCTAGGCGTTCGGCGTCAGTTGGAGCGGCGCCAAATTCCAAGCGGTCAACAAGTAAGACATGGCGAACGGCAGTGGGAACCGCAGTCCGGCTCCCATGATCGCCTCGTTAACGGCGACCATACCCTCAGGAGATTGGTCGGCACGTTTATTCTCGGTGGGCACATAAAGGGAAATGTCGGAGGGGACATGGAATTCCGCCCTCCACCGAGCCAAGTCGTTCTTAGTCGTCGAGCTCCTGATTTGGCCGAGGGTCCACGGGAGCGGCTCGCGGCCCGGAATAGCGTCCTCTTTTCAGGTTCATGAGGATGGGCGATCGAGTATGCACGAAAATCGAACTTAGGGAGTGGGTCGTCTAATCTCTCCATAAGCTAGGCAAAATCTAAAAAGGCTTTGCCGAACACACTGTTTTGCTCCCACTACACTCTTATTGCCGCCGCCTCTTCGGCCAGCGAGCGCTTTCGCTCCACCTCTGCCGACCTGGCTGCGTTAGCTTCGTTGAAAACTTCTTCAACTTCCGCGGGTTCAATCCCGGCACGGATAGCCTCGACGGCTGTCTACATGTGGAACTCCGCGGAGGTTTCATCCCGAGTAGTCGAACTCCCGGCGGCGGAGGTGCTACCCGCCTCATACACTTTTGATACTCCTCCGGACATTTTCAGAAGAAAGAAAAGGAAGAGAGAAGAAGTTTTTGTTCTTACCTAATGAGTCTGAGTCGAACGACGATCGTCACACGAAACTTCAAGGGAATTCGGCTATGTCTTCTTCTCAGACGAAATGCATAAGGTTTTTACCATGTAACCCTAGTCTCTTTTATAGGCAAGGGCGGGGGCTTCTGGGCAAATAAACCGAATCTCGGGGGCCAAAGCGCAAAGGTCGGGGAAGTCAGCATTTAATGCCGCCCTCGAATCCCGCGTGCGCGTTGTTTCGAGGGCACGCCAAAGGACAGAGTCTGACAAACCGTCGGACTCCCCCAACAGACACGCGACACGTGCCCCGTGATGTTTCAAGACCGCTGTCATTTCCCGCTCATTTCAGCGATCGAATAGGTCGTCCAAATTCAAAATCAGTCCTCTCGAGAGATTGATCGAAATGATAAGTCGCTCGTCTAATTCAAGCGATCGCCAGTAAAACCACCTCACCCCACGTCTTCAACATCGGAGCGAGCTGGGGGGCAATTGTTGTGCGGCGATTAATACGCCTCAGCGGCGATCGGCACAAAGGCCGAGCGACCAGAGTCAGCATCAAATAAATCAAGGCACACTTAGGGATTGTTTACTTTTTACTTAATCAGCTTAATGCTTAATCAGCTTAATCGATAAGCTATATTTTGCTGTTTACTTTCAACTTAATAATCTTAATAATGTTTTTTTCATTAAGCAACTTTTGGGGTGTCCTTACCATTAAGCCAGAAATACTTCCCCAATATACCAAAATTACCCTCTCTAATAATAAAAGAATTGAGTATATATAGTATAAATTATCATAATCTTAATTATAATTGAGTATATATAGTATAAATTTAAAATATATACTAATATTATATATTTAAAATTCAGAAATATAAGCTATTTATAAAATAATTAATATAACTATATATATTTAAATATAACTTAATATATTTATAAAAATATTGTCTGATTATTTAAATATACCTAAAAATTATAATATGATTTATGAATATATATTATAATATGAATTAAAATATATATTATGTTATATTATATAAATTTATTTTTTTATATTGACTATTAAAAAAATTAATATAACTATATATATTAAATATAACTTAATATATTTATAAAAATATTGTTTGATTATTTAGATGCACCTAAAAATTATAATATGATTTATGAATATATATTATAATATAAATTAAAATATATATTATGTTATATTATATAAATTTATTTTTTTATATTGACTATTAAAAAAAATTAATATAACTATATATTAAAATATAACTTAATATATTTATAAAACTATTGTCTAATTATTTAAATATATATGAAAATTATAATATAATTTATGAATATATATTATAATATAAATTAAAATATATATTATGTTATATTATTTAAATTGATTTTTTATATTGACTATTAAAAAAATTAATATAACTATATATATTAAAATATAACTTAATGTATTTATAAAAATATTATCTGATTATTTAAATATATCTGAAAATTATAATATGATTTATGAATATATATTATAATATAAATTAAAATATATTATGTTATATTATTTAAATTGATTTTTTATATTGACTATTAAAAAATTAATATAACTATATATATTAAAATATAACTTAATATATTTATAAAATATTGTCTGATTATTTAAATATACCTGAAAATTATAATATGATTTATGAATATATATTATAATATAAATTAAAATAAATATTATGTCATATAATTTAAATTGATTATATAAACTAAAATGCTCAATCCGTTCTTTATCAAAAAGGACTTGATTCATATTGAGGGGTAAAATGGTCATTTCTGTCATTCAGATAGTTCATTCAGAAAAGAAAGAAACAACAAGATATTTTTTCAAATGAGACAGATTAATCCACTCAGACAGCTTAATCCATTCAGGTATTAATGGAAAAAAAGTAAACAGCCCCTTACGAGACGAAGAGTCCAGATCGAGATCAGGTACCGAGCGATCGACGTCCAGGGCGCCTATCGGCACCTAGCGATCGACTCTGGTGCCCGACCAAAGACGACCACCTCATACCACGTGGAAAGCCAACATCCGTCTAGTCTACGAAGGCCGAATCTCGGGATGAAGGCCCACGTGCAGACCCGCAAAAGGCGCCGCACGATAAGGCCCTTTGACCCCAGTCTGTCACCAGCTGTAGGTGACAGGGACGGCCTCTCACCTACCGACAGACCCGCCGAAAGGTCCTAGGTGGGACCTCCCAAGACAGCGACATAGGACGCGTGTTATGTTCTCATTGGTTCGCGCATCCGGCTGTCAGCAGCAGTTGCGGACTTTAAGGAGACCAACCCATGTGCTAAAGACGATCGCCTGCTTATTATAATACGGGAAAGGCGATCGCCCGTTTGGGATCAGGACACCCCAACTACTTCCTCTTCTATAAGTAGGAGACCTCCAGCAATTGGAAAACTCTCTGGCCGTCTACTATCATACAGTCATATCGAACAGCTAAATTCTCACGCGGAATTCTACACAGCATCCCATCTTTGTTACAAGAACTCACAAAGCATCAACTCTGGTTCTTCTGGCAATCATCATCACTCAAGAGCTAGATAACTAGGGTCTTTACACTCATTGTAATTGTACTCTAACATTAATATTTATACTCCCAAGTATTCGTATTAATAATATCTCGCGAGAGCATTCAAGTCCGGGACTAACAACCCCGGCAAATCTTGTGTTATTTACATTCCCTCGGACGTGCTCTCGCATTTTGTTTGTTACTCATCCATTCCAGCAAACCATTACGTATAATATTTTGGGTAACATCGCCGGAGATAAAAATTGTGGAAAAATCGGACGGAATGCAAAAATCATGTATTTTGGCGGATTTTTGAAAGGTTGTAGAAAAAATAAAAGTTTGACCAAAGTTAGTGTATTTTGGTGACATTAACCCTTTCTTTAAAGGAAAGATGGAGTCATAATCTCCTGTAATTTTGGGCCTGAAACTGGTTCCCCCGACTCAACTGCCACCGTCCTGGTTTTGCCGGGTCCGGATTTTTTCTACTCCAATGAACGGTTTGTATATAGTACAATCTGTCCAGATCCAAGCCTAACAAATACTAATTCGGTTTTGAGTCTGGAACCTCATCCACTCATTAGTAAATGCTGAAATAAATTAGAGAAAAATAATAACTGTTGACGAGTTTCCATGCTTAGAGTGCTGGTCCGACAACTCAGTGATGGTACATGAACTCCTACCTAACCTTTCGAGTTAGGAAGAGGGCAAAATTTTGAGAATAGACCCATTGTCTTTTTTATTGATGAGTTTTCACGCTTAGAGGCCGATTAGTTTTAGATTTGTTGGCTCTTCTTAAGAAAGATGTAGTGGTCTTAGTTGAAACAATCTTAGTTAGCGAAATGTGGTGCGCGTCGTGAAGCTACACATGGCGTAGAAATCTTGTATGGCACCACATTTCAGGGGTATCCGTTGGCACCAGAAATTCTGGTGCCGTTGGCATTTTTTTTTTTTTCAGGGGTATCCGTTGTCACAGGAAATAACTGCGTTGACACAATATTAACTAAAATAAACTTCATTAATTAAAAAAAAACACACACACTACAATTTAAAAAAAAAAAAAAAAAGTGCATGAAAAATAAGAAGAAGTATAACTTATATAAAGTCTAAAGCCCAAACACACATACAAATGTACAAAGCCCAAGTCCAAAAATGATTTAAAAAAAAAAAAAAAAAAAAAAAAGGGGTCATCTTCTTCTTCCTGCTTCTTCTTCCTTGCAAAACAAAGCCAGCAAAAAAAAAAAACAATTACAAACACAACACACAGCAGCCTTCGGATCTAGTTTCAATATTCCAAATCCTTTGATTTCAAGGCAAAAAAAAAAAAAAATTACCTTCGGCGCTGGCTGGTGGCCTCGGCGCAAGGAGCTTTGGCGCGAGCCACGGTGTGGTGCGCCAAGCTGATTTCTCGCGTTTTTCTTTGGCACGAGCCTTTGGCTCAACCGTACCTTGTGCCCTAAGAGCATGGGGTACCCATGCGTTATAGCATGGCGCCGAACCACCAGCCCAGCTTTTGCCTTGGCGCACCACACCGTGGCTCGTGCCGTAGGCTGCTGCGCCATAGCCACCAGCCAGCGCGGTGGGTTTTTCTTCCTTTTTTTTTTTTTTTTTTTTTTTTGTTTTCCTCCTACTAGCCGTTTTTTTCTTCCTTTTTTTTTTTGTTTTCCCCCCCAAAAACTTATAAATACTACCCCAAATCAATCCTAAACTCTATAAAAACCTTACTAAGTCCCATATTACACACACCTCTTTCAAAAATGAATCCAAACAATGATCCCAACAATCCTATGTACGACCCTCATTACGATGTTTTTTTAATGATGATCGAGAACGATATATTCAAAGTTATGCGGCGTACGAACAATTTTTAGCTTTGCATAATCAAGAAGCGGAGGGGTCCGGTTCAAATGAAAAGAGAACAAGGGCATACATACCACGCGAACGGGAAGATGCGGAACAACGTTTAATCGAAGACTATTTTGGCGACGATGAGAACGATCCTAAATATCCCGAAGATAATTTGATGTAATTTTTTTTAAATGTAATGTGTGTTTTTTTAATGTAATGTGTGTTTTATTTTTAATAAATGAAGTTTATTTTAGTTAATATTGTGTATTTTTAATTTTAGAAAAAGATAAAAAAAAAAGAAAAAAAAAATGCCGATCGCACTGAATTTACAGCCAACGGATACCCCGAAATGTGGTGCCAAGTGATTTCAGTGCCAGTAGATTACTGACGTAAGACTACTTTTCGCTAATCGGCACGAAGCCAAGCCAAGACCATCTGCATCTAAACAAGAGAGTCAAATTCTTTTATGGGCAACTCTCATACCACAGGCTCCCATGAACTTCTAATTAAGAGGTTCAATTTTTGAAAATGGCAAAAAAATAAGATGCTGGATGTAAAATCATGAATTCTCGAACAAATGCTATAAGTATGATTATTTTATTTTTTTACTTTTGGAAGAAGTTGTTCTTACATGGAGTATTTCTTAATTATTATATTCCTTTTAATATAATAAAATAAACAAAAAGAGGAGATAGTTTCACATTTATAATCAGTACACCACCGAACCGAAAGGAAAAAGAGAGGCTAAAAGTCGTAAAGGTGAACGGGTTTGTCCCGTCTCTTTGCTTATCCTAACTTGCAAATTAATATTTAATAAGCAAAAAAAAAAAAAAAAAAAAGGAGGTCCATCTCAATCTTTGAATATGACGTCATTAGCTATACTCATCAAGCGGTGCAATGATCCTGGTGAGAACTTCCTAGCAAATAAAAAAGGATCATGCCTTCTCCTGACGCTCACGGACGAGTTCGAACCGTTGGATTCCTCGTCACCATATCTGGGCCTACTCTTCCTAAGGGTCAGGATTAGATCTCGACCCACCTCACTGGCATTGTACATTCGCGGGTGACCGTGGGAGCCGCCACTCCAGTCCACGTGGGTGAGGGTGCAGGGTATGCACCCCCGGGGGTCCACCATGCTCAGCAGCGTGGGGAAGTAATGCTCCTCGGGATAACAGTACCACATGTAATCATCTAAGCACGGCATCCTGAATTTCGACCACAGCCTCGTGTCGCGCACGATACTCCTTGCATGCTTGCGCCTCACCGCCCAGAACTGCGACCCGATCCGGAAATCCTCGAATCTCACCTCCGGGAACATCGCCTCCGCACCACGCGCCGCCCATCTTTCGTACGCGCCGGGCTCGTTGGCCAGTATCTCGATGAAACTCCGCCTCGATTTTATCAAGATCCTGTACGTGTAGCTAAAGGAATGCAAGGGGATGCAAGATGGCGAGAGGAGAGCAAACATCGAATTCAACTCGTCGTGGAGGAGCGCGTGGGCTAGTAACCTACGCGCCGCCGAGATGAGAGTGGGTGTGTTGCGGCGGGTGGGCTTCGACGGAATGACCCGGCGACCGAACACGCCGCGAAACGGCGTCGTGTAGTTGATACCCGGGTCGGTATGGACGTAAATATTGTACAGATTCTTGGGGGCGCGTGCGAAGAACAGCTCCCAAAGGGGTGCAAATGGGAGATGGGATGTGGTCAGGAACATGAAAGCGAGTTTCTTAACGGGTTTCGGGCTCGGGTAGATCCGGGAGGCGAGTTTAAGCAATGAAACATCGTCGTCTTCATCTTCAGCTAGTGGACTCGCGGGCGGTGGTGGAGTGGTTGTGCTGGCGGTAGTTTGATTCTTGATGAACATGGATTTTATCAGTGTTTTCTTCGGAGGTAATAAAACGGGCTCAGGAGTGTTTCTAGTTGTATTAGTGAAAGATTTGGTGCTAGGTTGAATGAGTGGCTGTGGGTTGGTGGCGCCGCAGGTTAAGACGGCGGTGTTGGTGGTGGAGGGTGTGGTGAAAATGAAGATTGCGGTGAGGGGTAGACAGAGGAGGACAGCACAAAGGAGAGGTAGTGGGGTCGGAGGAAGCATGATTTTGAAAGGGGGGGGGGGGGGGAGTGTAAAGGTTTGTTTAGTTTTCTTATATGGTCCGAAAGTTGAATACAGACAAAGAAAGAGATAATGCCTAGCGCGCATCGAATACTCCTCCATCTTGGCCAAAATGCAATATTTCACTTTTAGGTGAATGTGATGTAAGTGAAAGTTTGTGTTTCATATTAAAAGTAATTTAATATTAATTAAGTTGGTTAAATAATTTAATATGTGGGTTAGCCTGGTAAAATGTGTAAATATATAAAAATTATAAGGATATTTTAGTAAATTGTATTGTGGTAGTGTTTAAAAATAGAAAATGAACATTTTTTATGGACATACCAAAATAGCAAAATGTGAACATTGATTGTGGACAGAGAGAGTATATTTTAAAAAATAATAAGATAATATATAAATTTTATAAATATTAATAGTGAGTGTGTGGTATAAATTAAAAGATAAAAGGTTTGATGGTGGGTGTGTGGTGGAGATTAAAAAGTAAATGGTGATTGTTTGATGTGATTGGAGGTATTTAATGAAATATTGCCCTTCTAAATGGATATATTTTTGGATCAAATATTGCATTTCAGACGGGACGGGAGGAGTACTAATTTACATACATGCGCACATCAATATATCTAGAACTAGTGTCCAATCTGTCCAAATTTGATGGAGAATTACACTACGGAACTCGGCCATCAGAACGTATTTAAAATTCGTAATTGTACAAGTCTCAAACTATTAAAGGGTGGTTTACTATCCATTTATATTTTAATCTCATGTGGTAATACGCGAAATGATGAGTATAAAGTTCAACTACTCATACCCTTTAAAATGTATGAAATCGTATTCGTACCAAATCAAAATTACTTATTCACATCCAAAATCCATATAGTAAAAACATGTTAATTATCTAAATTCATTTAAGTATATGAAATAGCTAAAAATAAAATATAAGTTACAATAATTGGTCATCCATGTCGATAAAAAACCAAATATTAAAATATAAACATTAAGATTAAATAATATAAATTATAAAAGATTAAAATTTAAATTTGAATTATTAATTTGAAAATAATACAATCTACGGAAATTCATTTACAATTTATGTACTCATACAGTATCAAACTCGGTTAAAAACTGATTTTACTACCTATTTTGTCTGAAGTCCATTTATTAATACCTCATAATTATCTGAACTCGTTTAAATTTATAGAATATAATTAACTAACACGGGAAATACAAGCTTATATTTAATTTTTTAGTTCAAAAGTTGACTTTGGAAAAGTTAGGTAGATGGTCTTTTTACCTATAAAAAATGCTAATTATTTGAACACATTCAAAGTTATAAAATATGTAGCGACGATAGAATCTTAAATTAATTTTTTTTGATCCAAAATATTGATTTTGAAAAGGCTGATAATAGAAGTTTTTACTTAGAAAGACTCGGGGTTTAAAACTTAAATTTTTTTATTTAATTACTTTTGCATAAAAGTGAAATTTTAATTTTGGAAATCCACGGCCTGGCCGGGGAGGAGCGACGAGATGCTTGATTCAGTGGAAGAGATCGAGTCGAAGATTTTATCGGATTCAACTCAAGGAAGAACCATGATAATTGGATAATTTAATTATCCATGCTTTATTTTTTGGTTTTTATTGTCTTGATGTATGGCATGTATGAATGTATGCGTGATATGTTTTCTGCATGTTGTGACGAGAAAATTAAAAATCGTAAGGCTAAAATAACTAAGTGATTAAATTGATTTATTTAAATAAAATGAAATTGGCCTCCATAATTAATTTAAATTGTGAAGTAATTAGCATGCGCGTTGACATTCGGGTCTTCCTCCATATCGGATGTGCTAATTATAGGTTCACTAGTTTTAAATTTCAAAATGATAACATAAGGTAAATATTATTTTTTTATGATAGGACCTCTCCATCTGTATGACTATTATTTAAAAGATAATATTTTAAGAATGTTAAATTATGGTGTTCACTTAGGTGTATTAATTAATAAGCTCTCCATCGGAATCTATGTTAATTAATACATGACCAAGAGGAACCAACTATTAATTTTACTTGTCATAACGTAAGTTGGCTAGATAGTAAAATTAAAGACGTAGAACTCTACTCAAAAAATATGTGTGTAAACGTCCACACGATCGTGGCTTGCATATGCGGATTTTTCGAGTTATTGGTTGCTAGCATATATATTGTGTTTTGAGGTTTTTCGATATATTTTGCTATGCATTATGTGATGGATGTTTTAATTTTTATCTCAGATGTTTTTCAATCCACTAGTCGTTATTCTCAAAGAAAATAAACTTGATGACACTAACTTTGCCGATTGGAAAAGAAATCTTGACATTGTCCTGACTTCTGAGGGGCATAAATTTGTCTTAACTGAGGAGAGCCCTCTGAATACATAACCGGATGCCACTCCTGGAGAGTTGGATGAATTCCGGAAATGGAAGAAGTCTGGCGAGATGGCTCGCTGTTACATTTTTGGCTTCACTGACAAATGTATTGCAGCATCAGCATCAGACGATGGGCTCAGCCGCGGAAATGATGAAAAGTCTCACTGAGATGTTTGGTCATCAGAACCGGGCGGCTAGACAAAATGCAATGAGGGTTTTGATGACAACCCAAATGTCTGAAGGGACCCTAATAAGGGATCATGTTCTGAAAATGATGTCTCATTTGAACGAACTGAGCATACTGGGGGCTACTATCGATGCGGAAACGCAAGTCGATATTATCTTGGGCAACTTACCAAGAAACTTTGAGCAGTTCCGCCTTAACTACAATATGAACCGTAGGACATATACTTTGGCGGAACTTCTGTCAGAGCTTCAATCTGCTGAAGGTCTCTTCAAACAAGGTTATCATCAGGTTCTTGCGGCAATCGATACTTCTTCTAAACTCAAATGGGGAAAGAAGAAAAAGCAGGTTGGAGCAATTGGCAACTCTCAAGGTGAAAAGCAAGGCTCCTCACCCCGAGGCGAACAAAAAGCTAAAGGGAAAGTGCTACAAGTGCGGTCAGAAAGGACATTTTAAAGTGGACTGCCATGCTCTTAAGAAAGGTATGTCTCGTGCACTAGTAGTCAAAACATATTTGACAGCTTGTTCTTCCACTTCGTGGATAGTTGATTCAGGCTCCACTGATCATGTTTGCTTTGACTCGCATGGTTTTCAGGTAACCAAGCAGCTTAGTGCGGGCGATATTACCATCAACTGGGGCAATTATTCCAAGCTTATGGCTGTTGCAGTGGGAGTCGTGCAGTTGAAGATTAATGATAAATTATTAGTCCTCAATAATGTATTATTAGTACCGGATTTTAGAATGAATTTAATTTCGGTTTCTAAATTAAAATGCGATGGTTATTCAGTTTCTTTTGATGATGATGCCATTATTAGGAAAAGAAACGGTGAATATATTTGCAAAGTTATTTTTAATGATGGACTATATGTCTTTAATACTGCACAAACTCCTATGCATAAATCACTTAACTCTTTGTCTAAACCTAAAAAGAGAAAAGAACCTTCAAGCATAAACCAAACATATCTGTGGCATTTACGGTTAGGGCATGTAAACATTGGGAGGATTCAAAGATTGGTAGATGATGACCCATTGGATGATCTCCAAGTTGAGTCATTTACAATTTGTGAATCCTGTCTGGAAGGTAAGATGGCCAAAAGGGTTTTTAAAACCAAAGGAAACCGTGCTCAGAATATGTTAGAATTGGTTCATACGGATGTATGTGGTCCAATGAATATCCAGGCTAGGGGTGGTTTCGAATACTTAATCACGTTTATAGATGATTATTCGAGATGTGGATACATCTATTTGATGCGACGTAAGTCTGAAGCCTTTGACAAATTCAGAGACTTCAAGGCTGAAACGGAGAAGCGTCATGGGAAGAGTATCAAGTCACTACGATCTGATCGTGGTGGCGAATACCTTAGTGGAGAGTTTTTGGATTTCTTCGGAAATGAGGGGATTTCATCCCAGCTCACCGCGCCAGGAACTCCACAACAAAATGTTGTTTTTGAAAGAAGGAATAGAACTCTTTTAGAAATGGTTAGATCAATGATGATTTATTCGGATTTACCTATTTCGTTTTGGGGATACGCCTTAGAAACATCGGCGTACATTCTAAACCTGGTGCCTTCGAAATCAGTTCCAAAAACACCCACAGAACTGTGGAGTGGGCGAAAGCCCAGTCTAGGACATGTTCGGATTTGGGGTACTCCAGCACATGTGCTGAATAAGAAAGCTGACAAGTTGGCATCTCGTACAGAAGTGTGAGTGTTTGTAGGATATCATAAGGGAACGAATGGTGGCTTGTTTTATAGTCCCCAGGATCAGAAGGTCATTGTTAACACCAATGGCCGATTCCTGGAAGAGGATTATATGATTAGTCACAATCCCATGAGCGAGATAATTCTGGAAGAGTCGAGGGGCGAGACTTCGTCTATACCAATCGTACAAGCACCAACTAACACTGCACCACGTATCGATTCTAAGACTTTTACACAAACTCAGGATTTGCCTCGTCGTAGTGGGAGGGTTGTTCGTCAACCAGAATGATTCATAGGCGTGGGAAAGTCTTCAGACTCAATGCCAGATGAAGATGAATCAGATCCCTGGACCTACAAAGAGGCAATCCAAGATAAAGATGCTGACTCCTGGCAAGTAGCAATGGAATCAGAAATGGGATCTATGGATTCCAATCAAGTGTGGGAGCTAGTAGAGCTACTTGATGGTGTACAAGCCATTGGGAGTAAATGGGTCTACAAGCGAAAGAAAGGAGGTGACGGGAAGGTTGAAACCTTCAAAGCGAGGCTTGTTGCAAAAGGTTATACTCAGAAAGAGGGTATCGATTATGATGAAACCTTTTCGCCGGTAGTCATGCTTAAGTCAATCCGGATTCTTTTTGCTATAGTTGCGCATTTGGATCTGGAGATTTGGTAAATAGATGTCAAGACTGCATTCTTGAATGTGAGTCTAGACAAGGAAATCTATATGCGCCAACTAGAGGGATTCATTGTTGAAGGAGAAGAGCACTTGGTGTGCAAGCTTAAGAGATCCATTTATGGACTTAAGCAAGCATCTAGATATTGGAACACTCGTTTTGACGAAGTTGTCCAGTCATATGGATTCGTCCAATGTTCGAGTGAGAGTTGCGTGTATAAGAAATGCGATGAAAATGTGTTGGTGTTTCTTGTACTGTATGTAGACGATATCCTTCTGATTGGAAACAACGTGAAGGAATTATCGGACGTACGGGTATGGCTATCTGAGCAGTCCGATATGAAGGATCTGGGAGAAACAGGACACATCGTTGGAATCAGGATCTTTCGTGATCGGAAGAAAAGGATGTTGTGCTTATCCCAGGCATCCTATATCGATACAGTGCTAAAGCGATTTAGCATGGAGAATTTTAAGAAAGCTTTTCTACCTTACAGATATGGGATTCAACTATCTAAGGATATGTGTCCCAAGACACAAAAGGAGATAGATGACATGAAGATGGTCCCTTATGCATCTGCTGTGGGAAGCCTCATGTATGCTATACTTCGCACTAGACTAGATATCTGTCATGCCGTAGGCATGGCTGCTAGATATCAGTCAAACCCAGGACCAGGACACTGGATTGCTGTCAAGCACATATTCAAGTACCTGAGAAGGACTAGGGAGTACATGCTTGTATATCAATCAGACGACCTGTGTCCAGTGGGTTACACTGACTTAGATTTTTCATTGGACAAAGAAAAGTCCAAGTCTACTTCGGGTTCTGTGTTTAGCCTGGGAGGTGGAGCCATTAGTTGGAGGAGTGTGAAGTAGAAATGCATCTCGGGCTCTACCATGGAAGCCGAGTATGTGGCAGCCTCTGAGGCATCCAAGGAGGCGGTGTGGCTCAAGTATTCCCTGTAGGACTTAGATGTGATTCTCGATTTGCCAAAGGGTATTACACTTTATTGTGATAATACTGGTGCAGTCGCAAATTCAAGGGAACCACGAGCCCACAAGGCAAGTAAACATATCAACCACAAGTACCACGTCATACGACACTTCGTAAAGGAAGGAGACGTAGTTGTAGCCAGGGTTGCATCGGAAGATAATCTTGCTGACCCTTTCACGAAAGGCCTACCCTCAACAGTTTTTAAAAGGCATGTGGAAGGAATAGGATTACGGTGTACGGCAGCATTGCTTTGAGTATAAATGGGAGAAATGAGATACTATGTAATAGAGTAGTATACTTAAAAGCATGCTTTGAGTATAAGTGGGAGATTGTTAGGATTGTATACTGCAAATCATACTTTATGCTTGTATTACCTAATTTCCCTGTAACTACCTATGAGAATATTAATTACATTTAATCACATGTTTTGCATATTTATTCACGTTATGGTTATGCAAATGAAATGTCTAGTTATTTTATATTATAGATAATGTGGTGTGTAGGTGTCACACGGAAGATCACATTATCGGTACCTTATTAAATAATATAATAGTTCACAACCTATATAATTATTAGACAAATTATATAAAAGGTTGTAGTGTATGTTTGAGATTAGTTGGTCTTGACTATTAGCATATATTAGCGCATTTTCATACACTGAACTGGATCGAGGTGAGATAGTGTCTTCTGTACTGACTGTAAGAAGAGCGTAAATCTCGGATAATTATTATTTTTTAATTCTAAGTATATAATTTTTAATTGTGTATTTATAATACTTACTGCTTTGATTTACCATGGGTGAGATTCAAAATGATCGACTCAATAAGCCTCGTATCTTGGGCAATAATATTATTTATATGACAGTTATTATTACTAGAAATCGTGTCCCGACTCGTGCGGGTTGATGATGTCTCCTTGAGGAGCTCGATAATGATTATTATATTAAACCCTACAATTGGATTTAATTTCGATATAATAATAAGGTTCGAGTGATACTACTCTTGGATAAGATATTAATTAATTAAAGTTATCAGTAGCTTATAATTAATTAATGGACATCCGATATCTTAAATATGGAAAATAATATATTTAATAAGGAGCCCAATTTCGTAATTTGAGATTTTGGTAGGAAGTGCAATATCAACTTTTTAGTGGACTAAGTTGATATTAATAGATTCATTATATTAGGAAGAGTCATAATACGGTAAGATGAAATTTATTGGGAGTCCTTCCATAATCCCCCTTAAGGTCCCTAATAGTAGTCCAAGATCCTATATATAGGACATTAAGGGGAGGCCGATTTTTGCATATCCTGGTGAGGTTGTGTGATCAAATTTTTCCTCTTGTATTTAATTGTAGATCTAGACTTGTGTCTTTGATTCTACAATTTAGATAACACATTAATTTGCTAAGAGTGTTCATAAAATACTAGAAAGCAAAGAAAAATTGAGTGACCACATACAAGAGAAATTTTGGCCGATCCCATTAGTGTCCAAGCAATACCCGGTAGCTCGTTTGCCCACGCAACGTCGGGGTTAAGGCGGATCATACTTTAGAAGAAAGCAACTATTTCACTTCAAAAGGTAATATCCTGTGATCTTTTTGATATAGATTAGGATATTTCTATAACGGAGATATTTAATTAATAAATAATAAATAATATTTAAATTGCTTATTAATGTTAATAATTAATTAATTAGCATGCCTAAATAGATCCTATGCTTGTGGATATTATCAACTTCCTCAAACTTCGCTTCCGCTGCGTTACTTTCTAACAGCCCTCGCCCCCGTAGCATGGGAAGCTGGCATTTCTCTTTGGGGGAGCGGGTTGGGGCAGGGACACCGGACACGCCCCAAAACTCGTCTACTTTAGTACAGTATTTGAATACTCATTGATTCATTTGACACACACACGGTGAGTGAGTGAAGGGAGATGGGTGAGTGAAGCACTCCCTCCCAGTACAAAAAGTTTGAGAAATTTACAGCAATTTCACAATAAACCAGTTTCTTTTTTCTTTTTTTTTTCCTATTATTAATCCAAAGTTTTCTTCCTCAATCTACCTTTCTTTTGTCATCCCCTCACTGCTGAAACACAGTGTTTCTTCCCTCACCTAAACCCGAGCATCTCCCTAAATGCAGACACCATAACACAAGTAGCCCACATACTCAATAATAACAAATCAAGCAGCAATCTTTTTCTTTTTAATTTCCCCCCTTTGAACTTGTTTATTTTTTAATTTCCCCCTCATCTTATGCTTTGTGGTTAAAGATGCCAAGACCAGGCCCAAGACCCTATGAGTGTGTTAGAAGAGCTTGGCACAGCGATAGACACCAACCCATTAGGGGATCGGTTATTCAAGAAATTTTCAGGTATTTTATTTTGTTTGTGTATGTGCGCGTGAAAGAGGGGGGGGGGGGATCCATTTTTTTTCTTTTTAATAGTTGAAGTATTTTTGGGATGATTGGTTAGGGTTGTGAATGAGGTTCATTGTTCAGCTACAAGAAAGAACAGAGAGTGGCAAGAGAATCTTCCTATTGTTGTCTTGAAAGCTGAAGAAATTATGTATTCTAAAGCCAACTCTGAGGTTTATCACTCTTAACTTCTAACCAAATTGCTCTTTTTTTTTGTGTGTGTGTGTGTATAATCCAGTTCATTTTTTCTTCTTGGTTTCTCTTTATGATGGGTTTTAAATCTGTTTTGCTTAGGCTGAGTATTCCGACCTTAAAACCCTTTGGGATAGAGTAAATGATGCCATTAACACTATAATTCGAAGTGATGACAGTACTGAAACTGGAGAACAGCTTCTGCAGCCTTGTATTGAAGGTATGTGTGTGTGTGTGTGTCTGTGTGTTTCCAAACCCGGTGTGGTTGGGATCTCCAAATCGTTTACCACTTAGACCACTTCTTCATTTATGTGTAAAGAAGTATATCTTTTTGACATAGAAGCGAATACAGGGTTGGTAAATTTGATTAATTTGAAGATTTGTGTTGGTAATGTATAGGATTGTCATGTTCCACGATTTACATGTTGAGTTTACAGTATCAATGCTGTAATAATGCTGTTATGGGATGTGACTATTAACAATGTTGAGATATCCATCTCATTTTTCCTTCATATGAAGGTTGCGACACTATGTGTGCGTGTTTCCAAACCAGAGGTGGCCTGGGATTTCCAAATCGTTTACACTTAGAGAGGTTGTTTGGTTGGGGATTTGGAGGACATGGGAAGGATTTTAATTAAAACTCCTTGTTTGGAGGGGAGGAATTTTTTTAATCCATTTCCCCTGCCTGCCTTCATTTTACTTGCCCTCTAATATTAAAGGGATTTGGAGCGGGAGGAAAATATAATTACGTAATTACTTAAATACCCTTACTTAACTTTTGATATAAAATGTAAAAAGAAATATATTAAGGGTATAATAGTCTAATCTCGTTTATTACCCCCTTCTCTTTACCAAATAATATGCTCCTATTTCTCTCCCCTTCTCTCATGTGCAATCCTTCCAAACAAGGTAAATGTATTTTACATCCCTTCCCTTTCCCTTACTTCCATAAAAATCTGTCTACTCATATCCCTTAGGCTACTTATTCATTTGTGTAAGGAAGTATTTCCTTTTGATATAGAAGCGAATATAAGGTTTTGTAAATTTGCTTCATTATTTGAAGGTTTCTGTTGGTAATATATAGGATCGTCATGTTCCACGATTTACATGTTGATTTTACATTATCAATTTATGGGATATGACTATTAACAATGTCAAGATATCTGTCTCATTTTTCCTTCATATGAAGGTTGCGACACGTAATGTGACGCAACTTTAGCAATTATCCCAACTCATCACCATCTCATGATATTTTCCATGTAACTGGAAAAATCTACGATGTTAATAGTTTTGGAGATTCATCACACTTCTCCTTCGTGTAAAGGTTGCGACATGAAGGCATATGGCCTAATACTTTGCCACTTTGTTGTTAGCTAATTTTAGACAATTAATTGACACTATAATCTTCATGCCACCGACCCCAACATAGCTGGGATTAATGTGCAGATGATGATGATGATGAAGGTTGCAACACGAAGCGCATCCGGCATTAAACTTTACTATTTTGCTTTTTGCATGAATTCATAATGTTAACTAATTTAGACCATTAGTTGACACTATGATCTTCATTACCCCAATATAATTGAGATTAAGGTGCTGTGATTGTTGTTGTTGTCGTTGTTGTTGTTGTTGTTGTTGTTGTTGTTGTTGACGATGATGATGAGGATGATGATGTTGGTATGTATAGGATTATGACAGAATTTTCATTCCAAGAAAATCAACCAAACATCTAAAATGCAGTTTCTTTGTTTTCTAATATGGCTTTAGCTGCACTGCATTTGGGATGCACTCCTAGAAGATCATCAAGAAGCCAGCGAAACGACTCCCCGAGATACTACCTTAGGCCTGAAGCACCAGAAAACGCTTCTGTTTCTGTTACAAACGATACTCCGAATACTAAACTTTATGAAAATCACAAAACAATCAGTCCTATCATGCTCCATTGCCCACAGTTAGCCACCCTCAATACTCTTAATCCCTTGAATCCCTGCGTACAGGGTGATAATCACAGTTTTCAAAACAGAACTTCTAATTATGTTAGGAAATTTCCCGTTTTATCAAAGAATGAGGCGCAGGCTTCAACATGGTCGGTCTACCCATTGTACTATAATAATTCTATCCAGCTCGATGAACCGAAGCTTTGTCCGTCAAAACCTTTAAATTCAAGTTCTCATCTTGATGCTTCAGATTTTATTTCCCCATCCAATCATGAAAGTACTTCGGGCAGGGCACAAGGAATCGAGTGTGATTTAACGTTGCGGCTAGGCTCTCCGGTGGCTCCGCATTCAGGTACTGGCAATAATTGTCCCTCACAAGATAGAAGCACTCTAAAGGGGAAGAAATGCAAGAGTCGTCTCAACAAATGAGCAAAAAAATATTCTCCATCGTCCGACTTTGAGTTGATCTTTGCGATTAGCTTAGTATTTTCTTCGGATGTTGTTGTTAGTGGAGGTGCAAATTGAGTAAAAAGAAGAAGGTGGACGTCGAGAGAATGAGCCATGGTTTATCTGCAAAGGTGGCTCGGCTTTATGGAAGAAGGTGTGTGCGCACAGTTATTTGTAAAATGGGATGAACTCGATAAAATGGTTATTAGACTTGTATATAAGTTTTGGAGTAGCTCTTAGATTTCCATAGACTTCAATATGTAAATTGGATGATTAACTTGTACTCCTTCAAATGCAGAATAGTAGAACTTGTTGTTGAATGAGGAAATGTTTCAGTTGGAGGGATGATTCAGTGTATTGAGAAATTAGTTTGGCATAAATGATCCTTTTTCTTTTACATGTCTGGCCAGTTATTCTTGCGCCCCGTTATAAAGTGCAATGAGTTCATGGTGTTCTTTGATTCGGCATGAGCCAAAAGGCTCGTGAAACCTTGTTGAACCATGTTTTGCAGTATACATATTGCATTGCACAGTGGGGATTAATCTGTGTAGTTTTAAGTTCATTTATTGTGAATAAATTTCTGAGTAGATTTTTATTTTGCTCTGTTAGGAAACACAATGGTTTGTAGTCTGTAATCTAACATTATTTGATTTTGATGGTGAAAAAGTGACATGAGGCTAAAAGAATAGATATGTTGTAAAATCGGATATTTTATCACTTCACAATATATATATTATATATATATATATATATATATATATTACAATATATAAGCATAAAGGAGGATGAAAGAAGATGAAGAAATTGAGCTTTTATTAGAATGAATTGTGTGTCCAAAGCTCTACCAAAGAGCTCTATTTATAGCTCAAGATTACATGTTATACAACAAATTAATATTATTTATTATACAACATAATTGTCTTTATATTAGATATTTCAATCCAATAATTGATTGAATTATTGATTGTTGATCCCATATATCATTATTGGTGATATTATAACACCCCCCCTTTGAAATATCTTATATCATGATATCTCATTTGGGAGCATCACAAGCTGCCTCGTTAAAAACCTTATTAAGAAAAACCTAGTGGGATAAAAACTTAATAAGGGAAAAAGAGTGATTGTATGCGCCTCAACCCAAAGATGAGTAGTTCTTTTTTAAAGGTCTCGAAGATGATGCATTCCAATATTCTGAATGTGTTTCTTGAAAACATTCGTAGGGAGTGATTTTGTGAAGAGATCTGCCGCATTATCACAAGATCGAATATATTGGATGTCGATCTCTTTATTTCTTTCAAGTTCCTGAGTGAATACGAAGAACTTTGGGGGGATATGTTTGGTTTTATCGCTTTTGATGTAGCCTTCCTTCATTTGAGTAACACATGCAGAGTTGTCCTCGTATACTATTGTTGGGCCGTTATCGACTGGCAAGCCTGATGTTTCTTGAATATGTTGTGTTACTGATCTTAACCATCTACATTCTTTACTTGCTTCATGAAGAGCTATTATCTCAGCATAGTTTGAGGAAGTAGTCACGATTGTCTGTTTTTGAGATCTCCAGGATATTGCAGTTCCTCCATATGTGAATACATATCCAGTTTGTGACTTAGAATTATGTGGATCAGATAGATGACCTGCATCTGCATAGCCAAGCAAAACTGGTTTTGCATTGTTAGAATAAAACAAACCAAGATCAATCGTACCTCGTAGATATTTGAATATATGTTTTATTCCGTTCCAATGCCTCTTTGTAGGACATGAACTGAATCTTGCTAGTAAATTTACTGCAAAAGCTATATCCGGCCGTGTACAATTAGCAAGATACATTAGGGCTCCAATTGCGCTAAGGTATGGTATTTCAGGACCAACTTCCTCTTCATTTTCTTCCTTTGGTCTGAATGGATCCTTTTCAATATTAAGTGTTCTGCCGACCATTGGGGTACTCAAAGGTGTTGATTTGTCCATGTGGAATCTTTTTAATACCCTTTATGTATAATTTGATTGGTATACTAATATTCCATTTTTAGTATGTTCCATTTGTAGACCAAGGCAGAATTTTGTTTTTCCCAAATCTTTCATTTCAAATTCTTTCTTTAAGTAATTCATTGCTTCCAAAATTTCTGCATTAGTTCCAATGATATTCAAATCATCAACATAGACAGCAATGATTACAAATCCGGATGTTGTTTTCCTTATATAAACACAAGGGCAAATAGGTTTATTCACATAGCCTTCTTTAATCAAATATTCACTTAATCTGTTATACATGAGTCCAGATTGTTTCAACCCATATAAAGATCTCTGCAATTTAATTGTATAAATTTCTCTGGGTTTCGATGCTTCAGGCAACTTAAATCCTTCAGGAATTTTCATATATATATATATATATATATATATATATATATATATATATCAGCATCAAGTGATCCATATAAATATGCTGTAACAACATCCATGAGATGCATATTAAGATTATAAGATACCGATAAACTAATTAAATAACGAAAAGTAATGGCATCCATAACAGGGGAATATGTTACCTCATAATCAATCCCAGGTCTTTGTGAAAAACCTTGTGCAACAAGACGAGCCTTGTATGTTACAATCTGGTTTTTCTCATTTCGTTTCCTTACAAAGACCCATTTATACCCAACAGGTTTCACATTACTGGGTGTGACAACAATCGGTCCAAACACTTTTCGTTTTCTAAGAGAATTTAGTTCGGCATCTATTGCATCTTTCCATTTTGGCCAATCAGGTCTATTTTGACATTCGAATATAGATATGGGTTCAGGATCGTCATCTCCAATTATTATATCACACGCAATGGAGTATGCAAATATCTCATCAATGTGATTATTTCTCCTATTCCATAAATTCCCCGTATTAATATAATTAATAGATATCTCGAGATCATTTGTATTTTCAGTTTCATTTTCAGTGACCTCCTTATTTGCCTCAGCTTGTGTTTCAACATGATCATATTTTTCATCATTTTGTGCTTCTTTAGCACATTCATTTATATTGGCTATTTTTCTTTTCCGGGGATTTTTATCTTTGGAACCAATAGGCCTTCCACGCTTTAAGCATGCTTTAGATGTACTTCTATTTTCATTTTCTTTTGGAATTTCAATCCAAGCAGGAGTATTAACAGCTGGAACATGTGACTTTGTCACTCTTTTCATATCAGTAAATGCATCTGGCAATTCATTTGCCAAACCTTGTAAATGTACAATTTTTCTTACATTTTCTTCCCATAATTTTGTATATGGATCCAAATGTAATAATGATGGTACATACCATGTTATGTCCTTTTCCACCTGTTTATTACCTCCCCCTAAGGTTGGGAATCCCGTCTCATCAAAATGACAATCAGCAAATCTTGCTTGAAAAACATCACTTGTTAGAGGTTCAAGATATCTAATAATAGAGGGTGAGTCATACCCAACGTATATTCCCAACATTCTTTGAGGTCCCATCTTTGTTCTTTGTGGGGTAGCTATCGGTACATAGGGTTGCAAACGAATCGAATCGAACCGAATACTGAGACATTTTATTCGAATTGGATCAAGTTGATGAATATTCGAATTCGAATTCGATATTTAGTCGAATTCAAAATGCGATTCGTATTCGATTCGTTAAAAAATTCGAATATTCGAATATTCGATTCGATTCGAAATTCGAAATTATTTATATATATGTATATTCCAAATAAATTATCTAACTAAAAATAAATATAAAAACTATATTATAAAATAAAATTATATTTAATAAATACATAACATATATATTCTCTATATATTTATTTTATATAATTAAACTATATTGACTAGCATATATTATGTATTAGAAAACTATATAACTAATATATATATTATATATTACAAATATTACATAAATAAACGAATCGAATATTCGAATACATCGAATCGAATATTGGCATATTTGTATTTGTATTCGAAAAATCTACGAATACAAAAAATTATTCTTATTCAAATTCGAATTCGATTTTTCCGAATACGAATCGAACAATACGAATACGAATATCGAAACGAATCAAAATTATTCGATTTGTTTGCAACCCTATCGGTACATATACTGCACAACCAAAAACTTTTAGATGGGAAACATCTGGCTCCTGACCAAGTGCAAGTTGATATGGAGTATATTTATGATTAGCACTTGGTCTTAACCTTATTAGTGAAGCAGCATGTAAAATTGCATGACCCCAAACAGTAACTGGTAGCTTTGTTCTCATTATTAGTGGTCTAGCAATATATTGAAGGCGTTTAATTAATGATTCAGCTAAACCATTTTGTGTATGCACATGCGGAACAGGATGTTCGACTATAATTCCAATTGACATACAATAATCATTAAATACTTGTGATGTGAATTCACCAAAGATTGTCAAGTCTCACATTCCGTATAGTATAATCGGAAATTGTGCCTTTAGTTTAATTATTTGTGCAAGGAATCTTGCAAATGCCATATCACGACTTGACAATAAACAAACATGTGACCATCTACTAGATGCATCAATTAAAATCATAAAATACCTGAAAGGTCCTGATGGTGGATCAATAGGTCCACATATGTCACCTTGAATTCTTTCGAGAAATGTAGGTGATTCCTTTTCAAGTTTGCCTGGTGAATGCCTTATTATAAACTTTCCAAGAGAACAAGCTTCACATAGTTTATTATTTATGAGTTTTACACCTTTCATTGGGTGACCATGTGTACTATTAATTATTTTCCTCATCATCGTGGAGCCAGGATGACCTAGGCGTTCATGCCATAATGTCAATATTTTGAGATCCTCTTTTATTATCAAATTACATTCAGTTTCATGAATATGTGTATAATGTAATCCACGAGATAATTGTGGTAGTTTTTCCAGTATTTGTTTCTTTCCCAAAATATTAGCAGTAATGTATATATATTTCATATTACCTTCGATTCTTGTTGAGATCATATCCTTGACGGTATATGTCATTAACGCTCAACAAGTTTCTCTTAGATTTTGGAGAAAATAAAGCATTATTAATGACAAATTTTGTTCCATTTGGTAATATGAATTTAGCATTACTGTTCCTTCAATCAAGTCCGCGGGACTGAAATTGTATTTATTATCGCTTTTGTAGATTGTACCTCAAGAAAATATTTCTTATTTTTGAGGATTGTATGAGTTGTGCCACTGTCCGGGATGCAAATGTCTCCAATACCTTCCATACTCAAACTCCTTAATGAATAAGAATATAAGACTAAAAGATGGTAAGTTAGCTTAATATAATAACATTTATTAAATACTTCATACAAACTTCAAATGAGATAATACATATTTCAAACAAGAGAATACAAACAAGAGAATACAAATAAGTACAATAAAGATGCAACAAACATGGAAATCACATATTTATTTATTTATTTATTTTTTATTTTATTCCATGTCCATGTCCACGTTTGCATCCTCAGTAAAATCTGCAGCTTCTAGGTAAGTTGAGTCGTCCTCGGGTTCATGTTCATGAAAATTGACTTCATTTTCTTTATTTTTCAGAGATGCCTTATACATTTTACAAATATGGCCTGGCGTTCTACATGCCTTAGCCCAATGTCCCTTTTTCCCGCATCTGAAACAAGAATTTTCATTTTTATTGGATGAATCTTCTTGGACATACTTATCTTTGTCTTGTTGGTTTTTATTAATCATTTCATTTTTGGGAGGCCTAAAGTAATTTCCATAACCACGGCCACGACCTCGACCTCGACCACGAAAGTGGCCGCGACCGCGTCCCCGACCTCGACCTCTAAACCAACCATGACCACCACGTCCTTGATTAGTAGTTGTGGCATTTGCTTCAGAATCGCTATCACCCCCGTAGACGAGACCGATGATTCTTTATCAACAGATCATTATTCTTTTCACAAGTAAGAGAGCTGCAATTAATTGAGTATTCGGTATATCCCCGCATTACGTATTGTTGTTGCGGTATTAGATGTGACGTATGGAATGTAGCATACGTCTTTTCCAATTTTTCACCTTCGTTATGATTTTACCACAAAACTCTAGTTGTGATACAATTCGAACATAGCAGAATTATACTCGCTCACACTTTTAAAATCTTGGAATCTTAACTTGTTCCATTCATCAACTAGTGCGGGTAATAACACTTGCTTTTGATACCCAAATCTTTTCTTAAGATTGTCCCATAAAATTTTGGGATCATCCACGTTCATGTACTCTAGTTTTAATCCCTCATCAAGATGTTGCCTCATGCATTTTAATGCTTTTGTTTTATTCATAGAAAGCTCTTTTTCATCTACCTCCGTTTCTTTCGTAGCATCTGGCACATTATTTGTTAGAATATTTTCGAGTCCTTTGCACCTGAGATGTGTCTTCACATCATTTGTCCAAGACATGTAATTGTCTCCATTAAGATTCAAGGGAGCGAAATCGAGCTTAAGATTGGACATGGTTATCTATTACAAAATATAAGATTGAAATATAATTAACACATTGCTATTACATTTAATGATGTCAGCTAAACAAAAGTATAATTGAAATTATTACTCAATACAAATACCATTCATGCTTAAATATTAATCACAACAAACCAACTAAAAACTACAAGAAGAATCGTGACCATCATAATGATGATCACATATGTCTCACTAAAGCAATCGACTTGAGTGTAGCAAATGATGAAATTGAAAAATGTAATAAGAGTGAGGAAAGTCATAAAATATTTACCCATTTTGTAAAAATTGGTAGATATTTTGGAGATGATTAATAAGTGTGGAGTATAATATGAGTATTTATAGATTTGATTTTGAAATATGGCCGTTTATGACCGTTGGAGATTTATTTTTTTTATTGTTAATTATCATTAAAATTGGTGAATATATTCTTATATATTTAATGAACTAACCGTTGGTAATTAGAGTTTGGGGAATGGAAATTCATATATATATATATATATATATATATATATATATATATATATATATATATATATAAAAATATATATATATATATATATATATATATAGGGATAGGTTCAGGTAGGAAAGCTTTTTTCCGTAAGAAATAAGAAAGATTTTGGGCCTTAGATCTTTGGTGATCAATGGCTGCGATTTATTCACGTTGTGCTAAGAATTTAGCCTAAGTGTGCTACGCGGAATATTATTGTGGGGATATATTTGTAATCATACATATTGTATGTTTGGTATTTCCTATAATCATGGGATTTCATATCCCACTTTCCCATCTCAAAAAAAAACGTGTAAGCCGTTATTTTTCTTCTCTTTCCTCCATCTTTTTATCTCTTCCCTTCATCCTTCATACTTTCTCCATCATTATACCCTAATTTCATACATTAAATTGCTGCAAATATAATCCCTACGTTCAGATTTCGTTTTTTGTTTTGTTTCTCTAAACTTTCGATAACTCTCGTCAATTCAATTCGGAATTATGGTTTCTACAGGTATTTTTTTGTTTATTGTTTGTTCTTATTTTTGTTCGTTTGTTCGTTCTTATTCAATCAATGTTCATTTATACACAGTTTTTTCGCTGGTATTCAGAATAAATTCGTTGAATTTTCGTCTAGGGTTGAATGTTTTTCGTTCATTTATTTCATATTTTTTCATTGAGTTATACATATTTTTATCCAATTCAATTTTAATTTGCTAATTTCGTCAGTATTTTACTTTCTTCAGTGGTTTGTATTTATTTATCTTGTTAGTTGTTTACGGTTTTTTTTCGTTCATTGTTTTATTTGTCTTTTTTTTTTGACATATAGCAATACATGACAACCCTAGGTGAAAGATATTTATGTTGCACTTTCAAAGATATACGTAGCACTTTATATGTTTTTTATTGGCATTCATTTCTGTTTTGGCTGAAGGCTTTATGCGTTGGCACCTTTCACAACTCAAGAGTATTTATGATTTTTTTTTGCCATTGCATTGTGTTTTAGTTGAAACTTTTTTGGTTTCCCTTTCGTACAATAAGTAGCAGTTTTTGTGGCATATCTTGGCATTTTTTTTGTTGCACTTTCCCACAATCCAGTAGCACTCTTTTTGTTAGCTTTTGGCATTTATTATGTTTTACAGAATGCCATAATTTATATTGACTCTTTAGCATAGAATCTTTATGTTCTGTACGTAATATGTTTTCTGCTTGCATATTAAAAAAATTTGTTGTTTAATTGAGTTGTTATTTTTGAATTTTCAGTGGGGGGAAGTACGTCGGAAGATGTCACCAAATTTATTGTACCTTCTTGCAAAGAAGGTATGAAACCTTACGTGGGTAAGGTTTTCGAGAATTTGAAAGAGGCAGAAGTTTTTTATAAGGATTACGCTTCTGATTGTGGGTTTGAAGTGCGCAAGGCAACGACTGTCAAATCCAAAGACAAGAATATTATTTGGCGGTATGTGGTATGTAACAAGGAGGGATCAAAGAACGTTGCCAATAAAGTACTTTCTGGTAACAAAAAACGACGTAGGATGGACACCAGAACTGGATGTAAAGCTCGTGTAGTCATCCGATTAGAAGGTTGTGTAGGATATGTCGTTACAGGATTTATTGAGGCCCACAATCATGATATGATTTCAGAGGCGTACAAGCATCTCATGAATTCTTGTAGGAAGGTTACTCCTGCACACAAGTTGATGATTGGTAAATGCAGGAGAGCAAATATAGGTCCGATGCGATCGTTTCGTTTTTTTAAGGAGCTAGTTGGTACATATGAGGATATTGGGTGTACTACTATTGAATTCAAGAACTATGCTCGTGATATGAGGGCATTTGCGAATGGAGTTGATGCAGAAATATTGCTCCAAAAGTTGGAAAGCAAGCGTGATTTTTGCGCGGGTTTCACATTTGACGTTGCTGAGGATGAGTGGCATCAAGTGAAGTGTTTATTTTGGGCAGACCCTCTGTCTATCCAAAACTATCAAATTTTTGGGGAGGCTGTCTCGTTTGATGCTACTTATTCGACAAATAGGTGAATGATGAAAATATTTCTAATTAGTACTATTGTGTAATGTTTTGTATTTTGTTGAGCATGCTGACTTCATGTGCAAATGTTATATAATATCGTACAATATTTTTAGGTACGGTTTATGTCTATCTCAATTTTGATAGATTGTGCTAATTTGTAAAACTATATGTCTTGCATAATATAGCTTACGTGCGATTTGTTTTAACATGATGTCTTTGTTCCTTTAATTTTGTAGATATTTATTCACTTTCGTTTATAATCGTAGGTACAAAATGATTTTCACGCCATTTACGGGAAGAGACAATCACGGTAGATGTGTCACTTTTGGCGTTGGTGCATTAACAAGGGAGGATTACGAGTCATATTCATGGATTCTTTCCAGTTCGCAGATTGTATGAAAAGGCATCCTAAGATGTTGATAAGATGAGGATCCCGCAATGAAAAAGGTCAGGCGCAGGTGTTTCCTGACACTTTGCATAGGCTCTGTATGTGGCACATAATGAGAAAGGTTGCTGAGAAAGTGCCGAAAATTTTGAATGAAGATTCAGAGTTCAAGAATAAGTTGTTCAGCTTGGTTTGGTCAGAGATGTATGACCCAATAGAGTTTGAAGAAAGATGGCACAATGTGATGAACGAGTATGGATTGTGTGATCACAAGTGGTTCTGCAAGCTGTTCTCAATGAGATCTTCATGGATTCCTTCATATTTTCGTGAGTTGGAAATGAGTGGGTTGTTCAAAACAACCTCTCTATCCGAGAGTGAGAATAGCTTCTTTCGACAATATTTGAATAAGCATCATGACCTGGCAGAATTCTACATTCATTTTGGTAGTGCAATTGATGCGCAACGTAATTCGCATGACAAATTATGCTATAAAGATCAAACAGGTCTACCTGTATTGAAAACTCATTTTGCGATTGAGCTTCAGGCTGCAACTGTATACACTTTGAGTATGTTTCTGAAGGTGCAGCGTGAGATTTTGGCTGCGGTGCATGAATGCAGAATTTCATCTATGGTTCATAAAGATGATACATCAATATATCATGTTGTTGCTAACGATGAGCTGAAGTTTGAAGTTACATATTTAATTGCTGAGGAATCATTTTCATGTTCGTGCAAGTACTACACTCGGAAAGGTCTATTGTGCAGGCACATTTTTGTGATGATGTTCAACATGAATGTCACATCTATCCCCCCAAAGTACATTTGCCATCGATGGACAAAGGTTGCTTCTGCTGAGATTGCAGATAAACGAGCCAACTCTGGTTATTCTCATCCGAGTGGCAATAATGAGTTGTTTATAGAGGCTTGTAAATGCATTGGTTTGGTTGATGGTGATCCAGAACGCCGAGTGCAGTTTCTTCAAATTCTTAAAGATGCGAGTGCTAAATTCTCATCGAAAAAAGATCAGAATGCTGAGCAGAAAGACATAGAAGGGAATGATGCCATGTTCGAGCAGTATTATGGTTTACCCAAACCGAAGACCTGCAGACTATTGGCACCTGAAGTGTGCAGCACTAAGGGTGGTGCAGTGAGGTTGAAGTCTCATAGGGAGAAGGCCATTGCAGCAGCAGTGGCAGCAAACAAGCCGTTAAGGGGTTGTCGTACGTGTAAAACTAAGACCAATCATGATACAAGGAATTGCCCGAGTAAAATACTCGGTAGAGGTTGATTTGTAGCAGTTAACTACATGGTCTTTGGCAGTATAGTTACTTCGAGTTATAACTGGTTTGTTAGTTTGTTTATTTTTTGTACAGGCTTATAAGGTGGTCTTGTACTCATATTTATTTCATTGGTGTATTTTGGAGATTTATGTTGAACATGCATCTGAATAAGTCATTTATGAACTTTTTTTACTGTTTAGCATAGGTGTGCTACGTTTATATCAATATCGTGCTAAGTTTTACAATTTGTAGTGCTGGTCGTGAGCATTAGTGTGATACACGAGGTAATGAACCTGGTCTTAGATTCAATGTTGAACATGTAAGTTTCTGCATGTCATTTATGTACGTCCCTTACTGTTCATTTGAGGTGTGCTACGTTCTTATTAATATCATGCTAAGTTTGGTAAGCAGTCGGAAAAATCAGGTAAAGGCAATGAACCTCATATTATTCAAATACAAATGGATCGATTTACTTATGTGCCGTATTATCTTATTCAAAGAATCGCCTAAAATAATTTTATCCATGATTCAAGGAATTGCTAGTTTGCTCGTTAGAGGTTGAGTTATAACTGGTCTGCTAGTTTGGTTATTGCTTGTCCAGACTACGAAGGTGGTCTGTTTACTCACATTTAGTTCATTTTTATTTTTGTAGTTTGGATATTTAATGTTGAATATGTATTTGCAGAAGTCATTTATGTACATTTTTACTGTTCAGCATAAGTGTGCTAACTTTATATTAATATCGTGCCTAGTTGTAAATTTTGTGGTGCTGGGCGTGAGCATCACTCAGTGCACAATGCAATGAAGATCATATTATTAAAATACACATGGATCGATTTATTTGTGTGCCATGCTATATTGTGTAGTGCAATATTGATGTACTTGTATATGTTAAAAAAATTCAATCAGTAACCCACATGATTAATAATTAAAAAATATAAGATCCATTCTAATAATGAAACCCCGAGCCATTCCAAAGTTTTAACAAATAAATAAAAATATAACGAATTTTCAAGTAATTTAAATAACATTAATTATCCTAGTAATAATGTTTCGGCTTAATACTTGAGTCTGCACACACTTTACGGTAATGTGTCTCTGCGTTTCCCAATACGGAGTCTTTAACTATATTTTCCGCCAATTGATCAAAGCAAAGACAATAACGAATCCTCATCAATAACAATTGTTTGTCACCTTTGCACGAAATCCCACAGTCCATTTGGTGAAACATCGCCCATGAACGTCTCAATATGTCTCATTAAATACACTCCACTGTCTACTAAATTACGTTTGTCACCCCATTTTATTACTGGAATCTGAAAAGTCGATTTCTCGAGCAGTTTAGCCTTTGTCACAAGGCCTCTGTAGAATAGGTATTCTGCCAGTATAGTTCGCTAGTAACAAAATGTACAAAATTAATAAATTTGGATTAAAGTTATATTCAATTAACTAAACAATATTAACAGAAATAAAAAACATACCAAGTTAGGTAGTAAATCACCATATTTCTGCGCCTGACATTCTGATGCATCATCATTAACACTATCTAGTACGACCATTTTGCTATTTTTTTAGGCAGACACAAACCGCAAAGTATTTGTTCTCCTTATAAACTGGAAAAACAAACTGGACAGAAAAAATACAATTTTAATATGACAATATATATATAATAAAATTTATCTAAAAAATAAAAATATTCAGTGATAGATACTTACGATATCTATGTCACTCAACTCTAAATGGGCGTTGCTACTCAGCTCAGATGTGATATTCTCAAAAAAAGAATCCTTGCGTTCCTCGAGTGTCAAATCATTAGCTACCAGTGCATCAGTCTACCAAAGAACAATGGAGTACGAAAAATCAGTAATTTAAAACATGCGGGGAAGGTTACACATAAGAAGAAAATGACACATACACATAAGAAAGTGTTGGCAAAAAAACGTGCAGGGGAACCATCCCCACGACTACTCTCAAGATGGTTTAGCATCAAGCACCAAGCGTCCACCACTCCAACTCCAATTTTATGATTTTTTGCAAGTGTATACATGTGTTCTCTTGTGATCTCGACATCTCCATATGCAAAAAGTATAGTTTCCCTAATTACAAAAAATGTAAACGCAATAAGAAATAAGTCTATGCTGGAAGGTTGTGTTAGTTGTCTTACTCGGTATTTAGACTGTTTTGAAGTGCATATATCCCACACTTTATTTCATTTTTTGTGAGACGTTTGTCTGGATTTATCTGTCGTACCAAAAAAGGGGATCGAAAAGCTATAGGCTTATTCAATACATTCTTCGCCCTTCTCTTTTTAATGGCTGCAACTGTATCTGTAGGTGAAATCTATAAAAAAGAAGATATATATCAACAATATATAGGTTAGACATAAAAGTGCAAGCTGTTCATATATTTTCCCATAGATATATCGATCTTAATCCATTTATCATAACCATGTGTTTACATGAATTTAAGGGTTACATACACTCGCATACATTAGCATAGATCATAACCCATGTCCCAATGACTTCAAAGACTAAAATTCAGCAACTGTATTTTCTGTTTAGATTATTCTACAACCATATCGAATCTACTTCTTATTTTGCCTCGATGAACGACGCAAGACAACCTGTTTCTGGGCTTCTTCAGTGGCAGCTTGAGTTACTCGAGATGCTCGATAATTTGCTTTAGTCCTTGCAGGTGTACCACATCTCCTAATCGTTTCCTGCAATATCAGATATATAGTCTGTAAATCAAGCTGCATTCATTCCTATGTCTGTTAAAAAATATTGTGCAACCTCATGTAGTCAAAACTGCTAACTCCGAAACTAAGTGTGCACAGTTATGAAGTCAATCAACAAACATGAAGATTTGAATATGTGCTATATAAATAACAAACGAGTGCTATTAATATACTTTGTATGTGCTAGATGGAAGATCCGAGCACTTATTTAACTGAATGGTTCAAAAGATGCAAGAGCAACAACCTACGAATGCAAACACCATATAATATATGTGCATGCAATATTCATTAAAATCAAATCATAAAGTTGTGTTTAATAATTCCCGTGACTTCCGAAAAACATAACAAAAATGATACCTATACTGAAAAGCATTTCAAACAACACAAGACACAGACCAAACAAACGATTTTCAGCATAATTATACCACACAAATCAGGATCCCAATATAATTTCTCAATTTCCAAAATACACCATTGCATGTATCCGTTAACAAGAATGCAACAAAACATTCAACCTCACTAACCCGTGTCATCGCATCTTAAACAATATATTAAGTTCCACTTACCTTGGTTGTCTTCTCAGTTTCAGCATTTGAAGCTCCAGCATCCCCTCCCTCAACATTTCCGGCATTAACAAAAACATTCACAGCTCCATCAACAATACTGTTTATTCCGACATCAAAAACAACATTCCCAGCTCCACCATCTCTTTCTTCCTGCTGCACATACAAAGTTAGCTTAATTAAAATCAATATTCCCATGTTCTTTATTATATAATGAGCTAACCTGGACATTCTTTGCTGCAGGTGAAGCTCCAATGCCAAATTCGTTGGCGAGCGATGAATTCCACATTTGGGTTAGTCCAAGACTGAATGAGGGCATCTCCTCCAATTTGACCAGCTGCTTGTCTCTTTTTTCTAGCTCTTTGTCTACATCGTTCAATAGCTTCACAACATCAGGATGGTTGCAGAAGACATCAAAATCTTGTGTCGATTCTGGTATACAAGATCCGGGCTGTGTGGAAATCACTGTTGAACAGGATATGGACTTCATGGCTTTGTCAATGGTCCGGTGAAACGAAGGCGTGTTCACAACATCTTCGGGAGCTGTCTCTATCAACTTCATCATGTGGACGGCCAATTTCGTAATTTTTTTCGCCAAACTCAGCACCTCAATGGTCACACCCGCTCCACTCTTTGTAGCTTCAGCTGCTACTTCGCTGGTTGATGGGATGGTTAAGTCATGAACTTCGTCTTGCTGAGTTGCAGGATCAACGCAAATCAGAATCGGCTCTTGAGGAAGTCCGTCACCGAAACAACCTCCCTTTATCTCTGCCTTCTCTCTGTTCCTCAGAAGCTTTGTTGTCCAGTTCACAATGATAGGGAATTCTCGTAGAGTTGTCTGCACTTTGTAGCGGACTCGATCGACGTAGAATAACTGTTCCATTACGGAAAAAAATCCTCGAGTTAGAATGGTCAACAGAAAAAACGGTGCTAACAAACAGAGTTATGTGTGGTATGTTATAGCACAAATTATGCTAACTAAGCAAAACACTAATCTTGAAAATTAAAAAGTACAACTTTAATGAGTAAATTAAATGTCAAAACTTAAAATGTTGTTCAATTTCATCCAATATTATGCCAAATATTAACTTTATTATGCTAAATAAGGAAATAAACTATGCTAATAATTTGTAAAAAAGATGCTAACATCAGCTTGGCAAACCTACAAGAATTTTTCCCAACAAATAAGCTGGAAAAACAATCTAGAATTTAAAATTTGAGAATTTATACAGTACCTGAAACAATTTCACAACATTTTTTTCGCATATTGTAGTCACTGACCTCTCAATTAATCTAGAATTTGATAATACAGTTAAGGAAAAGAACAGTGGGTGGACGTGATTAAATTGAAAATTTACCATAAGGAAAAGCAACGGTCCAACGAAATGTGAGGCATTTTCCTCGGCATATGCTGTCTTGTTCTCGATCAAACTGCGCATCACATACTCCGACCAGTTCCACTCCTTAATTTTACTTAAATCCGCTAGGCAATTGAGAATATATGGGCTGACGTAGCCATTCGCTGTGCTTTCCATGAAAGTTGACTGAATAGCTATCATAAAAAGGCGCTTGAACCATTCACCTCCGTCGACACAGCTAAGTGCAGCATCGTGCAGCTTCTTGATGGTTATCTTATGTCGCTTCGTATTAGGGATATAATCCATCATTTCATCAAACAATGGAGATTCATCCTTCTTCTGAAACCTTCGCACAATTTTTCTCCCTTTAGGGAATCCATATACCCTTATCACATCGTCGTCGGTGACTAGGATTCTTCGATTCCCTGTGAGTAAGAGCTCAGAGCTGTTGTGGTTGAACTTGTCAACTACCCAGTACGCAAGCCTGGACGGGACAGTGGTTATGTTCAAATCTCGCACAGGTTGAAACCCCATCTCATCAATTGCGTTGAGTTGCTTGTCGTTTAATTTTGAAAGTGTTTTAGTAAATGTAATAAGGTTGCAGCGGCTAGGCAGGCTTGGGAATGTCTCGTCCTCGACATCTTCCTCAACCTCTACCTCCTGACCGTCATCTTCATCCTCAACCTTTTCCTTTTTATCCTTGTACTCGTCATCAGACCCGTCGGCATCTTCCTCAGACCACTTGGGCTCCTCATCATTTTCACCACTCGGTATTTCTTCACAGATTCTCATCAGCTTTATTAGTATCTTGTTCAATAACCATTGGTCCCTTGCCTTTGCTTCTAGCTTTTCCCTTTACCTTTTCCCTATCACGGGCTGTAAAGTAAATAATTTGTTAGTCATTGAATCTATCAATAAATGAGAAAATATAGAAACCTACTTATGTGCTAAAATAAATCAATAATGAGGCAGTACAAATGAACAAAGTGCCACGATGAACCGCGTCGAGATTATAGTAATTTGCACAACTAACCAAACAAAAATGATCATCAAACCAATATAATAATCAAGCATGATCACCATAACAACTATTAAAAAATACAACTTTAAACAATAAATTAAATGTCAAAATTAGAAAGGTTCTAAGATAATTCAAATTAAGTGCTAATTAAAACAACAATCTTTACGGCTAGATAAAAAATTCAGAAGCACAAACTAACCCTTTTCAATGGTATTTTTTTTCCTCGTTGGTGCTTCCTCGCCACTTTCAACAAAGTCATCGTCTTGATTTGGGTTATTGACCGCATCACTTCTTCTACGTTTATTCGCAAATTCATAAATAACTAACGCACTTTCTTGCTTTCCCTTGCCTTTTTGAATCCCTTTGTCCTTTCCCATAACTGATAAAAAAAAGTCATACACATAATCCAAAATATTAATTTAGTTGTTACTGTCATGTAAAACCCCTAATGTTAAAAACTAAACTTGTATGTGCTAAATATGCATATGATGGGTGCTAAGGAATAAATTAACCAATTCGATAGTCGACATCTTTCATTGAAATAAATATTAATCTTCAAGAATGTGGTTTTTTTGAGTTTTTAGTTGGACAGAATAAATTACAACCAACATAGCTCTACATAAGGATAAATAAATGAGAAAATACAACAGCTTACTCATATGCGGAATAAACAATATTTACCATTTACATTACTGAAGGTGCAGGAACCATGTATTTAAAGTGCAAAGTTTTTAACATAAATGTGCTAGTCAAAATCATCACCAGTGCAAAGAGTTGCTTAAGTTAATCATAACTGTTATAAATTCTTGTGTGCAAGATAAGAAACAAACTATGCTAATCAAAATCATTATCAGTGCTAATTGCTACAACAAACTGGTGCTTAAGTTAAAATTATTTTTCTCAACATAAATTACTTATAAACCATAAATTAAGCACCAACCAATCTGTTGGCCAACCAAAATGTTATAAATTGTCGCAGTTTTTGGTTGTACAAACATGATGGCAGTCATGGTTATACAACATGTAGACATTTTCAACACCCGGTGCAAAATAACTATACTAAATATGCTAAACTATATTGGTAAGAGTGCTATGGAGTACTACAGTTATAGTATTTTCGTCTGTCAACCAAAAAAACATCAGGTTGTGCAAACAAAATAACCAAAATATATTTTCCAAACAAAAATACACCAAAAATCATTTTCCCAGCAGCAAATAAATTTCACCCTTGTACTTCTTATCCAAAAAATACACGAACTATGATTTTATAATATGCCAGTATATATGAATTATGCTAAAAAAAAATTTATGCCAACAACAAATTACCTAAACTGATTTTCTCAACAACTTAGCACGATTGGCGTTGACAGCAACGAAGAGGAGTTGACAGCAGCGGGTAGGGTTGCAGATTTGCGGCGGCTAGGGTTTTATTCAAGAGGTGGCGACGCGTCGAGGTTACAATATCTCCGTTCCCTGCAACGACCAAGAGGCGGCGGCTGATTTGCTTAATTTAGCGGCGACGGGGATACAATTTTCTGCAAAAATTATGAGAGAAGAGGAGCACTGCGGAAGACAGAAAATGGGAGAAACTGAAATGAGATTTTGATGGGGTGCTGAAGCTACGGGTTTAATTGTGGATCCCTGAAATTTTGGGATTATGAACCGATATGAGGAGCGATAAATTTTTACATTTACGGATTTGTCCTCAAATTGAGATTTCGTTTTTATTCTAATTGATGTCAGATTAGGATTTCCCTTATTTTGGACCGTAGGATTTTTATTAATGTATGGCTGAGATGTTTTCCTATTTCTTACACTTAGGCTATTTCACTCCATAACCCACCCATATATATATATATATATATATATATATATTATAATCTATACAGTTAGTTATAATAATATCACTACTGATATATATATATATATATGTATATATATATGAATTATAATCTATATAGTTAGTTATAATAATATCACTACTCAATTATAAAATCTTTCATGACTACTAAAAATAAAAATATCACTACTTGATTATAGAATCTTTCATGATTACTAAAAATAAAAATATCACTACTCGATTATAAAATCTTTCGTGGTTACTAAAAATAAAAATATCACTACTCGATTATAAAATCTTTTGTGGTCATATGAATGGGGATTTTGTATTCCTCCATTAGTAATCCTCTACAAAATATAGATGAAGATTCAACTCTTCACTAATAAATGGAACTCTTCAAATAAAAATAGGTGAAGATTTTTACACTTCACACAAATTCATTATTATTTAGGTCTTACATATATAATCACTCCATAGTAGGGCTGGGATAGTTCGGTTTCTTGAAAAAAAAGCAAGGAACCGAAGTTCCAAATGTGTTATGTAATTCGGGTTCGGTTCCTGACTTTTTTGTCCAGGAACCGAATTTCTAGAACCAAGTAATTTTACCAAAACCGAAAACCGAACCGAAATTTACAACCCGAAATTTTGAAATAACCTAAAACCCGAAATTTTTTCACATTTGATTAATTTTCGAAATAACCGAACCAAATTTTTCACATTTTAAATAACCGAAATTTTCAGAAATAACCGGAAAACCCGAAATTTTCAAAAATAACTGAAAAACCCGAAATTTTGTTCGGTTATTGTCACTAATTTCGGGTAGTACGGTTATTGAAATTTTAAATTACAATAACTGAACCCGAACCCGAAATTTATTGCAGGACCCGAACCCGAAATTTATAAATAATTTTTTTCATAAAACCCGAACCGAACCGAACCGAAATGTCAATTTCGGTTCGGATCTTCGGTTATTCGGGTCCAAAGTCCCAGCCCTAGTCCATAGTCCAAGAATCATCTTAAAAATAAGATTGAGCTTAGGTACTTACGCATATAAATTTAAATTGATGATATTTACATAATTATTATATTTGCTTAAATATATTAATTATCATCAATAATGATATTAGATTAATACCATATCTAAATATTATTATTACATAAATTAAATATAAATAAAGTTAATTACATATCTTTAGAATTTAAGGATGATGTACCAATATATCGAGTCCGGCTGCGGAATGGGATTAAATTGGTAGAGCTCGTGCTGATAACGTGTTGTAAAATCGGATATTTTATCACTTCACAATATATATATATATATATATATTACAATATATAAGCATAAAGCAGGATGAAAGAAGATGAAAAAAATGAGCTTTTATTAGAATGAATTGTGTGTCCAAAGCTCTACCAAAGAGCTCTATTTATAGCTCAAGATTACATGCTATACAATAAATTAATATTATTTATTATACAACATAATTGTCTTTATATTAGATATTTCAATCCAATAATTGATTGAATTATTGATTGTTGATCCCACATATCATTATTGATGATATTATAACAAGATATTCATTTTTAGCATATTTCTGTTTTATTGTATAGGTGTTTTGGACGATGCTCTGAAGTTTAATGCTTCTTCTCCCTTCTCTTAGTGTTCCGAATGACTTGATATTTCTAAACTAGATACTAATTTTTCTCGGATTCATACAAAGTTCGGTATCGAAGTTGAATAATGCCCATGAGATGAATTAAATCGAGTGATCCTCTGTTTTGCATCAAATTCACATGATAACTAACAAATGTTTATCTTGCATTAAGATTTCATCCTTGATTTATGGCATGCATTGTACTTCTGGGGAAATTCCATGTTATCCATGTGGGTGTGGTGTGCGCGCGCGCGTGATCGTGTGGTTTACGATGCACTCTGTGCACCGGGCACTGTCTGTAGGAGTAGTGTAGGACCACCCTTTGCACCGAATTTGTTGAGAAAGAAGTGGATTAGTGTAAGTGGAAATTCCATGTTATCCATCTTTCTCTTTTTTCTGCTAGTGATAAACCCATCTTTCATTGTGGGCGATAGAACAAAATCATATAAGCTTTAAGATAAAAGGTGGACATCATTGTTGTTGGTTGCATGTTGTAACAATTTACAAATGTATATTGCGTATTTTCATTCAGACAAAAGAGAAGATGCCGAAGTAATAAGAGAAGTGAAAACGGGATATCGAGTTAAGGATGACGAATAAGAAGAAGATAAAGCGGTTGTAGTTAACCTCTATCTGCAACCAATGATGGAGATAGAAGTAAGAAACACCCTTCTTTTTCTCATCCTCTTCTTCTTCCTTCAATGGTATAGCAACAAGAAATCTTATGATAAATTCTCAACAACAATCTTTGCCACTAGATATTATCTCGTCCTCTTCTTTTTTTCGACCTTAATATTCTCATCCCACGATGCTTCTATTTTTTAATCCGGTTGAATTATTCTTTATTCGCCTGTTTTTGCATTAGTGTTTCATCATCAAACTTCAATATATACGCTTGATTGCACCCCTCGAATAGCCTCTCACCTAAAGTGTTGATATGTAGTAAGCATCCGACTCACTTTTCAACACAAATAAATGGTCATTCCAACTCACAATGTATATTCTTGGAGTAGATTCTTCATCATCATCATCACCATCATCGTCATAGTCATCGCTATTTCTATTAATCTCATTCCATATATCGTTGAATGACATAACACCATTCTACGCCTCGAATTGGAATCTTAGAGAGACTGGAGTAGGTAAGAAG
The DNA here is from genome assembly GCA_033398695.1 of Orobanche coerulescens. Lineage (NCBI taxonomy): Eukaryota > Viridiplantae > Streptophyta > Magnoliopsida > Lamiales > Orobanchaceae > Orobanche > Orobanche coerulescens. The sequence goes on from CM065818.1 coordinate 1,262,486, forward strand.
TGGGGGAGTCAGTGCTAAAGAATCCGACGAATTATTTATTTCGGCTTTGAATATGGTCTTGAGATTGAAATGCTTGTCTGGAAGTCATCGACATAAGTAGCATCTTCACAGTTTTCTCCATTATGCGGAGCCCTCCAATATGAGGTTGTCGAATTCTAACCGGTGGGGATTTTGATCTGGTGTTCGAGTGTAGCTGGTGGAGTATGACGGCGACTAATGCTGTGCAAGCACTTTCTCCGGCAGCTTTGTGGCTGCGTTGGTTGAAAGAAGCTACGAAAACTAGACCTTTGTGCTCTTCTCGTCCGTCTCAATTCGTTACCTCATTTTATTCCCAAGCACCTTCCGAGTTGTCTTCGCAGTCTGTTCCTAACATGGTTTCGTTGTGGGATCGCCTTTCTGAAAGGAGAAAGGAAGAGATACAGTATACCTTGTTGCATTGCGTTCGGACTAGGATTACCCGGCGGCATAAATTACCCAGTTCAAGTGGGGATGAGATGGGGATAGGTTACGGGTATAATGTTTCTCAAGGTACCCGCAGCGTAGCGTACTCGCGCCTGCCATGGATGGAGCCAGAAATTAAACATGATTGAGGAGCAGTTTATTTTTTTTATTAAAAATAGGGAATAAATAATAAATTCTATGTAATGAACTCACAGCATTACACAAAAGAAATGATATAAAGTGTATAATTTATTTGCCTCTCATGCGGACACATGATCAACATCAATCTTGTGCTCATTGATACAACATTCTGCTTTTTCACAAACGTCTCTTCATTAGTCTTACTCCGCTTGAAACTAAACCGTCTACTCTTCCAAGAGAACCGTCCTTCTTTCTTGTCCGAAACAGAAGCCAGTTTCGAATTGGTCGGTTGCGCGGCATATTTTGCGTCCAATATGCTCGACTCATCTAATTCATCCAAACTCACTTCCTCTTGAATCGATGATCTTCGTCTTGCTTTCACATTTTCTTCGTATTCATTGTTAGATGAGCCTTTTTCTTTTAGATTTTATTGATCCCCCTTGAGTTATATGGGTCGAGTCTTCGTAATCTCTAATATCGACAAAATCGAATAGCACCTGTAGATATATATTAGGTTAAAACTAGTCGAGAGTTTACCGTGGATATAATTGACTAGGATTATATATATATGAATCAAGAGTGAACTTTGTCCTCGCGGGAAAACTAAGAGCCACTCGTATCCATTAAATCAATCAATAAGGAGAGTTCAGATTTTATCACATCATCAATTATAAGTAGCGTGTGAATGACATTAATTCAGGAGAATGATAATTTTGTCTCTTCATATATAAATTGTCTCCATTTAAAGTACAATGCTTATTTATTTATTATCTATTTAAACTAAAAAAATATCAAATTAAGCATTTTTTCATGATAAAAAAAGTGGGAATCAATTTTTTAATACCAAAGCATAAAATTGATAAGTTCTATATCCTCATTCATAAAACTATAAGTTTTTGGTACCATTTTGATTGAAAAGACTAAAATGTCCTCTCTTTTTGTGTTCAAAGTTGACTTCTCTTTTTTTTTTATATATTTAATTTAAACTACTTTTCTTGTCTTTTTTCCTTTTTACTTTCCTCCTCCGATCGATATTAATGTCCAGGAACCAAAATTTAACTACAAACATATACATCAAAACAACACAGCCATTTTATTTTTGACAAAGGGTCTCTCAAAAAATCTTATAGAAATCACAAGATTGTTCGAAAATAAAAGTTGACGTTGAAATAGGACTTCATTTGTCGTGCTTCTGAGTTCATAAAGAAGGTATGTATCATTATTTGAACGATTAAAAAAAAATTCCAGATCTGTTCTTACGGACACGATCGCTGCACACGATGGGAAGCCACCGTGTGCAACGATCGTGTGCAACGATCGTGTGCAACGACCTTAACATCGCGGCGCAACACTAACGTGTACACGATCGTTTAACACGATCGTATAAAATCGTGTGCCGATCGTGTTCATGGACGTAAACTTGCACACGATCACCGCACACGGTAGTATACGACCGTGTGCATCGGCCGTGTCCAAGGCGCACGTAATATTGTTCGCTCATTTTTACGAATAGTTATTCATCTTTTTGTAATCGATGTCGTGGCGGCGTATTTTGATACATCACGGTGGTCATTGGGAGCGATCGACATATGTAGACGGGGACTCCTTTTTGTCTATATCGACACGAGCAAAGTTAGTCGTGCAAACCTCGTGGGGGTTATCGAGAGGGTTTGGGTGGTCCAAATGAGTCCGATTACAAATTATGGTACTTGACACACATGGCCAAAGGAAACAAAGTAAAAGTCCTATTAAGGGGCGATACCGAGATACTTCGATTACTAGTAGAATACAAGGAGGATCCCGAGGTCTATGTTGAGAACAGCAGCTCCTCCACTCCCGAGGTTAATATGGGATGTAGCACTCGAGAGTAGAGCCCAAGAACATAAATTATGACATGCCTTCCAAAGAGTATCAATACGAGGAAGATGAGGAAGACGAGGAAGATGAGGAAGATGAAGAGGTGCATACATCCGAAGATGAAGATTGTTGTAAAGACTTGCTTGAGTCACTATCTCGGAATTTCTTGCTTGGGTTCGCCAACCGCCCAAATGGATAGGATTATGAGTCGTCGGAACTTCTCATCCGACCATCAATCTGAGCGAGCATGAGCATCTACAATCAATGCGTAATCGGATTATTCCATTTCGGACCCGGTAGTGCCGGACTTTGGGTTGGGTCGAGCGGCCTCCACCTGCACGGTCAGCTAGAGGTGGGGTCCACCTTTCGTTCGAAGACAGAGTTGAGGATAACTGTAGGAATGTATCATTTGGAAAACATGCTACAGTGTATCACTGATCGTTCCGCCGATAAACGTATAGTGTTTGTCTGTAAGAGTGGGCGAAGAAATTGTCAGTTTAGGTTGTGTGCTATTGAGGGTGCAACTATTTGGAGAATTACTAAGTTGACATTGGAGCACAAATTACTCGATTTGAACCGTGCAGCAGCACGATTGGTAACTTATGAGGTTGACTTACATTATTTTGCTAAATGATTGACCGGTGAGGGGGTCACTTTGAGGCCAAAGGAGATGATTGCAGAGATGTGTAGGGAGTTTGGCATTGACATGCTATTAATTTTTGCTCTCGGGTCGAGGAATATAGCGATAGAGAATACATATGGCGGCTTCGATGAGTCGTATCGAGGCTCCCATCTTATCCGTATTTGTTAAAACAGCAGTAATCCAGTGGACAATTTATGATTTGCAGATTTACTCGTGAGGGAGTGTTTCGCCACATGTTCGTTGCACTCGGACAGAGTATTAGGGCATTTGATACGTGCCTTCGACCGGTGATTATAGTTGATGGGACCCACCTAAAGGGAAGGAATAAAGGAACTCTATTTGCGTCACATTTGATGGGAACGAGCAAGTTTTTCCTCTTCTTTGTTGGTCTCGGTCCGATAGAGAACGACGAGTCATGGACTTATTTTCAGTATAACTGCGCAGATGCTACAATCCGACGGAAGATTTATCGATTGTGAGTGACCAACATAAGAGCATTCGTAATGCCGTTCGAGCCGCCTATCCGAATGCATTCCACGGGTTTTGCTATCACCATCTTGCAAAAATCTGACCTCCTATGGTGCGCATGCTATAGGACTCTTTAGAATCACGCCTACATGCATCGAGAAGAAGTTTTTGAAAACTACTTTTCGAAACTACATATCGAAAGCCCTAATGGGCGCACAGTGCGCCTTTCTCGAAATCGGGGCCGAGAGGTGGGCTAGGTCGAAGTGTCCCACGACGCTATAACTTCTTGACATCCAATGTTGAATGCTTTAATAATCGTATGTTGTGGGCTAGACGCTTACCGCTTGCTCGTTACTTGAGATATTTCGCCTAATTTTAGAGAATTGGTTTGATGAGAAGCGGAGAAGCTACGTCAAGAGACCATGAGTTGACAATGCACACTTTTGAAAAGCTTTCTAACTCGTGCAAGCCGTCGACTCTTAAAGTTCGAGCTACCACCCCACTTGTTTATAAAGTCGAAGAAAACAAAGTTTCTTATGAGGTCGACCTTCGAACATGGACATGTTGTTGTCGTGAGTTTGATTTGGATCGATTCCATGTCGTCATGCCGCCGCTATAAGGTACATGTCTTTGCTGTTGTGTGCACGATCGTTACCCACGATGGGCACGATCGTTACCCACGATGGGCAGGCTCGTTACCCACGTTGGGCACGATCGTAGCCCATGATGGGCACGATCGTAGCCCACGATGGGCACTTTCGTAACCGACGATGGGCACGATCGTAACCACGATCGCCTTATCGTAACCACGATCGCCCTTATCGTAGACCACGATGGGACATACGATGTGCACGATCGTAACACAATGGGCTCGATCGTAACACACGATCCCGTGATCGTAACACACGATCGTAACCCCACGATCCCGTGATCGTAACACACGATCGTGACCCACGATCCCCGTGATCGTAACACACGATCGACGCGATCGTGTTTTCCCATCGCTTGCAAAACAGGATGGTCCGGATTTATCACCTCATCAATATAAAAATTCATTATCCTATACAACATCCTTGACATAATTGCTTATTGTAATAAAGCGTGCGGCAATGGTTTGTCCGTGTATGATTTTGTTAGTCGTTATTTCAAGCAACAAGGCCTTAGAGAGACTTATAAGGAGCATATTAGTCCCATCCCACATCCCGATGAGTGGAATGTCCCACCGAGATCTCATCCATCGTTTGCGTACTCCGCAGGAGGTACGACAAGCCGGCCGACCAAGGATGAGTCGCGCACGGTCATTGTTGAAAATTTGCACGCAGTGGACGGCCTCAGTGTGCGGTAGGTGTAAAGGAACCGCCACAATAGAAAATCTTGCAAAGCATTCATTCCCATAGGGGTGTGGATTTGAATATCCTGAAGAAACTCAAGAAATCGATGCACAACCGAGGCAAAGGCGCCCAGAAGAAGAGGTGTAGCATTTGCCGTAATGATGACCATGACATAAGGGGATGTCCATACCGTGAAACTTAAATTCCTTATGTATTTTTATATTTTGTGACTTACTAGCAACAATAATTTGTTGATATTTTGATCGACCATGTATTGATTCAAGATTCGATTATTAGTTGAAATGCATAATTTTGTGTATATTTTCTTTACCTTTGAATTGAAATTTAAGTGTTCAAGAATGTAAAGCAAATAAAGGTGACTATGGAGCCAAACATTAACCATAACAAAGTAGCTCACTTCAAAGAGCAATAGTTTACGATCCAAAGCATATAACTTTACAAAACAAAATTTAATCACCATCACACAAAATATCTAATAATAACATAACAAAACAATCAATTGGATCCCTTTTCCCCAATCTGCTTGTATCTTTAGTCTTGTATCACCGTCTTCATGAACTTCCTCTTCCAAAATAAATTTTTGCTTTTATTCTCGAAATCTCAAAATCATTATCATCATCACCATCTAGTATGATGGAGTGCTCGCAGTGTTTTTAAATAGACCTGTTTCATGGAACACATTAATTTGCAATGATAGTCACTACACATACAACAAAATCAAAAACTTACTCGAGCATTGAGTATCTTCCTCTCGGCCTAGTTACGTATGGTGGGTTGGGAGTAGGTATCCTCCTTCTTCTTTTTGGTGGTGGTGCTTCGCTTCCTCCTAAATCGGTTTCGTAATCGGCCGCTCATTTCGCGTAATTGAAATTTAATGAATTTTAACTGATGTTAATTGATTAGGGTTTGAAGCGAAAAAGGGGTGGAGACCGACCGACGATGGGATTTTAAAGTAAAAGGGGGGGGACCTGGGATTTTATAATAAAGGGGGGGGGACCGACTTATAATAAAGGGGGGGGACCGACGGGATTTTATAATAAAATAATGACCTTTGAAGTAAACACGATCGTGTACACGATCGCCGCGATCGCGTGTTCCAATCGTGTGACACGTTGGCAACCAGGTGTCAAATTGGCGTTGTATCCACGTATGCAGACGACCGTGTACACGATCGCCGCGATCGTGTGTTCCAATCGTGTGACACGTTGGCAACCAGGTGTCAAATTGGCGTTGTATCTACGTATGCACACGATCGTGAACACGATCGCCGCGATCGTGTGTTCCAATCGTGTGACACGTTGGCAACCAGGTGTCAAATTGGCGCTGTATCCACGTATGCACACGATCGTATACACGGTCGTGGCCACGATTGAACACGCGATCGTGCACAAGAACGTCAAGAATTTTCACCAATTTCTCAAATTACTCGCCAATTTAGGTGTTGTTACTTATATATTAACAATTATTTGTTAATGATACACTTATATAACAAGTTATTGATTGAATTACCATAATATATTGCATATCATGTGTCGTCCAATTGTTCTATTAGTACGGACGGATAAGTTCAATCATCTGGATGAAAGACCTCATATACTAATGAATTACAACGAAATGACAAATAGGAGTTCGTATAAGAAGCCATATTGTAATTAATGTTTGAACAAGCGATGTTTGAATCACAAAACATCATTCTAGATAATACAATACTTCAAATTTGCAAAAATCTCAAAAGTTCATATGCACACGATCGTGTGCACGGTCGTGGCCACGATTGAACACGCGATCGTGTGCACAAGAACGTCAAGAATTTTCACCAATTTCTCAAATTACTCGTCAATTTAGGTGTTGTTACTTATATATTAACAATTATTTGTTAATGATACACTTATATAACAAGTTATTGATTGAATTAACATAATATATTGCATATCATGTGTCGTCCAATTGTTCTATTAGTACGTACGGATAAGTTCAATCATCTGGATGAAAGACCTCATATACTAATGAATTACAACGAAATGACAAATAGGAGTTCGTATAAGAAGCCATATTGTAATTAATGTTTGAACAAGCGATGTTTGAATCACAAAACATCATTCTAGATAATACAATACTTCAAATTTTCAAAAATCTAAAAAGTTCATATGCACACGATCGTGTGCACGGTCGTGGCCACGATTGAACACGCGATCGTGTGCACAAGAACGTCAAGAATTTTCACCAATTTCTCAAATTACTCGTCAATTTAGGTGTTGTTACTTATATATTAACAATTATTTGTTAATGATACACTTATATAACAAGTTATTGATTGAATTACCATAATATATTGCATATCATGTGTCGTCCAATTGTTCTATTAGTACGTACGGATAAGTTCAATCATCTGGATGAAAGACCTCATATACTAATGAATTACAACGAAATGACAAATAGGAGTTCGTATAAGAAGCCATATTGTAATTAATGTTTGAACAAGCGATGTTTGAATCACAAAACATCATTCTAGATAATACAATACTTCATATTTGCAAAAATCTCAAAAGTTCATATGCACACGATCGTGTGCACGGTCGTGGCCACGATTGAACACGCGATCGTGTGCACAAGAACGTCAAGAATTTTCACCAATTTCTCAAATTACTCGTCAATTTAGGTGTTGTTACTTATATATTAACAATTATTGGTTAATGATACACTTATATAACAAGTTATTGATTGAATTACCATAATATATTGCATATCATGTGTCGTCCAATTGTTCTATTAGTACGTACGGATAAGTTCAATCATCTGGATGAAAGACCTCATATACTAATGAATTACAACGAAATGACAAATAGGAGTTCGTATAAGAAGCCATATTGTAATTAATGTTTGAACAAGCGATGTTTGAATCACAAAACATCATTCTAGATAATACAATACTTCAAATTTGCAAAAATATCAAAAGTTCATATGCACACGATCGTACACGATCGTGTGCACGGCCTCGCGCGATCGTGTGAACAAGAACGTGGCCACGATTGAACACGCGATCGTGTGTTCAATCGCGGTCGCGTGTTCAATCGTGGCCACGACCGTACACGATCGTGTGCACGGCCGCTCTACGATGGTACTCACGATCGTGCACACACGGTCATGCCAGCCATCGTGCGCACACGACAGCATCAGACGCATGACCGTGGGTAGGTTGCACACGATCGCAACACACGATGGCCACGATCGTGTGCATCCATCGTGTGTAACACAGAGCCAACACAATCAGATTTAACAACACTCACACATTCATCCAAAACTGTCTAAATACAACATAAATATTGTACAACACAACATAAACCATTCTACATGTCTAAAGACAACATAAAGATTTTAGCAGCTAGGCCATATCGATATTTCTTAATATATTTTTCATTAAGTTCCTTGATTTGGTGCCTTGCTCCTGGGTTTGCAGAGACGAGTCGATCCAAGTACATGCACGCGAAGGGGCCACAACCGTGATTGTCGCTCGTATGAACCGTAGCTCGTGGCATAATTTTGAAACTCATCTCCGTGTCATACTGCTTTCGATTGGTTGTTCATCCAATACCCGGATTGAGCTAGCACACGAGGCATCGACGCATAATCGGTCGCAGCTTGGTTGAAGCGGTAACGACCATCTTCGTGGTGGTGTGACAAGGAATCGCATAACTCCACGGTCCATGATATGATGTCAATCTTGATAGTCACCGTGGCTTTGGTCGAGGCAACAAATGGCAATGATCTGCTCGCATACACAATATGTAATCATATAAGATCATCACATCAAACATAGCGAATCATTTATAAATATAAATTTCAAATGGCAACAAATCGTCAATTATTTATAAATATAAATTTCAAACTTACTTCTGCAATTTAACCATGGAACCGCATGTGGTGTATCAAGACTGTCATGTAGTCCTCGATGCATTTAGGAATTTTCCACTCCTTGTAAACCGCTTCCCGTCACCTTGATGCCAAGTGGATCATCCGGATGGAGTCTTGCAAACTCGTTGGCCAAAACTAACTACAAAAAGCCAAACCACAAAATTAAAAATATCGATATCAAACCAATGATATACAAGTGAGTAGGTTATAGAACTTACGTAAAATAGGGAGCCGGCAAGTACAAAGGCCAACTCTACCGACACCAACACTACGGACTCCTCCGAAGCCTCGCCGAGTCGCAAGCACATAACAGTCTATCACCTCGGCATCAAAGTCTTCACGGCTAGACTCTATCCGGTCAAATAACGCCCGAGTGAGAGCATGCCCAGTCTCCAAACACCGGACAATAGCATCACGTGGCTGCTCCCTCCCGAACCGTAGGTACAACTTCTTGAACCTCGCTATCTCCGGGAGGCGCAACCACAAAAGGCTCTCGAAGAGCGGCAGATGGTCGACTCACTCTCGGTGGAAGACTACGCTCACCCAAATGCCGCGCTCCGGCACTCTCACCATCTTCGTCACCCTCGGCATCCCTCTCACAACTATAACGATCAGAGTCGCATACCGTCGCTCGATCTCAAAATCGGCCGCTCGACCAAATGGAGGTTGCCGCCAGACCACCACCCTCACTACGAAACATCGCACCGTAATGATGCTCGCCCCGAAACCGCCGAACATCATCCCATATCACTAAACGGCGCCTCAAATGGCTCATACCGATGCTCGTAATCAAGGGGCCGCCGAGTCCGCTCAATGTAATGATGAATCCGAGAATGGTGACCGTGTTGGACCTCGTAATGGTGGGTAGGCGGATGCCGAGAATGGTGACTCGGGCCGACGCCGAGAATGGTGACTCGAATGATGACTAGCCGACGATGAGAATGGTGACCGTGTCGCGCCCGAGACCGAGTGACGTGGAGGGTCGTGAATCCTCCGCCGGCGCCGCTATCGAGGCGTAATGACGAGGCCTATCATGGCTCCCACCGAGTAGTGTACGGGCTCCTAGAACGCCTATGCATAGGTCCGAAGAAATCCACGATCCCGTAAAGCACCCGGCGAGAAACTCGAGCAATAAATCCGACTCGAATCGTTGCACAAGATCGCCTTCAAACGGCGATCAAGTACTCATCCTCGCTCGTGTCACGGGTGTGGTCCGACAAGGAAGTCCGTGGACACAACACACCCTCTCGGCCGCCTCCCGGTCCGATGTCTCGCACCATGTACCGGTGGGGTACTGCCGCGCCGCTTCGACAATTTATGTGCCGACTCATATGTAATCAATTTTCCTGACCTTCTTCAACCTATCCATAACTTTCTTCCTGGATCGGCGCAGCTCATCCTCCTTATTCCTCATGCCTATTCTTACAGCTTAATGAACTTAACGTCATAAGGCGAGCCATTCTCAAAGCTCGTAGTAATACTCCGCCTCATCCTCCTCCGGATGCGGTAAAGAGGGAAGTACTTTGTGCTGCAACAATAGTCATTAAAGCATACCATTAGATGGGCAATCACATAATGTTGAAGAGATGAGTGAAGTTAGGAGAAAATACGTTTACAAATTTATGTACCTTATCGTCGAAGAAATGAGTGAAATCACAAAACATCTTCCTCGTAGTCCACATCAAACACCGAGGACTTGGACAGCTTTATCTCGACTACCACACAATGCTCCCAATGCAGAATCATCTCATACGACCATATTTGTAAAGCCCAAACAGACCATAGAAGTGATAGTCCTTGTGCTCTTGTCCCTCCTTCATGGCAACGTTGCCTATGTAGTAAGATAAAACCCCAAAGGCATAAGAACCCCAAGGAAACATATCCCATCGCGAAATCCTCCACTAATGCCCATGCCCATGTCTCGACCATCATGTCGTCACGGCATAGGATAAAGTAGTAGTAGATAAGCAAATTGGCAACCTTGAGATAATCTCTTATGTCTCTACCAAAATCTCGAGCATTGAACCTCTTCCGTAACACTAACCTTAATGTTTTTGCCATGGAGTATTCTGGAAAATACCGCTTGACGGAAGGAGATGGTCGTCCCGGGGATGGAAGGTAGAGTTTCCAAATGGAGTCCCGTGATCAAGGCGAAATCACGGGCGGTAAACGAATGGTCCTCCCGCAAACCCGAACCACGACTCATCCGGGGATTTGATCACCCTCCAATTGACGAGCAATCAAGTGATGTAGGGCAAGATTTGAACTCCCATTCCTCCTAACTTTAATCAAGCGCCCAGACCCCTCTCAAGCTCTCGATAGCTCGATCAAGAACAAATGGAATTGCGGCCCATACTCCTTAATGTCTCAATGATCTCTTTAAATACCGCCTCCCGTATGTAAAGATTCACTTGACGTGTAACAAAACGCAATGTAGGTCTCTTCCATACGCAACGAGTCCGCAATATGGACATACAACTCATAAGAATATGATAAAATGCTTAAGAGAACGAAAAAAATCGCTTGCACACGATCGCATGCACACGATCGATGCCCGTCGTGTGAAGACCATCGTGCCACACGACGGCTCACACGACGGAAACGATCGTGTGCCGATCGTGTGCAAGGCAGAGCTTTTGCACTTCTAGCACACGACGGCACACACGATCGACGCATCGGCCGTGGTGTAGCCATCGTGCCCACGAAAGACCATCGTGTACACGATGGTCTCATCTTCTTCAAGACGATCGTGGAAGATGAACAACCATCGTGGCACGATCGTGTGTGAATGAAATACACTAACCGGCGGCTCATTGACGAATTGCTCTTCGATGGAGTGCCACTAGCGGAACTTCCGCGCCTTCGCATTCATTGTGGTAGTCTGAGGTCGACATTTTCTGGCCGGCGAAGGGTTTCACGACGGGAGACTTTTTTTGCAGAGAGGAGGAGAGTTTTTTGCAATATTGAGTTGTGGGACCTTTTTTTATTGTTGTTTAGTTTTAATAATCTTCCTTTTTCTTTTTTAGTTTTTTTTTTCTCTTATTGGTAGACTTTAAGGGTAATAAAGTCTTTTAACACATTTTGGTATCAAAAACTTATAGTTTTATGAATGGGGATATATAACTTGTTACTTTTATGGTTTGGTACTAAAAAAGAGAGATCCCATAAAAAAATAGTGCATTTAGAGCAGGCATTTGCAGATTCTTATAAAACAAGTGTCCTGACAGTCTCCATTCAAAGTATTATAACGCTCTCCATACTTAATATTTTTAGTGTCTTTTTTGTTGTTGGAAACTAGACTCCTTTGACTTTCTAATGGTATATGACATGCCTCCTAATTCATATCCAATAGTACCGGTTTAATTATTGAAGTTAATGGTTTTAGGAGGGATTTTTGTGCCAATGTTGAAGCAGAAGCACTACCTCATATGAAGCAGTGCATTTGCATACTATGAAGCAATGCATATGTACACTATGAAACAATTCATTTGTATATTCTTATAAAACAAGCATTCTCACGGTCTCCATTCAATGCATCATAATTCTCTTAATACTTAAAATATTTTTAGTGTTTTTTTTGGGTGGAAACTAGAGTAATTTGACTCTTCAACAAGATATGTCACAACTCCTAATTCGTATTGAATGAAAGCGGTTTATTTATTGAAGTTGATAGAGTTATCAAGAATTTTCGTGTTAATTTTGAAGAAGAATCAAGACTTTGTATACTACGAAGCGGTGTATTTGTAAACTATGAAGAATGATTTGTACACTAGAAAGACGTATATTTGTATGTTCTATGAAGCAACACGTTTTTCTTTACAATTCGCACTTTTTTTATTATTACAATATATTGTTTTTTTAATTCTTTACATCCACGGGTAAATCAATTTAGTTATTACAAGGAAATACCTAGAACTTTAGGTGGGACTCGGTTGAAGTTCTCATTGATGAACCTTTGATTAATAGTGAGACTAGGTTTCGTTACTAATCCGAGGTTCACCAACGAGGACCTTTAGGTTCGGGCCGCGATGGAATGATTTAATTTATTAGACAATTCACCCTGGAGTCCTGGTAGTGGCCTGAGATGGTGGTTGACAGTTGTGGCTTGACCGGCCGTGATTTTTTATCATAAAATATGTCTTTGTACTTTAGCAATTGTATTGTACAGCTTATTATAACGTCTACCAGACTTTGAGAATGATGCAGAGTTGAGTATGTTTATAAAACGAATAATAAATGAATAAATTATTATATTTTAAATAGGAATAATTTATTTAAGAAGGGATAAAATTAGCTTTCTTCTTAATTAATGTTCACACGTCTTATCTGCTGTGATGATTTGACAAAATCTAGATTCTCCTTATTCTTTTATTTAATGGCTCAAATTGATTTGTAGTTCTCACTTTTATATATATTGGTTCCGTGGACAATGATGTTTAAGTTAAGTAATACAAATGAATTTGGTCCATAGATCTTATTGGTACTCTTTCTTCATCGATGTGGAGATAGAGCCAGAAGTGAGGCTTTGTGCGTCGATTTCCATTATCATTGACAGGTGTGGTCTTGCTCTTCTTACATGCATGGCTTAGGCTAACTGGATAGTCAAGACTTATTCTCACGAAAAGTTGTACATAAACTGCATTATTTTAATTATTCGACTTTTTAAGCATATAATGCATAATTTTAATGTATTGACATGTTGATGCATGAAATGCCTATTTTACGCATATGCTAATCTGGACCCTAGATCACATAAAGATTAATAGTTCAGGTTTATTTTTATTTTTTAGTCAAAGGCATTCTCATTTGATCCACCACACATATATATATTTTCTAGATCTATGAAGCACAAACACTCTTCTCAAGTCATGAATCTCGATGGTCGACATGCGTCTCAGAAAATATTAAATTTTAATTTACTTTTCTAATACCAGGCGTACTTGCGATACCTTAGGATTAAGGGTATTCATAACTGCGTACTCGAATTTTTGAGTACTCGAATTTTTGGGTACTCGATTATGTGAGTAGTTGAAAATTCAGCATGACCCGACCCGAAAAAGTTGGGTACCCAAAAAATGGATACCTGGTTTCTTCGGGTCATAAGGTATCCCACCCAATATTTAATACCACTAATTTGATATTTTACATAAATAATTTATAAGTTTAATATAAATTTATTTTTAAATATATTACATAAATTAATCACCAGTACTAAATCCATTGTAAATATTTTTCAATAAGTAAATTTCAAAACTAACTAAAAATTCTACATATATCATTTATTTATGAGAAAACAATGTTTTTCGTCCCTGTAATTTGTGCAATTTTTGTTTTTAGTCCCTACAAAAATTGAAATGTTATTTTGATCCCTGTAATTTCTAAAACGTTGTTTTTTAATCCCTGCCGTTAACCTCCGTTTATTTTTAATGACGTGGCAAACACAAAGGTCATCACGTCACCAATTACACCACGTAATCAATAGGAAAAAAGGAAAATAATGTTTTTCGTCCCTGTAATTTGTGCGATTTTTGCTTTTAGTCCCTGCGATAATTGAAATGTTATTTTGATCCCTATAATTTTTAAAACGTTGTTTTTTGATCCCTGTAATCTGCGCGTTTTTTGCTTTTAGTCCCTAAGTAGATTTCATTTCCATATTACTCACGTGAAATTGGATATCCAATGAATAGTTGTTGCCAATTATTACTACCATCTACGAGCAACAAGAAAAAGCACCTCATTAGTGAATTGAATCATGGCATAACAATTTCTGCAGAATTGCAAAAGAATGCTCAGGAAGTAAATACATTAGGATCTACATTATGACCCTCTCTATTCACAGATACAGGAGGATAAAAATAAAATAAAATAGTATAACTAAAAAGGCAAACCAATGCCATCACAGAGTACTTAAATCAGCCCAAAAAATGTCAAACAGCCTAATATAATGGCAACTACAAAACATCCAAAACAACCCAAGTACAAAACATCCAAACATCCAGAACCACCCAAGTACAAAGTCAATACAAAGTTCAATCTTCTAAATCCTAATGAGTTAGATATCTTGATTTTCTAGCATTCCCCATTTTGTGGCTCAACAATGCCTTCAATAGAGAATCGCTTATGGCGGCCCCTTATTTGGTTTTCTCTATATCCAACAAATGGAAAAAATCAAACAATGCAGCTGGATTAATAAAATAGAGGGAAAAAAACCATGTTGAGTGTATAATACCTTTCTTGCCAATGCAGCTGGATTAATAAAATAGAGGGAAAAAAACCATGTTGAGTGTATAATACCTAAGGCTGGGAATCCCGTCTCATCAAAATGACAATCAGCAAATCTTGCTTGAAAAACATCACTTGTTAGAGGTTCAAGATATCTAATAATAGAGGGTGAGTCATACCCAACGTATATTCCCAACATTCTTTGAGGTCCCATCTTTGTTCTTTGTGGGGTAGCTATCGGTACATAGGGTTGCAAACGAATCGAATCGAACCGAATACTGAGACATTTTATTCGAATTGGATCAAGTTGATGAATATTCGAATTCGAATTCGATATTTAGTCGAATTCAAAATGCGATTCGTATTCGATTCGTTAAAAAAATTCGAATATTCGATTCGATTCGAAATTCGAAATTATTTATATATATGTATATTCCAAATAAATTATCTAACTAAAAATAAATATAAAAACTATATTATAAAATAAAATTATATTTAATAAATACATAACATATATATTCTCTATATATTTATTTTATATAATTAAACTATATTGACTAGCATATATTATGTATTAGAAAACTATATAACTAATATATATATTATATATTACAAATATTACATAAATAAACGAATCGAATATTCGAATACATCGAATCGAATATTGGCATATTTGTATTTGTATTCGAAAAATCTACGAATACAAAAAATTATTCTTATTCAAATTCGAATTCGATTTTTCCGAATACGAATCGAACAATACGAATACGAATATCGAAACGAATCAAAATTATTCGATTTGTTTGCAACCCTATCGGTACATATACTGCACAACCAAAAACTTTTAGATGGGAAACATCTGGCTCCTGACCAAGTGCAAGTTGATATGGAGTATATTTATGATTAGCACTTGGTCTTAACCTTATTAGTGAAGCAGCATGTAAAATTGCATGACCCCAAACAGTAACTGGTAGCTTTGTTCTCATTATTAGTGGTCTAGCAATATATTGAAGGCGTTTAATTAATGATTCAGCTAAACCATTTTGTGTATGCACATGCGGAACAGGATGTTCGACTGTAATTCCAATTGACATACAATAATCATTAAATACTTGTGATGTGAATTCACCAGCATTGTCAAGTCTCACATTCCGTATAGTATAATCAGGAAATTGTGCCTTTAGTTTAATTATTTGTGCAAGGAATCTTGCAAATGCCATATCACGACTTGACAATAAACAAACATGTGACCATCTACTAGATGCATCAATTAAAATCATAAAATACCTGAAAGGTCCTGATGGTGGATCAATAGGTCCACATATGTCACCTTGAATTCTTTCGAGAAATGTAGGTGATTCCTTTTCAAGTTTGCCTGGTGAATGCCTTATTATAAACTTTCCAAGAGAACAAGCTTCACATAGTTTATTATTTATGAGTTTTACACCTTTCATTGGGTGACCATGTGTACTATTAATTATTTTCCTCATCATCGTGGAGCCAGGATGACCTAGGCGTTCATGCCATAATGTCAATATTTTGGGATCCTCTTTTATTATCAAATTACATTCAGTTTCATGAATATGTGTATAATGTAATCCACGAGATAATTGTGGTAGTTTTTCCAAGATTTGTTTCTTTCCCAAAATATTAGCAGAATGTATATATATTTCATATTACCTTCGCCATCGTTTCAAGATCATATCCTTGACGGTATATGTCATTAACGCTCAACAAGTTTCTCTTAGATTTTGGAGAAAATAAAGCATTATTAATGACAAATTTTGTTCCATTTGGTAATATGAATTTAGCATTATCTGTTCCTTCAATCAAGTCCGCGGACCTTAAATTGTATTTATTATGCTTTGTAGATTGTACCTCAAGAAATATTTCTTATTTTTGAGGATTGTATGAGTTGTGCCACTGTCCGGGATGCAAATGTCTCCAATACCTTCCATACTCAAACTCCTTAATGAATAAGAATATAAGACTAAAAGATGGTAAGTTAGCTTAATATAATAACATTTATTAAATACTTCATACAAACTTCAAATGAGATAATACATATTTCAAACAAGAGAATACAAACAAGAGAATACAAATAAGTACAATAAAGATGCAACAAACATGGAAATCACATATTTATTTATTTATTTATTTTTTATTTTATTCCATGTCCATGTCCACGTTTGCATCCTCGAAAATCTGCAGCTTCTAGGTAAGTTGAGTCGTCCTCGGGTTCATGTTCATGAAAATTGACTTCATTTTCTTTATTTTTCAGAGATGCCTTATACATTTTACAAATATGGCCTGGCGTTCTACATGCCTTAGCCCAATGTCCCTTTTTCCCGCATCTCGAAACAAGAATTTTCATTTTTATCGATGAATCTTCTTGGACATACTTATCTTAGACTTGTTGGTTTTTATTAATCATTTCATTTTTGGGAGGCCTAAAGTAATTTCCATAACCACGGCCTGTACCTCGCCCTCGTCCACGAAATTGGGCGCGTCCGCGTCCGCGACCTCGTCCTCTTAACCAACCATGACCACCACGTACTTGATTAGTAGTTGTGGCATTTGCTTCAGAATCGCTATCACCCCTGTAGACGAGACCGATGATTCTTTATCAACAGATCATTATTCTTTTCAAAGAAGTAAGAGAGCCGCAATTAATCTGCAGTATTCGGTATATCCCCGCATTCCGTATTGTTGTTGCAAGATTAGATGTGACGTATGGAATGTAGCATACGTCTTTTCCAATTTTTCACCTTCGTTATGATTTTACCACAAAACTCTAGTTGTGATACAATTGAACATAGCACTATACTCGCTCACACTTTTAAAATCTTGGAATCTTAACTTGTTCCATTCATCAACTAGTGCGGGTAATAACACTTGCTTTTGATACCCAAATCTTTTCTTAAGATTGTCCCATAAAATTTTGGGATCATCCACGTTCATGTACTCTAGTTTTAATCCTCATCAAGATGTTGCCTCATGCATTTTAATGCTTTTGTTTTATTCATAGAAAGCTCTTTTCATCTACCTCCGTTTCTTTCGTAGCATCCGCACAATATATGTTAGAATATTTTCGAATCCATTGCACTGAGATGTGTCTTCACATCATTTGTCCAAGACATGTAATTGTCTCCATTAAGATTCAAGGGAGCGAAATCGAGCTTAAGATCGGACATGGTTATCTATTACAAAATATAAGATTGAAATATAATTAACACATTGCTATTACATTTAATGATGTCAGCTAAACAAAAGTATAATTGAAATTATTACTCAATACAAATACCATTCATGCTTAAATATTAATCACGACAAACCAACTAAAAACTACAAGAAGAATCGTGACCATCATAATGATGATCACATATGTCTCACTAAAGCAATCGACTTGAGTGTAGCAAATGATGAAATTGAAAAATGTAATAAGAGTGAGGAAAGTCATAAAATATTTACCCATTTTGTAAAAATTGGTAGATATTTTGGAGATGATTAATAAGTGTGGAGTATAATATGAGTATTTATAGATTTGATTTTGAAATATGGCCGTTTATGACCGTTGGAGATTTATTTTTTTTATTGTTAATTATCATTAAAATTGGTGAATATATTCTTATATATTTAATGAACTAACCGTTGATAATTAGAGTTTGGGGAATGGAAATTCATATATATATATATATATATATATATTATAATCTATACAGTTAGTTATAATAATATCACTACTGATATATATATATATATATATATATGTATATATATATATATGAATTATAATCTATATAGTTAGTTATAATAATATCACTACTCAATTATAAAATCTTTCATGACTACTAAAAATAAAAATATCACTACTCGATTATAGAATCTTTCATGATTACTAAAAATAAAAATATCACTACTCGATTATAAAATCTTTCGTGGTTACTAAAAATAAAAATATCACTACTCGATTATAAAATCTTTCGTGGTCATATGAATGGGGATTTTGTATTCCTCCATTAGTAATCCTCTACAAAATATAGATGAAGATTCAACTCTTCACTAATAAATGGAACTCTTCAAATAAAAATAGGTGAAGATTTTTACACTTCACACAAATTCATTATTATTTAGGTCTTACATATATAATCACCCATAGTCCAACAATCATCTTAAAAATAAGATTGAGCTTAGGTCCTTACGCATATAAATTTAAATTGATGATATTTACATAATTATTATATTTGCTTAAATATATTAATTATCATCAATAATGATATTAGATTAATACCATATCTAAATATTATTATTACATAAATTAAATATAAATAAAGTTAATTACATATCTTTAGAATTTAAGGATGATGTACCAATATATCGAGTCCGGCTGCGGAATGGGATTAAATTGGTAGAGCTCGTGCTGATAACGTGTTGTAAAATCGGATATTTTATCACTTCACAATATATATATATATATATATATATTACAATATATAAGCATAAAGCGATGAAAGAAGATGAAAAAATGAGCTATTATTAGAATGAATTGTGTGTCCAAAGCTCTACCAAAGAGCTCTATTTATAGCTCAAGATTACATGCTATACAATAAATTAATATTATTTATTATACAACATAATTGTCTTTATATTAGATATTTCAATCCAATAATTGATTGAATTATTGATTGTTGATCCCACATATCATTATTGATGATATTATAACAAGATATTCATTTTTAGCATATTTCTGTTTTATTGTATAGGTGTTTTGGACGATGCTCAAGTTTAATGTTTCTTCTCCCTTCTCTTAGTGTTCGAATGACTTGATATTTCTAAACTAGATACTAATTTTTCTCGGATTCATACAAAGTTCGGTATCGAAGTTGAATAATGCCCATGAGATGAATTAAATCGAGTGATCCTCTGCTTTGCATCAAATTCACATGATAACTAACAAATATTTATCTTGCATTAAGATTTCATCCTTGATTTATGGCATGCATTGTACTTCTGGGGAAATTCCATGTTATCCATGTGGGTGTGGTGTGCGCGCGCGCGTGATCGTGTGGTTTACGGACCTACAGCACCGGGCACTGTCTGTAGGAGTAGTGTAGGACCACCCTTTGCACCGAATTTGTTGAGAAAGAAGTGGATTAGTGTAAGTGGAATTCCATGTTATCCATCTTTCTCTTTTTTCTGCTAGTGATAACTCATCTTTCATTGTGGGCGATAGAACAAAATCATATAAGCTTTAAGATAAAAGGTGGACATCATTGTTGTTGGTTGCATGTTGTAACAATTTACAAATGTATATTGCGTATTTTCATTCAGACAAAAGAGAAGATGCCAAGTAATAAGAGAAGTGAAAAAGGGATATCGAGTTCAAGGATGACGAATAAGAAGAAGATAAAGCGGTTGTAGTTAACCTCTATCTGCAACCAATGATGGAGATAGAAGTAAGAAACACCCTTCTTTTTCTCATCCTCTTCTTCTTCCTTCAATGGTATAGCAACAAGAAATCTTATGATAAATTCTCAACAACAATCTTTGCCACTAGATATTATCTCGTCCTCTTCTTTTTTTCGACCTTAATATTCTCATCCCCCGATGCTTCTATTTTTTAATCCGGTTGAATTATTCTTTATTCGCCTGTTTTTGCATTAGTGTTTCATCATCAAACTTCAATATATACGCTTGATTGCACCCCTCGAATAGCCTCTCACCTAAAGTGTTGATATGTAGTAAGCATTCGACTCACCTTTCAACACAAATAAATGGTCATTCCAACTCACTATGTATATTCTCGGAGTAGATTCTTCTTCTTCTTCATCATCATCATCATCATCATCATCGTCATAGTCATCGCTATTTCTATTAATCTCATTCCATATATCGTTGAATGACATAACACCATTCTACGCCTCGAATTGGAATCTTAGAGAGACTGGAGTAGGTAAGAAGTGGGGGAGTCAGTGCTAAAGAATCCGACGAATTATTTATTTCGGCTTTGAATATGGTCTTGAGATTGAAATGCTTGTCTGGAAGTCATCGACATAAGTAGCATCTTCACAGTTTTCTCCATTATGCGGAGCCCTCCAATATGAGGTTGTCGAATTCTAACCGGTGGGGATTTTGATCTGGTGTTCGAGTGTAGCTGGTGGAGTATGACGGCGACTAATGCTGTGCAAGCACTTTCTCCGGCAGCTTTGTGGCTGCGTTGGTTGAAAGAAGCTACGAAAACTAGACCTTTGTGCTCTTCTCGTCCGTCTCAATTCGTTACCTCATTTTATTCCCAAGCACCTTCCGAGTTGTCTTCGCAGTCTGTTCCTAACATGGTTTCGTTGTGGGATCGCCTTTCTGAAAGGAGAAAGGAAGAGATACGGTATACCTTGTTGCATTGCGTTCGGACTAGGATTACCGGCGGCATAAATTACCCGGTTCAAGTGGGGATGAGATGGGGATAGGTTACGGGTATAATGTTTCTCAAGGTACCCGCAGCGTAGCGTACTCGCGCCTGCCATGGATGGAGCCGTAAATTAAACATGATTGAGGAGCGGTTTATTTTTTTATTAAAAATAGGGAATAAATAATAAATTCTATGTAATGAACTCACAGCATTACACAAAAGAAATGATATAAAGTGTATAATTTATTTGCCTCTCATGCGGACACATGATCAACATCAATCTTGTGCTCATTGATACAACATTCTGCTTTTTCACAAACGTCTCTTCATTAGTCTTACTCCGCTTGAAACTAAACCGTCTACTCTTCCAAGAGAACCGTCCTTCTTTCTTGTCCGAAACAGAAGCCAGTTTCGAATTGGTCGGTTGCGCGGCATATTTTGCGTCCAATATGCTCGACTCATCTAATTCATCCAAACTCACTTCCTCTTGAATCGATGATCTTCGTCTTGCTTTCACATTTTCTTCGTATTCATTGTTAGATGAGCCTTTTTCTTTTAGATTTTATTGATCCCCCTTGAGTTATATGGGTCGAGTCTTCGTAATCTCTAATATCGACAAAATCGAATAGCACCTGTAGATATATATTCCGGTTAAAACTAGTCGAGAGTTTACCGTGGATATAATTGACTAGGATTATATATATATGAATCAAGAGTGAACTTTGTCCTCGCGGGAAAACTAAGAGCCACTCGTATCCATTAAATCAATCAATAAGGAGAGTTCAGATTTTATCACATCATCAATTATAAGTAGCGTGTGAATGACATTAATTCAGGAGAATGATAATTTTGTCTCTTCATATATAAATTGTCTCCATTTAAAGTACAATGCTTATTTATTTATTATCTATTTAAACTAAAAAAATATCAAATTAAGCATTTTTTCATGATAAAAAAAGTGGGAATCAATTTTTTAATACCAAAGCATAAAATTGATAAGTTCTATATCCTCATTCATAAAACTATAAGTTTTTGGTACCATTTTGATTGAAAAGACTAAAATGTCCTCTCTTTTTGTGTTCAAAGTTGACTTCTCTTTTTTTTTTATATATTTAATTTAAACTACTTTTCTTGTCTTTTTCCTTTTTACTTTCCTCCTCCGATCGATATTAATGTCCAGAACCAAAATTTAACTACAAACATATACATCAAAACAACACCATTTTATTTTTGACAAAGGGTCTCTCAAAAATCTTATAGAAATCACAAGATTGTTCGAAAATAAAAGTTGACGTTGAAATAGGACTTCATTTGTCGTGCTTCGAGTTCATAAAGAAGGTATGTATCATTATTTGAACGATTAAAAAAATTCCAGATCTGTTCTTACGGACGATCGCGCACACGATGGGAAGCCACCGTGCAACGATCGTGTGCGGCGATAAATCGCAGCGACCTTAACATCGTGCGCAACACTAACGTGTACACGATCGTTTAACACGATCGTATAAAATCGTGTGCGGCGATCGTGTTCATGGACGAAACTTGCACGATCACGCACCTGCGGTAGTATACGGCCGTGTGCATCGGTCGTGTCCAAGCGTACCATAATATTGTTCGCTCATTTTTACGAATAGTTATTCATCTTTTTGTAATCGGATGTCGTGGCGGCGTATTTTGATACATCACGGTGGTCATTGGGAGCGATCGACATATGTAGACGGGGACTCCTTTTTGTCTATATCGACACGAGCAAAGTTAGTCGTGCAAACCTCGTGGGGGTTATCGGAGAGGGTTTGGGTGGTCCAAATGAGTCCGATTACAAATTATGGTACTTGACACACATGGCCAAAGGAAACAAAGTAAAAGTCCTATTAAGGGCGATACCGAGATACTTTGATTACTAGTAGAATACAAGGAGGATCCCGAGGTCTATGTTGAGAACAGCTCCTCCACTCCCGAGGTTAATATGGGATGTAGCGGCTCGAGTAGAGCCGGCAACATAAATTATGACATGCCTTCCAAAGAGTATCAATACGAGGAAGATGAGGAAGACGAGGAAGATGAGGAAGATGAAGAGGTGCATACATCCGAAGATGAAGATTGTTGTAAAGACTTGCTTGAGTCACTATCTGCGGAATTTCTTGCTTGGGTTCGCCAACCGGCCCAAATGGATAGGATTATGAGTCGTCGGAACTTCTCATCCGACCATCAATCTATGAGCGAGCATGAGCATCTACAATCAATGCGTAATCTGGATTATTCCATTTCGGACCCGGTAGTCTGGGACTTTGGGTTGGGTCGGCGGCCTCCACCGGTTCACGGTCGGCTAGAGTGGGGTCCACCTTTCGTTCGAAGACAGAGTTGAGGATAAGCGTAGGAATGTATCATTTGGAAAACATGCTACGGTGTATCACGATCGTTCGCCGATAAACGTATAGTGTTTGTCTGTAAGAGTGGGCGAAGAAATTGTCGGTTTAGGTTGTGTGCTATTGAGGGTGCAACTATTTGGAGAATTACTAAGTTGACATTGGAGCATATTTATTACCACTGATTTGAACCGTCTTTGCCGCACGATCGGTCACTTCGAGGTTGCCGCCCATTATTTTGCTAAAAGATTGGCCGGTGAGGGTCACTTTGAGGCCAAAGGAGATGATTGCGAGAGATGTGTAGGGAGTATGGCATTGACATGCTATACGCTTTGCTCTCCGGACGAGGAATATACCGATAGAGAATACATATGGCGGCTTCGATGAGTCGTATCGAGGCTCCCATCTTATCTGTATTTGTTAAAACAGCGTAATCCGAGGACAATTTATGATTTGCAGACGACTCGTGAGGGAGTGTTTCGCCACATGTTCGTTGCACTCGGACAGAGTATGAGGGCATTTGATACGTGCCTTCGGCCGGTGATTATAGTTGATGGGACCCACCTATAGGGAAGGAATAAAGGAACTCTATTTGCGGCCGTCACCTTTGATGGGAACGAGCAAGTGTTTCCTCTTCTTTGTTGGTCTCGGTCCGATAGAGAACGACGAGTCATGGACTTATTTTACGTATAACTGCGCAGATGCTACAATCCGACGGAAGATTTACGATTGTGAGTGACCAACATAAGAGCATTCGTAATCTTTGTTGAGCCGTCTATCCGAATGCATTCCACGGGTTTTGCTATCACCATCTTGCAAAAATCTGACCTCCTATGGTGCGCATGCTATAGGACTCTTTAGAATCACGCCTACATGCATCGAGAAGAAGTTTTTGAAAACTACTTTTCGAAACTACATATCGAAAGCCTAATGGGCGCATGTGCGCCTTACGAAATTGGGCCAGAGAGGTGGGCTAGGTCGAAGTGTCCGTGACGACGCTATAACTTCTTGACATCCAATCTTTGTTGAATGCTTTAATAATCGTATGTTGTGGGCTAGACGCGTTTACGGTTGCTCGTTACTTGAGATATTTCGCCTAATTTTAGAGAATTGGTTTGATGAGAAGCGGGAGAAGCTACGTCAAGAGACCATGAGTTGACAATGCACACTTTTGAAAAGCTTTCTAACTCTGTGCAAGCCAGTCTGACTCTTAAAGTTCGAGCTACCACCCCACTTGTTTATAAAGTCGAAGAAAACAAAGTTTCTTATGAGGTCGACCTTCGAACATGGACATGTTGTTGTCGTGAGTTTGATTTGGATCAGATTCCATGTCGTCATGCCGCTGCCGCTATAAGGTACATGTCTTTGCTGTTGTGTGCACGATCGTTACCCACGATGGGCACGATCGTTACCCACGATGGGCACGATCGTTACCCACGATGGGCACGATCGTAGCCCACGATGGGCACGATCGTAGCCCACGATGGGCACGATCGTAACCGACGATGGGCACGATCGTAACCACGATCGCCCTTATCGTAACCACGATCGCCCTTATCGTAGACCACGATGGGACATACGATGTGCACGATCGTAACACAATGGGCTCGATCGTAACACACGATCCCCGTGATCGTAACACACGATCGTAACCCCACGATCCCCGTGATCGTAACACACGATCGTGACCCACGATCCCCGTGATCGTAACACACGATCGACGCGATCGTGTTTTCTCATCGTTTGCAAAACAGGGATGGTCTGGATTTATCACCTCATCAATATAAAAAATTCATTATCCTATACAACATCCTTGACATAATTGCTTATTGTAACAGGCGTGCCGGCAATGGTTTGTCCGTGTATGATTTTGTTAGTCGTTATTTCAAGCAACAAGGCCTTAGAGAGACTTATAAGGAGCATATTAGTCCCATCCCACATCTGATGAGTGGAATGTCCCAGGAGATCTCATCCATCGTTTGCGTACCTCCGGAGGAATACGACAAGCCGGCCGACCAAGGATGAGTCGCGCACGGTCATTGTTGAAAATTTGCACGCGGTGGACGGCCTCGGGTGTGCGGTAGGTGTAAAGGAACCGGCCACAATAGAAAATCTTGCAAAGCATTCATTCCCATAGGGGTGTGGATTTGAATATCCTGAAGAAACTCAAGAAATCGATGCACAACCGAGGCAAAGGCGCCGAGAAGAAGAGGTGTAGCATTTGCCGTAATGATGACCATGACATAAGGGGATGTCCATACCGTGAAACTTAAATTCCTTATGTATTTTTATATTTTGTGACTTACTAGCAACAATAATGTGTTGATATTTTGATCGACCATGTATTGATTGATATTCGATTATTAGTTGAAATGCATAATTTTGTGTATATTTTCTTTACCTTTGAATTGAAATTTAAGTGTTCAAGAATGTAAAGCAAATAAAGGTGACTATGGAGCCAAACATTAACCATAACAAAGTAGCTCACTTCAAAGAGCAATAGTTTACGCCCAAAGCATATAACTTTACAAAACAAAATTTAATCACCATCACACAAAATATCTAATAATAACATAACAAAAACAATCAATTGGATCCCTTTTCCCCAATCTGCTGCTGTATCTTTAGTCTTGTATCACCGTCTTCATGAACTTCCTCTTCCAAAATAAATTTTTTGCTTTTATTCTCAGAAATCTCAAAATCATTATCATCATCACCATCTAGTATGATTGGAGTGCTCGCAGTGTTTTTAAATAGACCCTGTTTCATGGAACACATTAATTTGCAATGATAGTCACTACACATACAACAAAATCAAACAACTTACTCTGAGCATTGAGTATCTTCCTCTCGGCCTAGTTCTGTATGGTGGGTTGGGAGTAGGTATCCTCCTTCTTCTTTTTGGTGGTGGTGCTTCGCTTCCTCCTAAATCGGTTTCTCGTAATAGGCCGCTCATTTCGCGTAATTGAAATTTAATGAATTTTAACTGATGTTAATTGATTAGGGTTTGAAGCGAAAAAGGGGTGGAGACCGACCGACGATGGGATTTTAAAGTAAAAGGGGGGACTGGGATTTTATAATAAAGGGGGACCGACTTATAATAAAGGGGGGGGACCGACGGGATTTTATAATAAAATAATGACCTTTGAAGTAAACACGATCGTGTACACGATCGCCGCGATCGCGTGTTCCAATCGTGTGACACGTTGGCAACCAGGTGTCAAATTGGCGTTGTATCCACGTATGCAGACGACCGTGTACACGATCGCCGCGATCGTGTGTTCCAATCGTGTGACACGTTGGCAACCAGGTGTCAAATTGGCGTTGTATCTACGTATGCACACGATCGTGAACACGATCGCCGCGATCGTGTTCCAATCGTGTGACACGTTGGCAACCAGGTGTCAAATTGGCGCTGTATCCACGTATGCACACGATCGTGTACACGGTCGTGGCCACGATTGAACACGCGATCGTGTGCACAAGAACGTCAAGAATTTTCACCAATTTCTCAAATTACTCGTCAATTTAGGTGTTGTTACTTATATATTAACAATTATTTGTTAATGATACACTTATATAACAAGTTATTGATTGAATTACCATAATATATTGCATATCATGTGTCGTCCAATTGTTCTATTAGTACGTACGGATAAGTTCAATCATCTGGATGAAAGACCTCATATACTAATGAATTACAACGAAATGACAAATAGGAGTTCGTATAAGAAGCCATATTGTAATTAATGTTTGAACAAGCGATGTTTGAATCACAAAACATCATTCTAGATAATACAATACTTCAAATTTGCAAAATCTCAAAGTTCATATGCACACGATCGTGTGCACGGTCGTGGCCACGATTGAACACGCGATCGTGCACAAGAACGTCAAGAATTTTCACCAATTTCTCAAATTACTCGTCAATTTAGGTGTTGTTACTTATATATTAACAATTATTTGTTAATGATACACTTATATAACAAGTTATTGATTGAATTAACATAATATATTGCATATCATGTGTCGTCCAATTGTTCTATTAGTACGTACGGATAAGTTCAATCATCTGGATGAAAGACCTCATATACTAATGAATTACAACGAAATGACAAATAGGAGTTCGTATAAGAAGCCATATTGTAATTAATGTTTGAACAAGCGATGTTTGAATCACAAAACATCATTCTAGATAATACAATACTTCAAATTTTCAAAATCTATAAGTTCATATGCACACGATCGTGTGCACGGTCGTGGCCACGATTGAACACGCGATCGTGTGCACAAGAACGTCAAGAATTTTCACCAATTTCTCAAATTACTCGTCAATTTAGGTGTTGTTACTTATATATTAACAATTATTTGTTAATGATACACTTATATAACAAGTTATTGATTGAATTACCATAATATATTGCATATCATGTGTCCCAATTGTTCTATTAGTACGTACGGATAAGTTCAATCATCTGGATGAAAGACCTCATATACTAATGAATTACAACGAAATGACAAATAGGAGTTCGTATAAGAAGCCATATTGTAATTAATGTTTGAACAAGCGATGTTTGAATCACAAAACATCATTCTAGATAATACAATACTTCATATTTGCAAAAATCTCAAAAGTTCATATGCACACGATCGTGTGCAGTCGTGGCCACGATTGAACACGCGATCGTGTGCACAAGAACGTCAAGAATTTTCACCAATTTCTCAAATTACTCGTCAATTTAGGTGTTGTTACTTATATATTAACAATTATTGGTTAATGATACACTTATATAACAAGTTATTGATTGAATTACCATAATATATTGCATATCATGTGTCGTCCAATTGTTCTATTAGTACGAACGGATAAGTTCAATCATCTGGATGAAAGACCTCATATACTAATGAATTACAACGAAATGACAAATAGGAGTTCGTATAAGAAGCCATATTGTAATTAATGTTTGAACAAGCGATGTTTGAATCACAAAACATCATTCTAGATAATACAATACTTCAAATTTGCAAAAATATCAAAAGTTCATATGCACACGATCGTGTACACGATCGTGTGCACGGCTCTCGCGCGATCGTGTGAACAAGAACGCGTACGATTGAACACGCGATCGTGTGTTCAATCGTGGTCGCGTGTTCAATCGTGGCCACGGCCGTGTACACGATCGTGCACGGCCGCTTCCCACGATGGTACTCACGATCGTGTGCACACGGTCATGCCACCATCGTGCGCACACATAAAGATCGACGCATGACCGTGGGTAGGTTGCACACGATCGCAACACACGATGGCCACGATCGTGCATCCATCGTGTGTAACACAGAGCCAACACAATCAGATTTAACAACACTCACACATTCATCCAAAGCTGTCTAAATACAACATAAATATTGTACAACACAACATAAACCATTCTACATGTCTAAAGACAACATAAAGATTTTAGCGGCTAGGCCATATCGATATTTCTTAATATATTTTTCATTAAGTTCCTTGATTTGGTGCCTTGCTCCTGGGTTTGCAGAGACGAGTCGATCCAAGTACATGCACGCGAAGGCCACAAGCTGTGATTGTCGCTCGTATGAACCGTAGCTCTCGTGGCATAATTTTGAAACTCATCTCCGTGTCATACTTCGCTTTCGATTGGTTGTTCATCCAATACCCGGATTGAGCTAGCACACGAGGCATCGACGCATAATCGGTCGCAGTTGGTTGAAGCGGTAACGACCATCTTCGTGGTGGTGTGACAAGGAATCGTACAACTCCACGGTCCATGATATGATGTCAATCTTGATAGTCACCCGGTGGCTTTGGTCGAGGCAACAAATGGCAATGATCTGTTCGGACACAATATGTAATCATATAAGATCATCACATCAAACATAGCGAATCATTTATAAATATAAATTTCAAATGGCAACAAATCGTCAATTATTTATAAATATAAATTTCAAACTTACTTCGTTGCAATTTAACCATGGAACCGCATGTGGTGTATCAAGACTGTCATGTAGTCCTCGATGCATTTAGGAATTTTCCACTCCTTGTAAACCGGCTTCCCGTCACCTTGATGCCAAGTGGATCATCCGGATGGAGTCTTGCAAACTCGTTGGCCAAAACTAACTACAAAAAGCCAAACCACAAAATTAAAAATATCGATATCAAACCAATGATATACAAGTGAGTAGGTTATAGAACTTACGTAAAATAGGAGCCGGCAAGTACAAAGGCCAACTCTACCGACACCAACACTACGGACTCCTCCGAAGCCTCGCCGAGTCGCAAGCACATAACAGTCTATCACCTCGGCATCAAAGTCTTCACGGCTAGACTCTATCCGGTCAAATAACGCTGAGTGAGAGCATGCCCAGTCTCCAAACAGGACAATAGCATCACGTGGCTGCTCCCTCTGAATCGTAGGTACAACTTCTTGAGAACCTCGCTATCTCTGGGAGGCGCAACCACAAAAGGCTCTCGAAGAGCGGCAGATGGTCGACTCACTCTCGGTGGAAGACTACGCTCACCCAAATGCTGCGTTCGGCACTCTCACCATCTTCGTCACCCTCGGCATCCCTCTCACAACTATAACGATCGAGAGTCAGACAATGGCCGCTCGATCTCAAAATCGGCCGCTCGACCGAAATGGAGGTTGCCGCCAGACCACCACCCTCACTACGAAACATCGCACCGTAATGATGCTCGTCCAGAAACCAGGCGATCATCGTCCCATATCTGAAACGGCGCCTCAAATGGCTCATACCGATGCTCGTAATCAAGGGGCTGCCGAGTCCGCTCAATGGAATGATGAATACGAGAATGGTGACTGTGTTGGACCTCGGAATGGTGGGTAGGCGGATGCCGAGAATGGTGACTCGGCCGACGCCGAGAATGGTGACTCGAATGATGACTAGCCGACGATGAGAATGGTGACCGTGGTGTCCGCGCCCGAGACCGAGTGACGTGGAGGGTCGGGAATCCTCCGCCGGCGCCGCTATCGAGGCGTAATGACGAGGCCTATCATGGCTCCCAGTGAGTAGTGTACGGGCTCCTAGAACGCCTATGCATAGGTCCGAAGAAATCCACGATCCCGAAAGCACCGGCGAGAAACTCGAGCAATAAATCCGGACTCGGGAATCGTCGTACAAGATCGCCTTCAAACGGCGATCGAAGTACTCATCCTGCTCGTGTCTGGGTGTGGTCCGACAAGGAAGTCCGTGGACACAACACACCCTCTCTCGGCCGCCTCTCTGGTCCGATGTCTCGCACCATGTCTTGGTGGGGTACTCTGCCGGCGTCGCTTCGACAATTTATGTGCCGACTCATATGTAATCAATTTTCCGGCAGCCTTCTTCAACCTATCCATAACTTTCTTCCTCGGGATCGGCGCAGGCTCATCCTCCTTATTCCTCACGGCTATTCTTACAGGCTTAATGAATTTAACGTCATAAGGCGAGCCATTCTCAAAGCTCAGGTAGTAATACTCCGCCTCATCCTCCTCCAGATGCGGTAAAGAGGGAAGTACTTTGTGCTGCAACAATAGTCATTAAAGCATACCATTAGATGGGCAATCACATAATGTTGAAGAGATGAGTGAAGTTAGGAGAAAATACGTTTACAAATTTATGTACCTTATCGTCGAAGAAATGAGTGAAATCACAAAACATCTTCCTCGTAGTCCACATCAAACACCGAGGACTTGGACAGCTTTATCTCGACTACCACACAATGCTCCCAATGCAGAATCATCTCATACGACCATATTTGTAAAGCCCAAACAGGACCATAGAAGTGATAGTCCTTGTGCTCTTGTCCCTCCTTCATGGCAACGTTGCCTATGTAGTAAGATAAAACCCCAAAGGCATAAGAACCCCAAGGAAACATATCCCACTGCTCGAAATCCTCCACTAATGCCCATGCCCATGTCTCGACCATCATGTCGTCACGGCATAGGATAAAGTAGTAGTAGATAAGCAAATTGGCAACCTTGAGATAATCTCTTATGTCTCTACCAAAATCTCGAGCATTGAACCTCTTCCGCAGAACACTAACCTTAATGTTTTTGCCATGGAGTATTCTGTGGAAAATACCGTTGACGGAAGGAGATGGTCGTCACGGGATGGAAGGTAGAGTTTCCAAAATGGAGTCCCGTGATCAAGGCGAAATCACGGGCGGTAAAACGAATGGTCCTCCCGCAAACCTGGAACCACGACTCATCCGGGGGGATTTGATCACCCTCCAATTGACGAGCAATCAAGTGATGTAGGGCAGTATTTGAACTCCCATTCCTCCTAACTTTAATCAAGCGCCCCAGGACCCCCTCGGTCAAGCTCTCGATAGCTCGATCAGCAACAGCGGAATTGCGGCCCATACTCCTTAATGTCTCAATGATCTCTTTAAATACCGCCTCCCGTATGTAAAGATTCACTTGACGTGTAACAAAACGCAATGTAGGTCTCTTCCATACGCAACCAGTCTGCAATATGGACATACAACTCATAAGAATATGATAAAATGCTTAAGAGAACGAAAAAAAAAAATCTGCCTTGCACACGATCGCATGCACACGATCGATGCCCGTCGTGTGAAGACCATCGTGTGCCACACGACGGTTCACACGACGGGAAACGATCGTGTGCCAGCGATCGTGTGCAAGGCAGGAGCTTTTGCACTTCTAGCACACGACGGCACACACGATCGACGACCGTCGTGTGTAGCCATCGTGCCCACGAAAGACCATCGTGTACACGATGGTCTCATCTTCTTCAGCACGATCGTGGGAAGATGAACAACCATCGTGGCACGATCGTGTGTGAATGAAATACACTAACCGGCGGCTCATTGACGAATTGCTCTTCAGATGGAGTGCCACTAGCGGAACTTCTGGCGTCTTCAGATTCATTGTGGTAGTCGGAGGTCGACATTTTCTGGCCGGCGAAGGGTTTCACGACGGGAGACTTTTTTTGCAGAGAGGAGGAGAGTTTTTTGCAATATTGAGTTGTGGGACCTTTTTTTATTGTTGTTTAGTTTTAATAATCTTCCTTCTTCTATTTTAGTAATTTTTTCTCTTATTGGTAGACTTTAAGGGTAATAAAGTCTTTTAACACATTTTGGTATCAAAAACTTATAGTTTTATGAATGGGGATATATAACTTGTTACTTTTATGGTTTGGTACTAAAAAAGAGAGATCCCATAAAAAAATAGTGCATTTAGAGCAGGCATTTGCAGATTCTTATAAAACAAGTGTCCTGACAGTCTCCATTCAAAGTATTATAACGCTCTCCATACTTAATATTTTTAGTGTCTTTTTTGTTGTTGGAAACTAGACTCCTTTGACTTTCTAATGGTATATGACATGCCTCCTAATTCATATCCAATAGTACCGGTTTAATTATTGAAGTTAATGGTTTTAGGAGGGATTTTTGTGCCAATGTTGAAGCAGAAGCACTACCTCATATGAAGCAGTGCATTTGCATACTATGAAGCAATGCATATGTACACTATGAAACAATTCATTTGTATATTCTTATAAAACAAGCATTCTCACGGTCTCCATTCAATGCATCATAATTCTCTTAATACTTAAAATATTTTTAGTGTTTTTTTTGGGTGGAAACTAGAGTAATTTGACTCTTCAACAGTATATGTCACAACTCCTAATTCGTATTGAATGAAAGCAGTTTATTTATTGAAGTTGATAGAGTTATCAAGAATTTTCGTGTTAATTTTGAAGAAGAATCAGTACTTTGTATACTACGAAGCGGTGTATTTGTAAACTATGAAGCAATGCATTTGTACACTAGAAAGACGTATATTTGTATGTTCTATGAAGCAACACGTTTTTCTTTACAATTCGCACTTTTTTTATTATTACAATATATTGTTTTTTTAATTCTTTACATCCACGGGTAAATCAATTTAGTTATTACAAGGAAATACCTAGAACTTTAGGTGGGACTCGGTTGAAGTTCTCATTGATGAACCTTTGATTAATAGTGAGACTAGGTTTCACATTAATCCGAGGTTCACCAACGAGGACCTTTAGGTTCGGGCCGCGATGGAATGATTTAATTTATTAGACAATTCACCCTGGAGTCCTGGTAGTGGCCTGAGATGGTGGTTGACAGTTGTGGCTTGACCGGCCGTGATTTTTTATCATAAAATATGTCTTTGTACTTTAGCAATTGTATTGTACGGCTTATTATAACGTCTACCAGACTTTGAGAATGATGCAGAGTTGAGTATGTTTATAAAAGGAATAATAAATGAATAAATTATTATATTTTAAATAGGAATAATTTATTTAACAAGAGATAAAATTAGCTTTCTTCTTAATTAATGTTCACACGTCTTATCTGCTGTGATGATTTGGCAAAATCTAGATTCTCCTTATTCTTTTATTTAATGGCTCATATTGATTTGTAGTTCTCACTTATATATATATATTGGTTCCGTGGACAATGATGTTTAAGTTAAGTAATACAAATGAATTTGGTCCATAGATCTTATTGGTACTCTTTCTTCATCGATGTGGAGATAGAGCCAGAAGTGAGGCTTTGTGCGTCGATTTCCATTATCATTGACAGGTGTGGTCTTGCTCTTCTTACATGCATGGCTTAGGCTAACTGGATAGTCAAGACTTATTCTCACGAAAAGTTGTACATAAACTGCATTATTTTAATTATTCGACTTTTTAAGCATATAATGCATAATTTTAATGTATTGACATGTTGATGCATGAAATGCCTATTTTACGCATATGCTAATCTGGACCCTAGATCACATAAAGATTAATAGTTCAGGTTTATTTTTATTTTTTAGTCAAAGGCATTCTCATTTGATCCACCACACATATATATATTTTCTAGATCTATGAAGCACAAACACTCTTCTCAAGTCATGAATCTCGATGGTCGACATGCGTCTCAGAAAATATTAAATTTTAATTTACTTTTCTAATACCAGGCGTACTTGCGATACCTTAGGATTAAGGGTATTCATAACTGCGTACTCGAATTTTTGAGTACTCGAATTTTTGGGTACTCGATTATGTGAGTAGTTGAAAATTCAGCATGACCCGACCCGAAAAAGTTGGGTACCCAAAAAATGGATACCTGGTTTCTTCGGGTCATAAGGTATCCCACCCAATATTTAATACCACTAATTTGATATTTTACATAAATAATTTATAAGTTTAATATAAATTTATTTTTAAATATATTACATAAATTAATCACCAGTACTAAATCCATTGTAAATATTTTTCAATAAGTAAATTTCAAAACTAACTAAAAATTCTACATATATCATTTATTTATGAGAAAACAATGTTTTTCGTCCCTGTAATTTGTGCAATTTTTGTTTTTAGTCCCTACAAAAATTGAAATGTTATTTTGATCCCTGTAATTTCTAAAACGTTGTTTTTTAATCCCTGCCGTTAACCTCCGTTTATTTTTAATGACGTGGCAAACACAAAGGTCATCACGTCACCAATTACACCACGTAATCAATAGGAAAAAGGAAAATAATGTTTTTCGTCCCCGTAATTTGTGCGATTTTTGCTTTTAGTCCTGCGATAATTGAAATGTTATTTTGATCCCTATAATTTTTAAAACGTTGTTTTTGATCCTGTAATCTGCGCGTTTTTTGCTTTTAGTCCCTAAGTAGATTTCATTTCCATATTACTCACGTGAAATTGGATATCCAATGAATAGTTGTTGCCAATTATTACTACCATCTACGAGCAACAAGAAAAAGCACCTCATTAGTGAATTGAATCATGGCATAACAATTTCTGCAGAATTGCAAAAGAATGCTCAGGAAGTAAATACATTAGGATCTACATTATGACCCTCTCTATTCACAGATACAGGAGGATAAAAATAAAATAAAATAGTATAACTAAAAAGGCAAACCAATGCCATCACAGAGTACTTAAATCAGCCCAAAAAATGTCAAACAGCCTAATATAATGGCAACTACAAAACATCCAAAACAACCCAAGTACAAAACATCCAAACATCCAGAACCACCCAAGTACAAAGTCAATACAAAGTTCAATCTTCTAAATCCTAATGAGTTAGATATCTTGATTTTCTAGCATTCCCCCATTTTGTGGCTCAACAACAGCTTCAGCAGGAGAATCGTTTGCAGGCGGCCCCTTATTTGGTTTTCTCTATATCCAACAAATGGAAAAAATCAAACAATGCAGCTGGATTAATAAAATAGAGGGAAAAAAACCATGTTGAGTGTATAATACCTTTCTTGCCAATGCAGCTGGATTAATAAAATAGAGGGAAAAAAACCATGTTGAGTGTATAATACCTAAGGCTGGGAATCCCGTCTCATCAAAATGACAATCAGCAAATCTTGCTTGAAAAACATCACTTGTTAGAGGTTCAAGATATCTAATAATAGAGGGTGAGTCATACCCAACGTATATTCCCAACATTCTTTGAGGTCCCATCTTTGTTCTTTGTGGGGTAGCTATCGGTACATAGGGTTGCAAACGAATCGAATCGAACCGAATACTGAGACATTTTATTCGAATTGGATCAAGTTGATGAATATTCGAATTCGAATTCGATATTTAGTCGAATTCAAAATGCGATTCGTATTCGATTCGTTAAAAAAATTCGAATATTCGAATATTCGATTCGATTCGAAATTCGAAATTATTTATATATATGTATATTCCAAATAAATTATCTAACTAAAAATAAATATAAAAACTATATTATAAAATAAAATTATATTTAATAAATACATAACATATATATTCTCTATATATTTATTTTATATAATTAAACTATATTGACTAGCATATATTATGTATTAGAAAACTATATAACTAATATATATATTATATATTACAAATATTAAATAAATAAACGAATCGAATATTCGAATACATCGAATCGAATATTGGCATATTTGTATTTGTATTCGAAAAATCTACGAATACAAAAAATTATTCTTATTCAAATTCGAATTCGATTTTTCCGAATACGAATCGAACAATACGAATACGAATATCGAATCGAATCAAAATTATTCGATTTGTTTGCAACCCTATCGGTACATATACTGCACAACCAAAAACTTTTAGATGGGAAACATCGGCTCGACCAAGTGCAAGTTGATATGGAGTATATTTATGATTAGCACTTGGTCTTAACCTTATTAGTGAAGAAGATGTAAAATTGCATGACCCCAAACAAGAATGGTAGCTTTGTTCTCATTATTAGTGGTCTAGCAATATATTGAAGGCGTTTAATTAATGATTCAGCTAAACCATTTTGTGTATGCACATGCGGAACAGGATGTTCGACTATAATTCCAATTGACATACAATAATCATTAAATACTTGTGATGTGAATTCACCAGCATTGTCAAGTCTCACATTCCGTATAGTATAATCAGGAAATTGTGCCTTTAGTTTAATTATTTGTGCAAGGAATCTTGCAAATGCCATATCACGACTTGACAATAAACAAACATGTGACCATCTACTAGATGCATCAATTAAAATCATAAAATACAGAAGGGTCGATGGTGGATCAATAGGTCCACATATGTCACCTTGAATTCTTTCGAGAAATGTAGGTGATTCCTTTTCAAGTTTGCCTGGTGAATGCCTTATTATAAACTTTCCAAGAGAACAAGCTTCACATAGTTTATTATTTATGAGTTTTACACCTTTCATTGGGTGACCATGTGTACTATTAATTATTTTCCTCATCATCGTGGAGCCAGGATGACCTAGGCGTTCATGCCATAATGTCAATATTTTGGGATCCTCTTTTATTATCAAATTACATTCAGTTTCATGAATATGTGTATAATGTAATCCACGAGATAATTGTGGTAGTTTTTCCAGTATTTGTTTCTTTCCCAAAATATTAGCAGTAATGTATATATATTTCATATTACCTTCAGTTACTGTTTCAGTATCATATCCTTGACGGTATATGTCATTAACGCTCAACAAGTTTCTCTTAGATTTTGGAGAAAATAAAGCATTATTAATGACAAATTTTGTTCCATTTGGTAATATGAATTTAGCATTATCTGTTCCTTCAATCAAGTCCGCGGGA
This sequence comes from Orobanche coerulescens, assembly GCA_033398695.1. Lineage (NCBI taxonomy): Eukaryota > Viridiplantae > Streptophyta > Magnoliopsida > Lamiales > Orobanchaceae > Orobanche > Orobanche coerulescens. The sequence continues at coordinate 1,300,405 of CM065818.1, forward strand.
CCTTAAATTGTATTTATTACTGCTTTTGTAGATTGTACCTCAGTAAAATATTTCTTATTTTTGAGGATTGTATGAGTTGTGCCACTGTCCGGGATGCAAATGTCTCCAATACCTTCCATACTCAAACTCCTTAATGAATAAGAATATAAGACTAAAAGATGGTAAGTTAGCTTAATATAATAACATTTATTAAATACTTCATACAAACTTCAAATGAGATAATACATATTTCAAACAAGAGAATACAAACAAGAGAATACAAATAAGTACAATAAAGATGCAACAAACATGGAAATCACATATTTATTTATTTATTTATTTTTTATTTTATTCCATGTCCATGTCCACGTTTGCATCCTCAGTAAAATCTGCAGCTTCTAGGTAAGTTGAGTCGTCCTCGGGTTCATGTTCATGAAAATTGACTTCATTTTCTTTATTTTTCAGAGATGCCTTATACATTTTACAAATATGGCCTGGCGTTCTACATGCCTTAGCCCAATGTCCCTTTTTCCCGCATCTGAAACAAGAATTTTCATTTTTATTGGATGAATCTTCTTGGACATACTTATCTTTGTCTTGTTGGTTTTTATTAATCATTTCATTTTTGGGAGGCCTAAAGTAATTTCCATAACCACGGCCACGACCTCGACCTCGACCACGAAAGTGGCCGCGACCGCGTCCCCGACCTCGACCTCTTAACCAACCATGACCACCACGTCCTTGATTAGTAGTTGTGGCATTTGCTTCAGGAATCGCTATCACCCCTGTAGGACGAGACTGATGATTCTTTATCAACAGATCATTATTCTTTTCAGCAAGTAAGAGAGCTGCAATTAATTCAGAGTATTCGGTATATCCCGCATTACGTATTGTTGTTGCGGTATTAGATGTGACGTATGGAATGTAGCATACGTCTTTTCCAATTTTTCACCTTCTGTATGATTTTACCACAAAACTCTAGTTGTGATACAATCGAACATAGCAATTATACTCGCTCACACTTTTAAAATCTTGGAATCTTAACTTGTTCCATTCATCAACTAGTGCGGGTAATAACACTTGCTTTTGATACCCAAATCTTTTCTTAAGATTGTCCCATAAAATTTTGGGATCATCCACGTTCATGTACTCTAGTTTTAATCCCTCATCAAGATGTTGCCTCATGCATTTTAATGCTTTTGTTTTATTCATAGAAAGCTCTTTTTCATCTACCTCCGTTTCTTTCGTAGCATCTGGCACAATATTTGTTAGAATATTTTCGAGTCCTTTGCACCTGAGATGTGTCTTCACATCATTTGTCCAAGACATGTAATTGTCTCCATTAAGATTCAAGGGAGCGAAATCGAGCTTAAGATTGGACATGGTTATCTATTACAAAATATAAGATTGAAATATAATTAACACATTGCTATTACATTTAATGATGTCAGCTAAACAAAAGTATAATTGAAATTATTACTCAATACAAATACCATTCATGCTTAAATATTAATCACGACAAACCAACTAAAAACTACAAGAAGAATCGTGACCATCATAATGATGATCACATATGTCTCACTAAAGCAATCGACTTGAGTGTAGCAAATGATGAAATTGAAAAATGTAATAAGAGTGAGGAAAGTCATAAAATATTTACCCATTTTGTAAAAATTGGTAGATATTTTGGAGATGATTAATAAGTGTGGAGTATAATATGAGTATTTATAGATTTGATTTTGAAATATGGCCGTTTATGACCGTTGGAGATTTATTTTTTTTATTGTTAATTATCATTAAAATTGGTGAATATATTCTTATATATTTAATGAACTAACCGTTGATAATTAGAGTTTGGGAATGGAAATTCATATATATATATATATATATATATATTATAATCTATACAGTTAGTTATAATAATATCACTACTGATATATATATATATATATATATGTATATATATATATATATGAATTATAATCTATATAGTTAGTTATAATAATATCACTACTCAATTATAAAATCTTTCATGACTACTAAAAATAAAAATATCACTACTCGATTATAGAATCTTTCATGATTACTAAAAATAAAAATATCACTACTCGATTATAAAATCTTTCGTGGTTACTAAAAATAAAAATATCACTACTCGATTATAAAATCTTTCGTGGTCATATGAATGGGGATTTTGTATTCCTCCATTAGTAATCCTCTACAAAATATAGATGAAGATTCAACTCTTCACTAATAAATGGAACTCTTCAAATAAAAATAGGTGAAGATTTTTACACTTCACACAAATTCATTATTATTTAGGTCTTACATATATAATCAGTCCATAGTCCAACAATCATCTTAAAAATAAGATTGAGCTTAGGTCCTTACGCATATAAATTTAAATTGATGATATTTACATAATTATTATATTTGCTTAAATATATTAATTATCATCAATAATGATATTAGATTAATACCATATCTAAATATTATTATTACATAAATTAAATATAAATAAAGTTAATTACATATCTTTAGAATTTAAGGATGATGTACCAATATATCGAGTCCGGCTGCGGAATGGGATTAAATTGGTAGAGCTCGTGCTGATAACGTGTTGTAAAATCGGATATTTTATCACTTCACAATATATATATATATATATATATATATTACAATATATAAGCATAAAGCAGGATGAAAGAAGATGAAAAAAATGAGCTTTTATTAGAATGAATTGTGTGTCCAAAGCTCTACCAAAGAGCTCTATTTATAGCTCAAGATTACATGCTATACAATAAATTAATATTATTTATTATACAACATAATTGTCTTTATATTAGATATTTCAATCCAATAATTGATTGAATTATTGATTGTTGATCCCACATATCATTATTGATGATATTATAACAAGATATTCATTTTTAGCATATTTCTGTTTTATTGTATAGGTGTTTTGGACGATGCTCTGAAGTTTAATGCTTCTTCTCCCTTCTCTTAGTGTTCCGAATGACTTGATATTTCTAAACTAGATACTAATTTTTCTCGGATTCATACAAAGTTCGGTATCGAAGTTGAATAATGCCCATGAGATGAATTAAATCGAGTGATCCTCTGTTTTGCATCAAATTCACATGATAACTAACAAATATTTATCTTGCATTAAGATTTCATCCTTGATTTATGGCATGCATTGTACTTCTGGGGAAATTCCATGTTATCCATGTGGGTGTGGTGTGCGCGCGCGCGTGATCGTGTGGTTTACAGACCTACAGGCACTGGGCACTGTCTGTAGGAGTAGTGTAGGACCACCCTTTGCACCGAATTTGTTGAGAAAGAAGTGGATTAGTGTAAGTGGAATTCCATGTTATCCATCTTTCTCTTTTTTCTGCTAGTGATAACTCATCTTTCATTGTGGGCGATAGAACAAAATCATATAAGCTTTAAGATAAAAGGTGGACATCATTGTTGTTGGTTGCATGTTGTAACAATTTACAAATGTATATTGCGTATTTTCATTCAGACAAAAGAGAAGATGCCGAAGTAATAAGAGAAGTGAAAAAGGGATATCGAGTTCAAGGATGACGAATAAGAAGAAGATAAAGCGGTTGTAGTTAACCTCTATCTGCAACCAATGATGGAGATAGAAGTAAGAAACACCCTTCTTTTTCTCATCCTCTTCTTCTTCCTTCAATGGTATAGCAACAAGAAATCTTATGATAAATTCTCAACAACAATCTTTGCCACTAGATATTATCTCGTCCTCTTCTTTTTTTCGACCTTAATATTCTCATCCCCCGATGCTTCTATTTTTTAATCCGGTTGAATTATTCTTTATTCGCCTGTTTTTGCATTAGTGTTTCATCATCAAACTTCAATATATACGCTTGATTGCACCCCTCGAATAGCCTCTCACCTAAAGTGTTGATATGTAGTAAGCATTCGACTCACCTTTCAACACAAATAAATGGTCATTCCAACTCACTATGTATATTCTCGGAGTAGATTCTTCTTCTTCTTCATCATCATCATCATCATCATCATCATCATCGTCATAGTCATCGCTATTTCTATTAATCTCATTCCATATATCGTTGAATGACATAACACCATTCTACGCCTCGAATTGGAATCTTAGAGAGACTGGAGTAGGTAAGAAGTGGGGGAGTCAGTGCTAAAGAATCCGACGAATTATTTATTTCGGCTTTGAATATGGTCTTGAGATTGAAATGCTTGTTTGGGAAGTCATCGACATAAGTAGCATCTTCACAGTTTTCTCCATTATGCGGAGCCCTCCAATATGAGGTTGTCGAATTCTAACCGGTTGGGGATTTTGATCTGGTGTTCGAGTCTAGCTGGTGGAGTATGACGGCGACTAATGCTGTGCAAGCACTTTCTCCGGCAGCTTTGTGGCTGCGTTGGTTGAAAGAAGCCACGAAAACTAGACTTTTGTGCTCTTCTCGTCCGTCTCAATTCGTTACCTCATTTTATTCCCAAGCACCTTCCGTGTTGTCTTCGCAGTCTGTTCCTAACATGGTTTCGTTGTGGGATACGCCTTTCTGAAAGGAGAAAGGAAGAGATACAGTATACCTTGTTGCATTGCGTTCGGACTAGGATTACCCGGCGGCATAAAATACCCGATTCAAGTGGGGATGAGATGGGGATAGGTTACGGGTATAATGTTTCTCAAGGTACCCGCAGCGTAGCGTACTCGCGCCTGCCATGGATGGAGCCAGAAATTAAACATGATTGAGGAGCAGTTTATTTTTTTTATTAAAAATAGGGAATAAATAATCAATTCTATGTAATGAACTCACAGCATTACACAAAAGAAATGATATAAAGTGTATAATTTATTTGCCTCTCATGCGGACACATGATCAACATCAATCTTGTGCTCATTGATACAACATTCTGCTTTTTCACAAACGTCTCTTCATTAGTCTTACTCCGCTTGAAACTAAACCGTCTACTCTTCCAAGAGAACCGTCCTTTCTTGTCCGAAACAGAAGCCAGTTTCGAATTGGTCGGTTGCGCGGCATATTTTGCGTCCAATATGCTCGACTCATCTAATTCATCCAAACTCACTTCCTCTTGAATCGATGATCTTCGTCTTGCTTTCACATTTTCTTCGTATTCATTGTTAGATGAGCCTTTTTCTTTTAGATTTTATTGATCCCCCTTGAGTTATATGGGTCGAGTCTTCGTAATCTCTAATATCGACAAAATCGAATAGCACCTGTAGATATATATTCCGGTTAAAACTAGTCGAGATTTTACCGTGGATATAATTGACTAGGATTATATATATATGAATCAATAGTGAACTTTGTCCTCGTGGGAAAACTAAGAACCACTAGTATCCATTAAATCAATCAATAAGGAGAGTTCAGATTTTACCACATCATCAATTATAAGTAGTGTGTGAGTGACATTAATTCAGGAGAATGATAATTTTGTCTCTTCATATATAAATTGTCTCCATTTAAAGTACAATGCTTATTTATTTATTATCTATTTAAACTAAAAAAATATCAAATTAAGCATTTTTTCATGATAAAAAAATAGTGCATTTAGAGCAGGCATTTGCAGATTCTTATAAAACAAGTGTCCTGACAGTCTCCATTCAAAGTATTATAACGCTCTCCATACTTAATATTTTTAGTGTCTTTTTTGTTGTTGGAAACTAGACTCCTTTGACTTTCTAATGGTATATGACATGCCTCCTAATTCATATCCAATAGTACCGGTTTAATTATTGAAGTTAATGGTTTTAGGAGGGATTTTTGTGCCAATGTTGAAGCAGAAGCACTACCTCATATGAAGCAGTGCATTTGCATACTATGAAGCAATGCATATGTACACTATGAAACAATTCATTTGTATATTCTTATAAAACAAGCATTCTCACGGTCTCCATTCAATGCATCATAATTCTCTTAATACTTAAAATATTTTTAGTGTTTTTTTTGGGTGGAAACTAGAGTAATTTGACTTTTCAACAGTATATGTCACAACTCCTAATTCGTATTGAATGAAAGCAGTTTATTTATTGAAGTTGATAGAGTTATCAAGAATTTTCGTGTTAATTTTGAAGAAGAATCAGTACTTTGTATACTACGAAGCGGTGTATTTGTAAACTATGAAGCAATGCATTTGTACACTAGAAAGACGTATATTTGTATGTTCTATGAAGCAACACGTTTTTCTTTACAATTCGCACTTTTTTTATTATTACAATATATTGTTTTTTTAATTCTTTACATCCACGGGTAAATCAATTTAGTTATTACAAGGAAATACCTAGAACTTTAGGTGGGACTCGGTTGAAGTTCTCATTGATGAACCTTTGATTAATAGTGAGACTAGGTTTCGTTACTAATCCGAGGTTCACCAACGAGGACCTTTAGGTTCGGGCCGCGATGGAATGATTTAATTTATTAGACAATTCACCCTGGAGTCCTGGTAGTGGCCTGAGATGGTGGTTGACAGTTGTGGCTTGACCGGCCGTGATTTTTTATCATAAAATATGTCTTTGTACTTTAGCAATTGTATTGTACAGCTTATTATAACGTCTACCAGACTTTGAGAATGATGCAGAGTTGAGTATGTTTATAAAACGAATAATAAATGAATAAATTATTATATTTTAAATAGGAATAATTTATTTAAGAAGGGATAAAATTAGCTTTCTTCTTAATTAATGTTCACACGTCTTATCTGCTGTGATGATTTGACAAAATCTAGATTCTCCTTATTCTTTTATTTAATGGCTCAAATTGATTTGTAGTTCTCACTTTTATATATATATATATATATATATATATATATATATATATATATATATTGGTTCCGTGGACAATGATGTTTAAGTTAAGTAATACAAATGAATTTGGTCCATAGATCTTGTTGGTACTCTTTCTTCATCGATGTGGAGATAGAGCCAGAAGTGAGGCTTTGTGCGTCGATTTCCATTATCATTGACAGGTGTGGTCTTGCTCTTCTTACATGCATGGCTTAGGCTAACTGGATAGTCAAGACTTATTCTCACGAAAAGTTGTACATAAACTGCATTATTTTAATTATTCAACTTTTTAAGCATATAATGCATAATTTTAATGTATTGACATGTTGATGCATGAAATGCCTATTTTACGCATATGCTAATCTGGACCCTAGATCACATAAAGATTAATAGTTCAGGTTTATTTTTATTTTTTAGTCAAAGGCATTCTCATTTGATCCACCACACATATATATATATTTTCTAGATCTATGAAGCACAAACACTCTTCTCAAGTCATGAATCTCGATGGTCGACATGCGTCTCAGAAAATATTAAATTTTAATTTACTTTTCTAATACCAGGCGTACTTGCGATACCTTAGGATTAGGGGTATTCATAACTGCGTACTCGAATTTTTGAGTACTCGAATTTTTGGGTACTCGATTATGTGAGTAGTTGAAAATTCAGCATGACCCGACCCGAAAAAGTTGGGTACCCAAAAAATGGATACCTGGTTTCTTCGGGTCATAAGGTATCCCACCCAATATTTAATACCACTAATTTGATATTTTACATAAATAATTTATAAGTTTAATATAAATTTATTTTTAAATATATTACATAAATTAATCACCAGTACTAAATCCATTGTAAATATTTTTCAATAAGTAAATTTCAAAACTAACTAAAAATTCTACATATATCATTTATTTATGGGAAAACAATGTTTTTCGTCCCTGTAATTTGTGCAATTTTTGTTTTTAGTCCCTACAAAAATTGAAATGTTATTTTGATCCCTGTAATTTCTAAAACGTTGTTTTTTAATCCCTGCCGTTAACCTCCGTTTATTTTTAATGACGTGGCAAACACAAAGGTCATCACGTCACCAATTACACCACGTAATCAATAGGAAAAAAGGAAAACAATGTTTTTCGTCCCTGTAATTTGTGCGATTTTTGCTTTTAGTCCCTGCGATAATTGAAATGTTATTTTGATCCCTATAATTTTTAAAACGTTGTTTTTTGATCCCTGTAATCTGCGCGTTTTTTGCTTTTAGTCCCTAAGTAGATTTCATTTCCATATTACTCACGTGAAATTGGATATCCAATGAATAGTTGTTGCCAATTATTACTACCATCTACGAGCAACAAGAAAAAGCACCTCATTAGTGAATTGAATCATGGCATAACAATTTCTGCAGAATTGCAAAAGAATGCTCAGGAAGTAAATACATTAGGATCTACATTATGACTCTCTTTATTCACAGATACAGGAGGATAAAAATAAAATAAAATAGTATAACTAAAAAGGCAAATCAATGCCATCACAGAGTACTTAAATCAGCCCAAAAAATGTCAAACAGCCTAATATAATGGCAACTACAAAACATCCAAAACAACCCAAGTACAAAACATCCAAACATCCAGAACCACCCAAGTACAAAGTCAATACAAAGTTCAATCTTCTAAATCCTAATCAGTTAGATATCTTGATTTTCTAGCATTCCCCCATTTTGTGGCTCAACAACAGCTTCAGCAGGAGAATCGTTTGTAGGCGGCCCCTTATTGGTTTTCTCTATATCCAACAAATGAAAAAAAATCAAACAATGCAGCTGGATTAATAAAATAGAGGGAAAAAAACCATGTTGAGTGTATAATACCTTTCTTGCCAATGCAGCTGGATTAACTTTTGTACTTTTGCAACTCCTTGAATTGTGCCCAAACATATCACATTTTGTACACCTATAGTTGACTCCTGGCCTCCTCATCCTAGCCCCATTCTCACTAGCTTCCCTTCTTCTTAATTTTTTTGGCCTTCCAGGCCCCTTTTTGTAAACTGGAGGAAATATGTCCTCACTTGTGACATCTGGCCACATATCCTCACCATTGATTGGACTTATTGTGAAGTTGTAACACAATTCATATGTTTCCCTCAAGTAACACTTATCCACATAGTCCTCGGGGTTCAGCCTAGTGTAGCTAAAGGCAGCTACTGCATGCCTACATCGTAGGCCTACCAATTCCCAAAAACCACAACTACAAGACCATTTGTCAATGTTGATTACATATTTCCTAGATCTATCTATAAAATGTGTCACCTCCCAGTTTCCACCGCCACCCCAAGATGGTAACCAATGTGCAGAAAACTCAACTTCTTTATCAAGCCTTTTCCTAGGCCTAGGCATAACCCTATGGGGCCATTTACTCAGTTTAAAGGTTATGTTTGCTATCCTGTTCATTAAATAAGTTCTAATCCATTCACACAAAGTAATAATAGGCTTTTCCCTTGCAGCTAAGATTGTGCTATTAAAGGACTCTGATATGTTGTTCATCAATGTATCACACTTTGGGTAAAATGAAAATGCATGTTTACACCATACCTTTGTATCTATATTCATTAACCATTCCCATGCCTTCACATCTACCTTCTTAATCTCATCCATGTTCCTCCCCCAAGCTTGTTTGTATGTTGCTTTGGCAGCCCCCATCATGAGATCCCTCATTAAAGTTCCTCCTCCAAACTTCTTCTTGAAGTTGGCATATAGATGCCTAAGACAAAGCCTATGCTCAATGCCTTCTAACATCTCAGCAAACACATTCATGAGACCCTGCCAAAACAACAAACATACAAGAAACAACTTATGACTTTATTCAGGCATTAATGAAGCTTTTTTCATAAATGAGTAATAATACCTTTTGTTGGTCAGAAATGAAGACCCATCTTTTTTCATACCCAATATCTTCCATCAAAAGCTGTAAAAACCATCTCCAAAACTCAGCGGTTTCTGTTTCCACAACCCCAAAAGCAATGGGAAAGTATTGGTCATTCAGGTCCTTTCCTACTGCCACAAGTAGCTGACCCCCGTATTTTGACTTTAATGGCACCCATCCACCCCAATAAATGGTCTACAAGCCATTTTAAATCCTTTTTTGCAGCCATCAAAACAAAAATAAAATCTTCCAAACCTGGGCAGCAATGATCTTACAAGTGTCGCACGTGATTGCAAGTTGTCCACCACTGCCTTTCCCACCCACTTACTTTTTGCACTTTTATTGTTTAATACTCTTGCACACTTGTGTATAGGGTCCAAGTTCTTCATTTGGTAAGTGTGCCTTCCACCCACTTTACTTACAAGTGCTAAAAAGCCCCACTTTTCCTTGCATTCCACCCTTACCCTTACTTTATCATTTTCAAAATCTAATTTGTCTCCCATTTAAAACACTCCACTCAATTATAGCATCTTTAAATTCAGCCAATGAGTTAAACTCCAAACCCAGCTTCCACTGATAGTCCTTGCTTAAATGAGACATCTTAAATTTTTCGTACTTAACCTCGCAGTCTTCATCACTTGCATCTGGATCAGTGTTTCCAAGATCATCTGACTGATATTCATCCTCAATATCCTCATCAACTTGTTGGGGAACAGTAACCTGACCTCCTTTTTTGACACCCTTCATTTTTTTAATCTCTTTTCTTTTCAACTCTAGTAACTCTACACCCTCTAATCTCTTCAGTTGGTGGTAGATCCTCAACCTCAAACATGTCATCTACAGCCTTTGACCTTTCATCCTCACTATCATCAAACCTTACTCCTTTGGCGCCATCATCATCACTGCTACTATTTTCCTCACAACTTCCTGGTTCTTGTGTGTTATCATCACCTACATAGGAAATTATTGCTTGATCATTCCCTCCTACATCAACAAAAGCAGGTTCGGTGACCTTCTCAAAAATGTCCTTGACATTATGCTCAACAAAAATATGAGCATCAACGTGGTTGGTGGAGGCATGCTTCCCAATATCAATACAATCAGCATCCAATTCAACCCTGTTGAACCCATCATCTATGTTCCTCCATATGCGCAACCCAGTCTTGTCATAGCCAATATCTGTGAGCAACCCTAATGCCTCAAAAAAACTCCACTTGTCTAGGTCGACACACTTGTATTTTGTTTCAACTCCTCCTCTGTAGAAGACAACCATGTCTTTGAAAAACTGACCACCATGATGGATATTCAGATTGAAACTCATGCCTAACCTACATTAAAACATGAAAGTTGGGTTACATCCCTGACAAAACTGATGGAAAATTCGTTCTTCCAATTTTTTCTACTACTAAACATTCTTCTTCTAATTTTTTCTTGCAAAACAGAAACAATAAAAAACATAGTCACAATCTGGAAAATTCAAAAGAAGAATGGGTTGGTATCAATAAGCACCATCAACAAACTAGCATCATCTGGAAAATTCAAAAGGAAAAAATATAAGATCGAGACAAAAATATTACTAATAAGGACCTTTCTTTTCTTACAAAACAGCAACACTTTCTTCAAAGCTAGAAAGGAACAAAATTCAAGAAATCGTTCAATGAGAGAGCAAAGAAATTCCGTTCGGTGCATTCATGGAGTAAGAGTTGAAATGGCGGAGCAGCAGAGCACCGGATGAGGAGCAAAAAATAATTAATCTTACCTAAAAGGAGTAGTAGGCACCGGAGGTCGTCTGGGACCGTGAGAAACGGTGGAGAGCGATGAGCGAGAGCCGAAAGGATGGAGGGCCACGGTGTATGGTGGTCGATTCTGAGAGAGAGAGAGAGAGAGAGAGAGAGAGAGAGAGAGAGAGACGAAAAGGTTGAAGAGGAAGAAAGTGGGCGGTGAGCGAAGGGGAGGAATAATACGGGAGTGGCTTTGGCGAGAGTTGAAACCCTAGGCATTGTTTTCCCTATTGATTACATGGTGTAATTGGTGACGTGGTGGCCTTTGTGTTTGCCATGTCATTAAAAATAAACGGAGGTTAACGGCAGGGACTAAAAAAGAATATTTTAGAAATTACAGGGATCAAAATAATATTTCAATTTTCATAGGGACTAAAAGCAAAAATTGCGTAAATTACCGGGACGAAAAGCATTGTTTTCCCTTTATTTATTATTATATAATTATGCTTAATTTAATATTAAATTATAAATATGAGAGAATGTATTATTTCTTATTTAATTAATTTATCTTTTTGTAAATTTCCAAACTAGTGAAAATAAATATCATTACTAAAAACACATTAACATAAATTCTCATATTAAATATAATTCATATTATTTGAAAGATAAAGTTTCATATACTTACAAATTAAAAAGTTAAATTTATAAAAAAAAATAATTATTAAAAAATAATCGGATTTTCGATACCTGAATTTACGCAACAATTTGGCCCATGACCCGACCTGATTATATGATTCTTTTCTGGGTCGGGTACCCGATCCAAAAAAATTAAAAAAAAATAAAAAAACCCGAAATTTTAATTCGAATCATTTAATAGTTGGGCCGGATAATTAGAGTCCGGTATTTTTGAACACCCCTAATTAGGACACATCAAAATGGACACACTCGGTTGTATCTATATCTACATAACGATTGAGTCCCAATAATTAAATATTGAGTCTTAGTGATTAATGTCATTAATACATCTTTATATTTATATCTATATAAAGATTGAGTCCTAGTAATTAAATATTGACCCTTAATGATTAATGTTATTAATAAATCTTTACACATAAATTCGATTATTTTTAATGTCTTGGATTTTTAGTACTATGTTAAAAATACTTATCAACAATGCCAAAATATCAATGTCAAAATATGTTTTAAAAATGGTTAAATTTCTTTTTTTGTCTAAGTTGTAAGTGTAATACAACCTTTAATTATTTGGGTTAAGATTGAGGTAATTAAAAGATTAGTCAAAAGTTTTAGGACCACAACTAGCCCAATTTTTGTTTATTTTTACATTCGTATATATTAAGAATTCTTTTTGGTTTTGTGGTTGGTTAATAATCTTCAATTATGTTGAAAGTGTTTTTGGATGTTGTCGTCCATCAATTGTAAAGCTATTGCTATTAAATCAGATAAAAACTTAGCAGGCGGCATACGCATTATTGAAAAGAAAATTGTACCACAACCTATTAGTAAACACCGATTTGGCGCGACTCGACCCGACCCGATCCAATCAATTAATAAATTATAATTGACAGTTTAAACAATCATTTTATCAATACCTTTAACCCTTTACGCTAAATATCAAATTTCAAAAAAAAAAAAATTATACAATACGTGTGCAACGCACGGATCTGAATGACCAGTTTAAAAAAAAATATCACCTAAGTAACATGTCCTACATAATGAATGTTGTATGTCCACGCAGCAAGGTACTAGATAGCATACTTGTGCGTCTAGTACCTTGTTGGCTACTGACACATGAGACTTCGTCAGCCACCCCTTTTCTCATTGGCCCTTGCCCTACTGTCCCTACGGGAACTCCAGTGGAAATCTGACGCGCTGATATCCATCAAGAGCCATTCCTCCCTATAAAGAAGGGAGCACGGTCTTTATTTGAGAGAGCTTCCGACGAACTTCACAAGTACCAGAAATCATATTCCCACTATAGGTTCGTTAGGATGGTGGCAGTCATGCTCCCGAAATCATCCATACCTCCCAAATCCACCAATAATATCATTCCACCTCATCCATACTTTTTTCATACCTCCCAACACCTTTTTAGTAAGAACTACGCCTTTTCATACCTCCAAACTATTTTTTTTCATAAATTATATTAAACAATTTAATAAAAACATTAATATTTCATTAATGACTAAAAGAAAATTACATAATACCTAAAAAAACATAATTGAAAGAAAATTACATTATTCTTAAAAAACAAATACGTAATTATATCTAAAAATCCATGGGCCATCCATATTTCTCCGCGTACGCACGTTTTTTTGCAATAGCGAAATCTCGCATAACCGGATTGGCTATGTGTTCGTGCGGCTCGTTATAGAACTTGAATGCCCGAATCATAGCCTTTTCGTTAGCATTTTCGAGTTGTTGGGCCATCAACTTTTTGGCCAATGCATCCTTTTCACGCTTTTCTTCCATCGCCTCATCCAAAGCTAGTGCTTTCTTTGACGTATAGTTCTCAATAAACTCAGCAACACTATTCTTTGACGACGACTCGCTAGCGGGCTTTTTCCCTTTTCTTTTTGAAACTGGAGTTGTGTCGTCATTTAGATCCGGAAGAACACTGTCATTGCTTCCGGACTCATAGAAGCCAGATTCCGACGACTTTCTTCGTTTGTCGGAATGAGATGTCGAAAATAAATTTTCAAAACATGGTTGTTCACACCATTTCGGTTCTCCCTTAACAACATTCCACGCATCAATATGAGTAAATGAATGGCCATTAGTTTTCCGATCATAATCGGCCATGGCATTTTGCATGACGTTGACATCGTCACACCCACTCTTACGAATGCGAGTCTACAAATTAACACAAGTATATAAATTAATAAAAGTATATAAATAAGCATATAAATTAATAAAAGTATATAGTTTAAAATTTACTTGTTGGATGTATAGCCCGTTGAAAACACCCATTGCTTGATTCATATTTTTCCACTTTGTGTTCAAGCTATGACGAGTTCGCTTACTTCCTTGTATGGTGGCCTTGAAATGTTCCAAAATTCTTTCCCAAATCTTATCTCGACCTTGTTCATTCCCGACTTTTCTACATGTCGAGATATGAATCCACGCTTTAGCCAAAGCAACCTCTTCAATCGACGTCCAAGGTTTTTTATCCGCTCTAATTTTCTCTTTAACGACTTGAACATCGTCATCTAAAAAAAATAAAACGTATAAAATTTTTATTTAACATAACAAAAAAATAACGTGTAAAAAAAAAATTAAAAAGTATATAAAAGTATATAAAAACAAATTAACGTATAAAAAAATATATACCAATTTGAGTTTGTGGTTGCGTTTCGGGTACAACCTCAACATCATCATCGTCTTCATCATGTATAGGTAGTTCGCGTTCCACACTTGGTTCACGACGCGAAGGACCTTCACGGTAGTCCATAAACGGGTTGAACTCACTCGTCATTGTTATGTTATATTGGGTTGGATTCATCGGTGGTGGTGGTGGAGGTTGAGAATAATAGCCGGATTGATGGTATTGTTGATGCATCGGTTGTGGTGGTGGAGGTTGAGGATAATAGCCGGATTGAGGATATTGTGGGTAGTTCGGGGGTTGAGCTTGCGGACGAACACGACCACGATTGCCACGTTCACGACCACGATTGCCATGTTCACGACTTTTTTGTGACGATGAAACGCTTTTTGATTTGCTAGGATCCATGATATGTGTTTGATAATATATGTGTATGTGAAAATATATGTTAAAGAAATGTTTAGAATTTGTATGTGAATTTGTTTGTGTTTAGTTTGTATATATAGGAATTTTTTTTTTTTTTTTTTTGCAAAAAGATCCGTTGGCAACGGATCTTTCTTTTTTTTCCTCACCCAACGTCTCCCTCCCCAACGTCTCTTTCCTTTTTTTTTTTTTTTCCCAACCCCGCTCCCCATACCTCCGAGTTGTTCAATCCCGCCCAAGGGTTGCCGCTGGCCATACCGCCGAGGTGGCGGCGGTGTTCACCGGCGGTATGGCCATGCCGCTGGTCCATGCCGCTACCACTGCCAGTATCCTTAGGATCCGGCTCATGAGCGGCCTTCCTTTATTAATTAGGTGCTCTTCCTTTTTTGGCGTTTAACCCGCCAAAAAAATCGGGTTAGGATCGATATTTCCTAGTCCGTTTAAATTCGGGCTTTTTTGGCCCGGACCGTTTAGCCCGAAGCCCGCTAGGGCTAGCCCGAAGCCCGATATATATATATATTGTTAATTTCAACTTACAGTAATACTATATTTATATAACATATATTAATATCATATATATAATATATATTAATATTATATATGTAATATATATTAATATTATATATAATATATATTATTACTGTATTTGTTAATATAGTGTGTATATATATATATATATGTATATACATAAAAGTATATTTTTTGTTATATTTATTATAGTATAGTTGTTACTATATATATAAAATATATTGTTACTGGTTTTGTTTGTTTATGACTTATAAGAAATAAAAAATAGATTTTTAAATATTTAGCCCGTTTAGCCCGAAGCCCGTTAAGGTTAGGGTTAGGGCCGATATTTCTTAGCCCGTTTAAATTCGAGCTTTTTTAACCCGGACCGTTTAACCCGAAGCCCGCTAGAGCTAGCCTGGAACCGCTAGAGCTGACCTATTTAAAATCTCTATAAAAACGTGCTTCATAAGTCTACATCAATGATCATAAAATACATGCAAACCCATTTATTAAGCTTGGATAAAATTCTGCAAAATCCAACAACAATTCCCGTGCTTAGAAATTTTCCAAAGTATTTGGTAAAGTTTAGAGTTTCATCTCAAAATTAATCGGCATACAAGCTTTGCCATCAATTTATAAAGATTCTCAACTACTTCTCTCATTGCCAATTGGTTTGAGATGGAACTCCAAACTTTAACATGGTATAGGAGCACGCTCTCTACACGTGCGAGCCCAACGGCCCACGGTGTTCTAGCTCCGCACCACCCAAGTTAAAAAGTTCATGCTGTAAGTCTTGACTTCGGTTATGCGTGAGGGGGTGTGCTGAAGCATTAATCCAATATTAGAAAAATACAAGCCTTGCTATTAATATATAAAGATCCTGGACTACTCCTTTATTGCCAATTGATTTTGAGATAGAACTCCAGACTTTAAAAGTATCATATGCAGCTGTATAAGGGCATGGACAAAAAAAAAAAAGCTGAAGAGACAACCTAAACGAATTAATACTATAACTAGTTATTAAAACTTATATTGATTGTATATTTTTGTGCATTTGGAGGTGAAGCATTCTGTGTATGAGTATATGTTCACTCAGGTACGAACCGACGAATCCTCTGAAAGATTTGTGGCCTCAGGCAGAGGCGGAGAGAGGGGGATCCAAGGGGTCCACGGACCCCTCGGCCGACAAAATTTTCCCTATAATATAGAGGGAGATATATACTCCCCCGTCCACAATCGATGTTCCCCAACTTTTTGAGTTCGGGTTTTAAGAAATGTTAGGTGAGTGTGATGTGAGTGGAGTTTGGGTCCCACATTAAAAGTAATTTAATGTTAATTAAGTTGGTTAAATAATTTAATATGTGGGTCAGCCTGGTAAAATGTGTAAATATATAAAAATTATAAGGATATTTTAGTAAATTGTATTGTGGGGTAGTGTTTAAAAATAGAAAGGGAATATTGTTTATAGACATACCAAAATGGCAAAAGGGGAACATTGATTGTGGACGGAGGGAGTATATGATTGTTCGACCTCCGTAATTTTCATAGGTCCACCCCCGAGTAAATGTCCAGCTTTCGTCACTGGCCTCAAATGCGGATCAATGAACATCTTTTGGGTTAACCACCCTGGGACGGTCCGACGAGGCCTGTGAGGGGACGTGGCCTTTGGTGCGATCTGTAATTAACCACGTATTAAAATCTGGCATGATACAAGATATAGCTATTCCGGAATACTTATCTTGTATTTTTTAAAATATACATGCTTGCTTTACTGTTCAAGAGATATTAATGCATATGTGAAAACTTGCACCAGCTATTTCGTAGCTAACTCCATTTGGGGGAATAAGTTTTATATATTTCAGGTACCGGACGTCCGTACGAGCGAGTACCGAATCCATACGGAGATAGTGGGCAAGAGTGATACTGTATTATTGGCTCTCGTCTTGGTGACCTATGTCTTTACACTTTTCTGCCGTAATTTGTCAGTCGATACTCAAGTATTTTAGGTTATTTCGTATCATATGTTTGTCGTCTTATTTTGCGGGTTGAATCCCAGGGATTGTTTTATTCTATTTTCTTTCGACTATGGTCATTGGTATATGATGTCGTAGCCATTTTATTGTCGTTGTTATATTGATAGTACGACCATGATGGTCGAGAATGTGGAATTCGTGAATGTAAGGCCTTGTGGATTTCTTAATGGGGATCCTCGACTCTGTAATATGGCCCGAATATCCTTGGTGTGTTAGAGGATCGGGATGGAAAAAGTATATGTGATGATTTAGAAGCAACTTTAAGAGATTATACAATATCTGTTAGGAGTGGTCTAACTTGAAGTCCTGAATATATAGTACTGAGTTAAAAGTTTCATTTTTATGCTTAAAAATGTCCATATGATTTACCAACTTGATGCTTAAAATACTTGTTTGCAAAACTACGTTAAAATGGAACATGATTTGGTTTCTTAAATTAGGCCAAAACTTGTGATGAACGGAAGGATCCGTCCCTCTTTCCCTTTTTTGTGTTTGCTTGTCAAACGATCCAAGAAATGATTTTCGCGAGACATTTGACCCGCTTCAGATATTGTATACCAACTATTAGTAGTTTGAGTGGTTTTGGTGATGTTTGTTGTAAAATTGGTGTTTGACTTGTATCGACTGATGTTTTGATGATGTTTTGCTGTATACATGTGGTGATTGGTGTTAATTATTAGTTGATGTTGGGACCACGTATTGGTGTTTATATCATATGTGATGTTTTGTTGGGGGGGGGGGGTGAGCTCTCCATCAACAGGATCGCTGGCCCCTCGATCCCGGGGAGATAGCGAGGGATGTGGCCTGGTGGCAGAATCGAGTGAGGGCCGCGATACCGATCTCCAAAGATCGCTCACATTAAGGTGAGAAGCTATGCACGAGAATCGAATCATGATTCTAGGAGATGATATCCCGTCATCTCAAATTCTTAACTATGCCTTAGGGCATATCATATGTGATGTTTATATCAAAATGTTGAGGTTGGAGTGATTTTTGGTGATATTTGATATAAAATTAATGATGTTTGTGTTTACATCAACTTTTTGGATCAAAAATCAAATTTTTGGATGAAACGTCAACAATATATGATCAAATTTAAAGATTGAGTACCTTAATTTAATGTGGAAGTGTAATTGTGCAAAAAAAAATATGTACCGTACAAACTACTCACAGCTCCATAGAATAGCAACAATCTCTCAATTGAATGTCCACAAAATAGCAATGAGCTCTCAATTGAATGTCCACAACTCCACAAAATACAAACAATCATGGGGTTACAAATCACAAAAGGGTTTCATATTTACAACTCACCATTAAAATAAGAAAACCAAAAAAATAGTCTATTTATTGTTTAACTCTTTAACTTCTTCTTTTTAGTATAAATAGCACAATTCAGCAACACAAACCATCTTTATCCTATTTTCCATCCTCCTCAACATCATTCCAACTCCAGAGAAACGAAAAAAATACAAGATCTCATAATCGGTTCAACTTTATTTCTAATCTTTTAAAGATTTTTTTATAGTTGAACTCTAATCATCATAGATCAAAAACAAAACATAAATCTACCCGAGGTCATTTAAATGATCTTGAAGCCGTTTTTTCTAAGCTGAGACGCGTCAGAATATAGGTTGTGATTGTCATTCGGATATGATAACTGAGTTTGTATTGTTATTGTAATGAAAGATGATGGAGATGGAGTTTCTGATTCAGTTTGATGAGATGAAAAAGATGGAGGTTGCAAAAAATGGTGAGAGAGAGAGTAGGTGAGGCGTGTTTATCTCATTGTATAAGTGTGTATAGGTTAAGAAATGAGAAAAGTTAGGGTTGCTTATCTTTTCGGGTTATGATATGTTATGTAAATGGACTGGGCTTATTTGTTGTATTACAATCCAAATATTGGATCTTCTATCCGCAAATGGTAGGCTGATGGATCACAAAAGCAAAATTTTAGGTGCATATTTAAAATTTTGGTTAATTGTTTATGATTTAGCCGAATTTTTTAATAAGATGGTATTTTGGACTTTCTAATTCTTGCGGGATTAATTATTTCACGGTTAGAATTAGTGCTATTTTAACAAAATGACTACGCATTTTTTGTATTGTATTACTTATTTGGGTTTGAAGTGACGTTTCACGGGTGTACTTATTTATCTTAGAGATGTTGATTGGTTGGTTGCATGTCGCATTGAAATCTTATCGAGAATAATGCTCAAACCCATTTGTAACTTATTATAAAAAATTAAAAAAGTTAAGTTTAAGAAATAAGCAAGAGTTCAATAGTTTATCAGAAAAAAAATCGATGCAACACACGAGTCTGAATGTCTCGTATGATCAAATATCAACTTTCTGAACTAGTTTATCAAACATCACCAGAATATAAGCAAATATAAGCACTATAGAATGAAATATCAACGATATATGATCAAACATCAACTTGGTAAACAAGTTTTACCAAATATTAATTGAATATCAGCAAACATGCTCAAACAGCAATTTTTTGTGTACAAACATCGATTTTTGGGTGCAAACATTATTTTTTGGGTACAAATATCATTTTTTTTTCAAACCTATTCCGATTTTAAAATAGCAAAATATATCTATGACCCGCGAATTTGGGTTCCAACCCGCGAGCTTGGGCCAATATTTGGACCTTTCGGCGTGCTTCATGTTGAAGGGAAAATAACTTGAGACAAGAAAGTAGGGCAAAAGTGTTGTATTATTCCATCAATGGGATCTCTTAAATAGGGTGAATTACATACAAACAGGCCTCAGCCAAATCCTATCTAGGAAAGCCCATAAACTAACAGATTTAGGCACACAATGGGTATTATTCCTTTAACACTCCCCCTTGTGCCTAGTCTACAAGCGCTTGTCATGTTGCCTCGTTAAAACCTCGTCAAGCAAAAACCCATTGGGAAAAATGTCTTGATCGTAGGGAAAAGAGTACAACATCTAGACACATCAAGTTTAGACTTCGTCCTTTGAATCTATCCTCTCATATGATCGTTACATTTGATCATAGCGCTACTAAGGTGACCATTCCATCGATCCCTAAAATCGTACATCTTGTTACCTCGTTAAAAACCTTTCCAAGTGATAAAAACCCTGTGGGAAAAATGATCCTTGGAAGGAAAAGAGTATAACGTACGGTGTGGATGTAAGACTCCCCCTCAAGTCTACATCTCCCCCTGATTTGTACATCAATCAAGTAGTCGTTGTCTCATTAAAAACTTCGCCAAGTAACAAAACCCAATGGGAGAAAATGAACATTGGTCAAAGAAAAGAGTACAACACATGTGATTAAGTTTCTTTATAAATCACCATTTCCTTGTGATCTTTGCATCAATCTCGGAAGTTGGAAAACTCTATAGCTCCCCCCTAATGCTTACGTTGCCTCGTTAAAAACCTAGCCAAGTAACAAAACCCAGTGGGAAAAATAAACCTTGGTCTAAGGAAAAGAGTGCAACATATGTAAGTATGTTACATTATATCTCACATATTTCCCGTTATGATCATTCCATCAATCAAGGAGATTTACAAGTTACATCATGTTCATAAATGTAAGTATGCTCATCAGTGGCAGTACTTAACCGCTAGTTCCTCACACGTGTAGAATGATAGTTCTTAATCATGTACACTCACGGATTTATTCATGCAAAGCAATAATCTTGTCTTGATTCGAGGAGGTAGCCAAAAGGGGTTTGCTTAGTCGATTTCCAAGACATAAGCAATTCATACCAACACATACTTTATGGTAGTTGCTTCGGCACCAGCATTTACTTTAGCATT
The DNA here is from genome assembly GCA_033398695.1 of Orobanche coerulescens. Classification (NCBI taxonomy): domain Eukaryota; kingdom Viridiplantae; phylum Streptophyta; class Magnoliopsida; order Lamiales; family Orobanchaceae; genus Orobanche; species Orobanche coerulescens. The sequence goes on from CM065818.1 coordinate 1,321,926, forward strand.
TGACTTTTCGTAAGCAGCTTCCTTTGCCTGCTTGTAGGGAAAGAATAGTCCCAAGTCAATGGTTTCTTTTAAGTATCAGAAGATATTCTTGATACCAGTCCATTGATGTTGCGTCGATGCTAAACTAAATCTAGTCAGCGGATTAACTGAGTGATAGCAGGTCGTGTACATTGAACTGAGTACAATAATACGCGATTACACTCAAGTAGGGAATTTCAGATCCCAAAGCTCTTCGTCACTTTTCTTTAGACGAAATGGATCTTTCCTTTGCATCCAAATGTTCGACCTATCATGGGGTGCTAGTTGGGTTTACCTTGTCCATATCAAAGTACTTGAGAATCTTCTGGACATAGGTAGACCGGTGGAATAAATTCCACAAACTCGATGTCTATGTCAATGCCTCGGCAGAACCCAGTTTTCCCAAGATCTTTCATCTCAAACTCAGATTTCCAGTATCCGGTGGTTTCTCTTATTTCATCAAGACCGATTATGTTCATGTCATCGGCGTACAATGCGATGATCGTGAATCCGGAACTTATTTGTGAAGACGCGGGGACACATTTCATCGTTCTTATATCCCTTCCTAATCAAGTATTCACTTAGACGGTTATACCACATCCTTCCGGATTGTTTCAAACCGTAAAGTGAGCGTTTCAAACGAACTGAATACGTACTCCGTGGTCTGGAGTTACTTGATTTGGGTAGTGAAATGCCATAGGGCACTTCCGTATATATCTCCGTATCTAGATCCCCAGAGAGATACGCAGTAACCACATCTATTGGCTGCATTTCCAGTCCCTCGGAAATTACTACGCTAATCAAATAGCGGAACGTATACGTGGGAGTACATTTCCTCGTAATCAATTCCAGGGCGTTGTGAGAAGCATTACTTCGTGAACCTTGTAAATTAGGACTCTACTATTCTCACTATGATTTACGACAAAGGTTCGGTTATGTCTTTCAGGCTTTACACTTGGTTAGCTTAGCAATACCTACACCAAATACCTGTCTCTTTGTCGGAGAATCTAGTTCTACCTGGAATATTTTTCTTATAGGCTAATGTTGATTTCATCCAACTGAGCGGGGTTTGACATCATCGTACTTTATGATTCATGATATGTCATCAAAGTGGGTGGTTGATCAGGCCACACCCTCATAATTTCATCGAGATTCTTGATTTTCTGAATCATATCTTCGGGGCGTCCCCCTCGTCATGATTCATGGACATAATAAAATCAAGCATGATCTCATGAAACGAGTTCATTGATGGTTAACATGTAATTTGTGCCATACTCTACCTCTTACTTGGATGAGTATTTAGTCGAACCATGTGGCTTCCACCCATTCCTTCGCAGGGAGCCACAACCTCAACCACACCTCCACCAAGTACGGTTGCATCACCCGGTTCATTGGTGATGTGCCCCTTGGAGGGGACTTCTAACCTTATATACACATTTGCAGCTGTAATGTGAGATCTTATCACTTGAACGATATCAGTAAATGCATCGGGCATCGAATCTGCTACATCCTGAAGATCGAGTGTTCTTTATGCTTCACGGTAACATTGTGAAGTTCGGGGATCATAATGAGACAAAGTGGAGACACCATGACAATTCCTGTCGTTCCCCAAGAAATTACGTTTTCTCTCCTCCCCCTAACGACGGGAAGGTAGTCTCATTAAAGTGACAATCCGCAAATCGTGCGGTAAAGAGATCAATGTGAAGGTTCTAAATAGCGGAGAAACGTCTGGAGATTCTTATCCAACGTGAATACTTACTCGTTTCTAAAGACTGATGCGCTGTGGGGCACAGAAGGCACATATAATGCGTAACCAAATATGCGCAATTGGCACTCAAGTCCGTCTGGGTCCAAAATATAAAAATCAGGCTATCCAGTTACCAACTGGTATGCATAAACTAATTGGTTAGCAAAAGGTCTAAGAATGAACGATTTAAGTAAAGTTGCGTGCAATATTGCATAATTCCAGGCAAAATATGCAAATTGGTGCGCATAACCAATGACATAATCACCATACATATTCTTTAGAAGGTGGTTTATGTGAGACCTTTGCATCTGCACATGGGACGAGATACTATTCATTAATCTCTATCATGCAATAAACATCAAATACTTTTTGATGTGAACTCTCTAATCATCAAGTCCTTTAGATGTGATAAGGGAGGTGAGTCCTTATAAATTATTTTGGAAGTTCTGCAGCAGTTTGAGTGGACATGAGAGCGACATGTGACCAACATGTCAGAGAATCCATCAAAACCATCAATACGTAAATGGTCCCCATATTAGGTGGATGGATCCACAAATTTCTCCTTATATTCAGCGTAAGAATGGAATGTTTGCTTTTGTTTCTTTAGCGTAGGAAGGTCTCGCTCCTACTTTGGCTAAAGAGCAGGCTTTGCAACACTAAGTGGTGGGCATTTGATATGCATCTGGTTCTTTGGATGACATAACACGATTAACATCAACATTGTTCTTTATGTTGAGTTGTTGCCATATTTTCGCTTGAAAAGTAATGATGTTCGTACAGGTTCTTTAGTATACATATCATCATACTTCGACCAGTATGACCTAGTCTATCGTGCCAAAGCCTATATGAGTCTATGTCCCAAAGTACATTGTTGGTGACAACATAGGATTTTAAAAACCTAATAATAGTGAGGTACATCCACTAGATCGACTCATCAGTTATTCTAAAATGCGTATACGTCCACATTCATTAGAATAAAAGAAACTCTATTCCATTCTCACAGTGGGTTTCAATTTGGAAACCATTGCTACGTATAATGTTGAAGCTAAGTAAGGTTCGAAGGGCTCTAGGTGCATACATAGTATTGGTAACTTATAATTGAGTGCCATTTGGGCATCAAAAATTGAGCATTAACTCGCCCTTTGATGAGTTGGGATGACCCAAACATCGTAGTTATCGAGGTTTGGCAGGCGACTTATTCAATGAATAAAAGCCTAATTCTAAGAACATTCAAGTTCTACTCGATTCATTCCTTAGAAAAGATTGAAATTTCGAACCATAAGCATTCAAGCAATATTCAGTACTTCGAAATAAAGCTAAGAATATAATGTAAGCAATAATAATATCTTGTTCGTGAAACAACATTGCATCACGCCATTATTGAAAAGAAAACACCAACACAATCGTCTTGAGGCAACTATACCAAATGTAAATGAGAAAGTAAACATAATACTAAGATTCAGTCTATAGACTGTGGCTCGTATGACTCAATTCGACGATTGGTGACTGTGAAATTGACATAGGGGGACTTGTCTAGATCATATTCTTCCATATATTGAGTTCTCCTTTCTTTGGACTCTCTATATTTCTTGTAGTGAGATGTGACTTGCTTGCTTGCATGGCAGTTCTTGTACCATGTCCAGCATCTCCATAATGATAACACGGTTCATTGCCAACTCGAGCCTTAGAGGCGATAGGATGGGTAGGTGCTTTTTGGTTCCCTTGGCTAGCAGAGCCGGAAGCACCAAGTCTTCGCATTACATTGGAAGAAACCCCACGTCCTTGACCAAGAAGCCTATCATGTCCGGTCCCCTATTCATTGGGGTAGTTTCCATCATTCACTTTGCCATAATTGGCCTTGGGAATTTTCTTTGTCCCAATCGGCCTGACATTACTGCTCACTAACACTTCGTTATGCCTCTCAACTACTTGTAGTAGGTTGATTAGCTTACTGAAGGTAGTGATGTTTTTATTATCATACTCCAGCCTATACTGGTTCGTTAGTATATGAGCGGAAGTAGGGAAGGTGGAAAAAGCTTTATGGATCATGTCATCTTCTGTGATGTCCTTCCCACAGAAATTTAGGCGTGCCTTGAGGTGGAGAATATCTTTATTGAAATCGTTGATCCGTTTATATTCAAGCAAGCGGATTTCATTCCACTGCACGGTCAACTCTGGGAGCAAAGTTTGTCAATGTTCCCAAATTGGTCCTTAAGGGCATTCCACAGTTCTTTAGGAAATTTCAACCGTAGATATTCCTATCTCAGGCTGGGTTCGATATGCCACCTAAGGAATATAAGTGCACTCGCTTTGATCTTATCAGACGGTACTTGGTCTGTGGTGTTAAGGAGCGTACCACTATATTCTTTAGTGATAAATGTGGTCTCGACGTAGGAGACCCATCTATGGTACTCAAGCTCTTTTGAGTCCAAGATATCAAATTTGAGGCGAGTTGGATAAGCTATGTTATACAAGAAAAAGGAAAATGATTTTTCACAGTTTACCATGAGTACTTTCCATGATAAAATTTTCAATAATGGGAGCATTATTATTTTTCAGAACCAAGATATGGTCAAAATTACTTTCGATGCTATTGAAGGTGACCAATGAAACTACTTTATCATGGTTCGAGTTGAATTTAGGCAGTAGATATAAGTCCTCTAGGTTCTACTAATGATGAACTTAATATACATGCCATAACTAACAATGCATGCAAAGTATATATATATAACTATAGATATAATCACATAGCCTTATGAATATATCTATACACGGATATATGCAGTCAAATAGGTCTCTTATGACGCAATATAATTATTAGTTCATGTGAATTAATTTTAATCCGAACTCTTTAAAGCAATTCGCTTTAATTTAATTAAAGTTATTAATGCATCATGCTTTAAGTTGGTTTAATTAAGCATAAACAAATTTATGAAATATAAAATTGCAATCAATAATAATTAAAAACCTATAAATTCGCACATTGCAGATAGTAGGGTTCGTATTTGTGTACTTTGTTTCGTGAATAGGAGTAGAAAATCTGGACTGAAAAAACGGATCTTTGGCGGTCGGGCCGAGTCAAGAATCGGGTCTGATCGCGGGTCAACAACCGGATTGAGTGCGCTTCTTCCGGTGCAGGTCGCGGGCCGAGTTCGCATCAGAGCGACGGGCTGGACAATCGGCTCTGCAACTAGAACCGGGTGGGACTGACTGAGCACGGGCAGGCCGAGCGGACGGGATGGGCACGACGATCTGGGCTGGAAGACGGGCCGGGATTTGAATCGCGTTCGTAAAGGAGCCTTCCTGTGTCACCGTCAAATATCCTGAAGCCATCTCTCGTTCCAATTGCGAAGCAGCTGTTGTCTTGGTTGAAAGAAGCGCAGAGTATACGATGAGAAGATGATTGATTCGCCATTAGATACTTCCCTTCACAGTTGTTTTTTCTGTTCGAAGGTCATCATCTCGATTTCACAGTTGTTACGGGCTGGGAACCGGCGACGGGTTTTCAGAAAGTGGAAAAACGACGGGGAAAAAACGAGCAAGAGCCGGGAGGGAGTCGCGTCCGATCTGGTCTGGTCTTGGACGGAGGACGAGCAGGCGACGGTCGCGGTGGGGAAGATGACCGGTCGCGGTGGTTGTGCAGGGTTGGACGACGGCGGCGGATGTGCAGAGTCGCTAGGGTTTTTTTCTTTTTTCGATTTTCTCTTTTTTTTTTTTTCAGAATTTTCGGCCGGGATTTTTTCTCTCAGTGGTTGAACACGTGCTGATAACGTGTTGAAGGGAAAATAACTTGAGACAAGAAAGTAGGGCAAAAGTGTTGTATTATTCCATCAATGAGCTCCCTTTAAATAGGGTGAAGTACATACAAACAGGCCTCAACCAAATCCTATCTAGGAAAGCCCATAAACTAACAGACTTAGGCACGCAATGGGTATTATTCCTTTAACACTTCACCATTTTTAGTTAAAGGGTAAATCATACTATCCAATATATTTTATAAGAGTATTACAGAAATATTACCTGAATACTAAAATAATTACAAGAATTACGACTTGAGGTAGTATCTAAATGCAGTATTTAGGTAATCCATTTGCAAGTATCTAAATTTATATACATCATTGTATATTAGAGCGTTTACCGAATAACTGGTATGCAAAACGTATTGCTTTAGATAACTTAATTATTAATTAAAAACATTCAATAATTATTCTTTTTTATTATATTTATATAATTAATTTATAAATATTGTATTTGCATAAGATCTCTAATAAAAAACCAATCTTTAAGGAGACTCTCTTTATTTTTTACTATTTTTTTATATGAAAAGACAACATCACCCCTTAGGGTTTATCCAAGTCTAAATACAAAATTAAGAAATAAGGACATGACTCCAAGGACTCAAGCTCCCATTCTGCGGCGTCTCGAACAGATCAGGCCAATTTATCGGCCGCCATGTTCGTTCTCCGGTGAACCCATCTCAGATCGACCACCCATGGCTGATTCATGAGCTCTCTGCAGCGCTTCACACTCTCCTCCAGGTAAGTCGGCACCTCCCTTACTCCAATCATCATCTCCACACAATCAAGTGAATCCAACTCTACCTCCAACCTTTCGAATCTTCGTTGCAGTGCTTGGGTGAGACCAAATTCAATTGCTTGAAGCTCAATTTCTGTAACTGAGGTTATTCGGGTTTTCCGGCCAAATTCCCAAACCCAGTTTCCCCATTCATCTCGAATTAAACCACCCATAGTGGCGTGGTTGTTACCGGTGGACAAAGACCCATCAACGTTCAGCTTCAACCACCCGCTGGCTGCTGGTTTCCAGGTATTCCGCTCTTGTGCCTTTACTTTGGGTTTCATTGCTTTGTTTAAATACAAACTTAGTTCATTTATCTGGAACCTTAGCGTCTTTGTAGTTAATGAAACACCCTTGAAAGTTTTTTTGTTTCGCGTTTTCCACAGATTCCAAAGAGTAGCCGCAAAAACCCATTTCCAAGGTATATGAGATAAGATTTAGCATACTCTCTTTTCTTCTGTTAAGTTCACTTTCAGCCATTCCTGGTGAGTACCCTCTCGAAATCTTGGCAGAAACTCTGGTATAACCAGTTCTTTCCATACCTATATTGCTTTAAGACAGTACCGTAGAATATGGGAAACTGTTTTGTTGCTACTGTCACATTGAGGATACTCTGCCGAGTTTGTGATGTGCCTCTCCAGTATAAGTTGATTTGTTGCCAACCGGTCCTGAACTACGAGCCACAAGAAGTGCTTTAGCTTATTGCTCAGATTCGTTTTCCAAATCCACTTCCATTCTGTACTACTGTTATCTGCTGATAAGTATGTTCTTTGAAATGCCCTATATGCTGATTGACATGTATATGCTCGGCCAGCTATTTCTGCCCATATTAAAACATCTTGTTCATCAGAAATATAGATCTGGCTGTTCTGTATTTTATCTTTGAGTTGTGCTGGTATAATGGTGGCCATATGATCAAGTTCCCACACACCATTCTCACCCAAGACATCGTTTAATTTCAAATTAGCATCTATGTGATGTACTTCATCGACCAACTTCCTTAGTGGTTCATCTCCTTTCCATATATCGTTCCATAATGATATGGATTGGCCATTTCCTATTCTCCACCGTAGAAACGGTTTCATTAGACTAACACATTTCACTATACCCTTTCACGTGTTACTATCACCGAGTTTAGTTACATATGTAAGTAAGGAATTACCACGTAAGTACATGGCTGAGATGAAATCTTGCCAAATTGTGGTCTCATTTTGCATTACCTTCCAAGCAATCTTCGAGATGAGAGTCTCGTTCGTTGTTCTTGTGTCTCTGATTCCCAATCCTCCCTGGATTTTGGTTTAATTACTTTCTCCCATCCCACCAGGTGTAACTTTTGTCTCTCTGCATCTGTTGACCATGGAAAATTTCTGTTAATCTTATTAAAGGTGTTACAGACATTCTCTGGCATCCATGAGGACTGCATTGAGTATACTGGTGTGGAAGATGTAACGCTCTGAATAAGTGTTGCTCTTCCAGCTAATGAAAGGAATTTACCTTTCCAACCCTGTAATCTGCTCATCACTCTATCTATGATTGCAGCATGGGTTGTTCTATCAACTCTCCCATGTTGTAACTGGATTCCCAAGTATTTTCCCAGATTCGATGTAATTCCAAACCCTAGAATGCTGTTAATTTCCCTTTGAGGCCTCCCCCTCTCTGTTTGGAGAAAAATATTTTTGATTTTGGTGGGCTTATCTTCAGACCAAAATGTTGACAGAACTCCTCCATTATCCTCTTAATAGTTCGCGCATTTGCTGCTTTTGCTTTTCCCATAGGTATCAGATCATCGGCAAAAAATAAATGTGACAATTTTGGACCCGCCCTGCATGGGATAATTGGCTTCCATTTCTTCTTATCCATAGATTCATATAATATATATGATAGTCTCTCAATACATAATACAAATTGGTATGGTGACAATGGATCTCCTTGTTGCAACCCGCAATCATGCTCAAAAGGCTCAATAGCCTCACCATTCCATAGGATATGTGTAGATGTATTTTTCACGCAAAACATAATCAGGTTTATCATGGATTCAGGAAACTTAAAATAATTTAAAGTTTCTTCTATGAAAATCCAATCAACTTTATCATATGCTTTTTCCAGGTCAATTTTCATAATCATACAACCAGAAAAAACCTAAACAGCCGCCGCCGGCAAACCGGCGCAACTGACACTGGGGGGCCTCTCCGGTTACCCCCCCACACTGATTCTTCACCACAAGGTGATGAATCCCAAAACCTTTCCCAAGAAACGACCCAGATACGCAAACGACGCTCCAATCATGCTACCATCAGAACACGAAGAGCAGCCTGTGGAGATCCCAGATTCACCGGTTTCATATATTGGCAAACTCCTGCAAGAAAAGCCAGAAGATGTAAAAGTCGACCCAACTAATGAAGCAACATCAATGGAACGCACAAAAATCAAGGTGCTACCCCCATCATAAGCTATACCATTCAAAATAATCGAAATTGAAGAAGAATTACAAACTCTCATGCATGATCAATGGAAAGACACCATCATAATTAGGGTGTTTGGAAACCCATGGTACTACCCAACATTATGTAACGGAATAGATTCTCTATGGGGACTACATGGCAAATTCAAACTAATAGACCTAGGTTCTGGATGCTACTGCCTGAAAGGTGTTTCTGGAATCAGACGAGAGAGAATTTTAACGGAGGGTCCCTGGCAATTGGCAGGCAGCTTTCTATCTATCAGAAATTGGAAACCGGACTTCGATGTAGAATATGACCTGATTGATAGTGCCATAATATGGTTCGGGTATTGAACTTACCAATGGAGATGTTTTGGGAATCAGTTATCCAGACAATTGCTTCATGTATTGGGGATCCTATCAGAATAGATGGAAAAAGATTTAGTGCAAAGAGTGGAAGGTTTGCAAGGTTTTGTGTCGAAGTTCAAACAAGTAAACCTTTAGAACTGTAAATTTATCTTGATGGCAAGATCTATCAAGTGGTTTACGAAAACTTACCGACTTTATGTCATTCATGTGGCAAAGTGGGACATTTAAGCAATGAATGCCCAGGGAACCATAAAAAACCGCTCCAACATAAACAGGTACTGCTGGAAATCAAGAAAGTACACCAGTTCAGTTACATGCAACAGCAAATAAAGAAGAGTGGTGGGTAGAAAAAGCAAAATATAAATAGTTTTGGGAGTGGATGTAAGTTGCATGTAAAAAAAAAATAAACCACACACAGGAACAGCAAGTGCGGCTCCCAAGACTGGTTAGATGAGACAGCAACAACAGGAAAAAAAGAACTCAAATCCTAATTCCCATCAGAATTCAAATTACAAAAGTAAAGGGAATTCTAATTCAAACACGAATGGGAAGCAAGTACTAACACAAGAGCAAATTGAAAACCCATTACAATTCAATATGGGAGGTCGAGTACTACCAAATACTATATTAAGGAGAAGTACTAACCATATAAACAACAACACAACCGGTAAGCAAAACGAGAAGGTTCTGGCCAGCAGTAGCAATAATCTAATCGGCGCAGCCACAGCAGTAGCTCCAAGCTCCAGTCGAGTACCTGCAGTTTCAGAATATATTAACATACTGAGTAAAAATATTTTTCAGATACTAAATCAGAATTCAGAAGACAATCCTACAGACAGTAATGGACCAAGCACATGGACTAGAGGAGACAAACCCAGACAACTTAGAGATCGAATTTGTCAACGGGGAGATGATAGTATACTGGGTGGAAATCCCAGCAATAGAAACCCGACAGATTCAGTTCAGATACCCAGGACCATCTATAATACTACGCACAGAACAGAACGAACATCTGGTCACGGTATTAAACATTCCACAAACAGTTTGGCACATAGAGATGGGAACCCACATCAGGTGGAGGGACAACAACATGAGGGGATGTTGGCAGAGAGCTATGATGACGGATTGGGAATCCAGAAGACAACGGGTTCTTCGTCAGGAAACACTATGGCAAGTGATCGCGACATGCTTGGGGGTTCAGATTGATAATCCTGTTCTCCCATATCATATTTTACATTCATATATGAAGATTGTGTCATGGAATTGTGAGGGAGCAGCGAATGATAGATTTAGAATGAACTTCAGAGAACTGGTGAGAACACATAGACCCACATTGGTGTTTTTATTGGAAACTCGAGTCACGAATGCACATGCTAAGGAAATTACGCCAACCTTGGGTTCTCTAGACATCAAATTGCACCGACTGATGGGATGGACGGTGGAGTATGGATGTTGTGGAACGAAGAGGAGGTTCATGTGAATGTTGTATTAATTGAGGACCAAAGTATACATACGGTCATAGGGCCAAGGAAAGAAGATCAGTGGCTATTGTCCGGGATATATGCCAAACCCAATAAGGAGGGTAAAGTAAGAATGTTTAATACATTAGAAGGAATCTCCAAGGAAATACAAATGCCTTAGGTGGCGACCGGAGACTTGAATGAAATAGGCTTCGCATATGAAAAACAAGGAGGAAGGATGGCCTCTTTCAGCCGCTTAAACCATTTACAACAGGCGATGGAGCATTGCGGCCTCATAGACCTGGGTTTCAATGGCCCAAGGTATAAATGGACGAACAAAAGAGAGACAATGATGAGATAAGGGAGAGAATTGACATAGCATTAGCAAATTATGCCTAGATCACAAAGTACCCAAATAATGTTGTTTTTCACCTGCCAAGGACACATTATGATCACCACCCACTGCTCACACAGTGTATTGGCTTGGAAAATGTGTGGGAAATAAGCCTTTCAGATTTGAAGCGATGTGGTTTAGACACCCTGAGTGTACAACTATATTTCAGACTATTTGGAGGAAGGAACCAACTGTTCTGGAGGCAATCAGGAAAGTATCATAGATGATGCTGACATGGAATACAGAACACTTTGGTAACATCTTCCGACGTAAAAAAAAGCTTCTAGCAAGATTGGCATGAATTCAAAAAGCATTATCTGATCGCCCAAGTGAATTCCTAGAACATATGGAGATTACTCTGATCAAAGACTACAATGAACTACTCAAATAAGAAGAAGTCTTTTGGTATCAGAATCAAGAGTTAACTGGATGGAAGATGGAGAACGAAACACAAAATTCTTCCATCTCTCAACATTACCTAGAAGGAGCAGAAATAAGATCCTTACCCTCAAGATTGACGGGGTTTGGTCCACAAACGATGAAATTCTAAAGGATCATGCAAAGGAATATTTTTAGAACCTGTTTTCCGGCGAGCCAGCTACACACCGGACCGGCACAATTCTGCCCAAGTTGCGGTTTCAGGCCGTTTTTGGTGGAGATGAGGCAGCCAATCTTGAGAAACTAGTGGACTTATAGGCTCTAAAGAAGATTGTGTGGGCAACTAATGCCATGAAAGCTCCAGGTCCAGATGGATTACAAGTTGTATTCTATGAGAAAGGTTGGGCATGGGTGAAAGAGTCTTTGCTGGTTTTTCTTCAGGATGCGTTCCGAACAGACTGTTGTGCGTCGATTTATACGCCTCAGAATAGGCGATCACTTCTACCGCGATCGGCCGCCTCAAAGCATCAACAGCCCGCCAACGGGCACAGAGGCCGGTCGGTCCAAGTCTAGTATCAGATAAACCAGGGCAGTCTTGCCCAGCTAAGATATCCGGTCAAGGTCAAGTACGGGGCGATCGACTCACAAGGCGATCGCCTTCATTGGCCGTTCAAAGACGACCATCTTATGCCGCGTGCCAAGCCGACCTCCGTTAAAGTCTACGAAGAATAGAATCTCAGGAACAAGGCTCACGTGTAGACCCGCAAATGGCGCCGCGGAATAAGGCTTTGACTCCAGCCCATCAACAGTTGTCGGTGACAAAGATAGCCTCACCTACTGACAGACCCGCCGAAAGGTCCTAGGTGGGACCTCCCAAGACAGCGACATGGGACGCGTGTTGCCTCCTCAGTGGTTCGCACATCTGGTTGCCAGCATCAGCTGCGGACTTTAAGGAAACCGTCCCATGTGCTAAGACGATCGCCCGCTTATTATAATGCAGAAAAGGCGACCGCCCGTTTTGGATCAGGACATCCCAACTACCTCCTCTTCTATAAGTAGGAGACCTCCAGCAATTGGAAAACTCTATGACTCTCGGACGAAAAACTCTCTGGCCGTCTACTATCATACAGTCAGATCGAATAGCTAAATTCTCACGCGGAATTCTACACAGCATCCCATCTTTGTTACAAGAACTCACAGAGCATCAACTCTGGTTCTTCCGGCAATCCTCAGCACTCAAGAGCTAGATAACTAGGGTCTTTACACTCATTGTAATTGTACTCTAATATTAATATTTGTACTTCCAAGTATTCGTATTAATAATATCTCGCGGGAGCATTCAAGCCCGGAACTAACAACCCCGGCAAATCTTGTGTTATTTACATTCCCTCAGACGTGCTCTCGTATTTTGTTTGTTACTCATCCATTCCAGCAAACCCTTCCGAATAATATTTTGGGTAACAACAATTGGCGCTAGAAGAAGGGACATTACCTTTATTTTCTCTCCGACCATTTCGAAGAACACTCACTGTTCTACGAAACATATACTTGAAGAAACACTCACTGTTCTTCAAAGAAAAAACCTTCAAGATAATGACGTCTGTCACCACCTCGAAGAGAGCCACTCTCCGATCCGCCTGACGTCTTATTACGGCTCGAGTCGAGTCCCAACCCACGACGGGGGGTAGGCACGGCGACGCGAGACTCTCAATCCCGCCCCCGAGGGACGGTTCCAGCCTCTCACTCAATCAATTCCAAACCGCGGAACAGATCGAGGAGGCCATAGCCATCCTAATGGAGCAACGGAGAGCATGTGACGCGCCCACTATTACCTCATCGACCATCCGCCGCGCAGGCAAAGGAAAGCTCAAAGGGTTACTTATCGAGTGATCGTCAGAAAGCCCCGATTCACAAGAAAAGGCACTCGTGAGGCGGGACAGCTCCGTCTTCAGCCGGCTTGGAAGTGACCCTTCATGGCAACCGGGGCATTCTGGCCCCAGCCACGAGACGACGGAATCTGAATCCATCACCAGGAGTTCGGCGTATCCAACTCCCAAACAAAAACAGGTCAGCCATCTGGTTCCCCCTCACCGAAAAACCGAGCTCGGTGGGAGAGACCTCATCGCCTACCGCGGATCCAGATGGTCAGTACATGATCGCCTCGACTCCCGCTCCGAGAGCCAGGCCGCGAGCAGCCAGGCCACGGCGATGGCCGCAATGCAATGCCAGCTCGATGAGATGAAAGTGCTCATGGAAACTGGGGCAGGCGCCAGGAGAAAGGTCATCGGACCAAGTGAGCCGCTCGCGGTCTAAATCGAGCTTGCCCCCATGCAATCAAAGATCGCTCCTCCTCAAACGCCTTTGTATGAGGGGATCGGACCCTGAGACTCACCTAAGCAAGTTCCGGATCTACATGACCGGATGCGTGGCGTCAGATGCGATGAGATGCCGAATGTTTCCATTGACGTTGGGCAATCTTGCCCATAGGTGGTACATCTCATTGCCACCGCGCTCTATTAACTCTTTTGAGAAGCTGGCGAACTACTTCACGTCGTATTTCGCCGCCAAGGTCGCTCGGCCAGAAGGTCCCCACCGTATGATGAAGATCAGGCAGGGGAAAGAGGAGTCCGATGCGGATTACATCGACCGGGTGGATGAAATAGTCCTTACCGGCGAGCCCATAAGCGACGAGATCGCCCTCTACTCGGTCCTAAGGGGATTTGATGGTTTTTCGCCCATGTTCAGGCACCTCACAAAGGACATCCCCCGACCTACGCGATCTTCCGCGCCAAGGCCGCCGACTTTCTGGCCAGGCAGAGGTTGCTCACCCTTCGCCTAGGTGAGGGGTCAACCAGAGAGAGAAGGACGCCATCGCCCATCCCAAAGAAGGCGATCGCCAAGCCCAGGAAAGCGATCGCAAATCCTCCCGGCGAGTTCCAGGCCTTCGAGGATGTGGAAGCCCACTTCCTCCGCAACCTCAATCTATCTCCAGCCCATATCTTCAATGCCAGCAAGGGGCGCGAATGGCTAAGCAAGCCAAGGGCGATAAGGGACAACGGTCATCTGGACCGCGATAAATTTTGTGCCTACCACAAAAGTCCCGGCCACAACACCAGCCAATGCCGCGACCTCCTCAGACAACTCTGGAGATTGTTTGAGGAAGGCAATCTGGACAGTTTACTCAATGTGCAAAGCGCATAACGAGATTCTCCAATCCTCCACAAACCAAACCAAAGGCTACTGCCTGAGCAACGCCTCCAAAAAAGAGGATGACTCGCTCGCCCTCTAAAGTTCGTCATCAACATGAAGGACCTAGGCAAGCGATCGCCACCCCCAACATAACGTATACCGTCGAGGATCGCCATCTAACATGACGGTCCGAGGAAGAAGAGTGCCGCCATGGTCGCGGAGGTCGATAAAACCGACGTCCCGTCCATGCAAGGTTCCTTTGGGCAGAGATCGCTCGCCCTTCATTTAAATACGAGGCGGGCGTAGCTGAAGGACCCTCCAAAACAAATCAGAGGATGACTCGCTCGCCCTCTAAAGTTCGTCATCAACATGAAGGACCTAGGCAAGCGATCGCCTCCCCTTGCACAACGTATACCGTCAAGGATCACCATCTATCATGACGATCCAAGGTAGAAAAGTGCCGACATGGTTGTGGAAGTCGATGGAACCGATCTCTGCGACCATGCAAGGTTCCTTTGGGCAGAGACCGCTCGCCCTTTGTTTAAATACGAGGCGGGCGTAGCCAAAGGACCCTCCAAAACAGATCTGTGGACCCGCTCGCCCGCCCTCAAAGGTCCATCATCTAACATGGTGAACCTGGACAATGCGACGCGTCCCTACCCCCATCACAACGTGTGCCCTCAAAGGTCCGCCATATAACATGTCGGCCCCAGGCAGAAAAGTGCTAACAAGCCACGGTCGCGAAGTCAATTCATCTGACGACACCCCGTGCAAGGACTCCTCCAGGCTGAGATCGTCCGCCCCATCGCTACATTGCGAGGCAAAACGTAGCCTACGGAGGACCTTCATAATTAAGTGAGTCGCGAGAAGTAGGCCATCAGACGGAATGTCGCTCGCGCACAAGACACGCCGCAGAGGTCGGTCCATCGACCTCCAAAACCGTGCACGGTCCCTCTAGGCCGATATGGTCGGGCTTCCTCGAGGAATCTGCAAAATTGAAGATCGCAAGAACTAAGCCGAAGATAGCTCGTCAAACGATTTATTTTTGTTCCCTTACTTTTACTAAGTAAACAAAAACAAGGGGGAGAGCGGAGCTATATATACGACGATCATCTTTGTTCAAATACACGTACGACGATCGGCATTGTTCAGATATATGTACAACGATCGACTTTGTTCTAAAAGTTACCAGTATGAGTTTATCAATTTACTTGGAGCTGTACGTACGACGATCGTTCCTCAAACACTTGTATAAAGTCATGCAAAGGATTCAGAAAGACGATCATACAAGCAAGAAATCAGAAGCAAACATATTATTCCATTTCATTCGAAATATGTGTACAAGCGCCCGAAGGCAAATACAGCAAAAGCTGAAAAAATTACAAGTTAAAAAGCTGAAAAGCTCAAAGATCGGCGCCCATTCCCTCGCCAGTAGCAGGCTCGGCACCATCGTCCTCTGGGGCACTCGGGTGAGCGAGGTTGTCCCGCGACGGATACCAACTCAGGTCGACCCCATGATCTGAGGAGAGGTCGAGGATTGGCACGATGAATGTGGGCTGCAAAGGGTGCTCGAGCACGTAGGCTTTGAAATTGTCAACCAAGGGGCCGACCTCGAGCCCTCCCTTATTAGTAGCGCGGATCGCGTCAGCATAAGCCATATAATAGGCAAATTCGCTGACATATTCCACGTTGAGATAGGGATCGGCCTCGGTCGCCTCCAATTTCTCCTTCAAGCCCGCAAACGCTTGGTTCGCGCCCTGGAGCTCGGCAGTCTTGGTAGCCACCTCTTCCTTTGACGTCGCCAGCTCGCCGGTCAACCGATTGATGATCACCTTCAGCTCATCTGCCTCCTTCTGAGCGACCTCGTGCGACCTGCGGGCCTCCGTCATCTGATCCCTCATCCGATCACTCGCCGCCCGGGCCCGTTCGAGGTCTTCGCTCGCCTTTTTATCCGCCTCCAAGGAACTCTTCTCCATCGCCACGATCCTGTCGGCAAACTCGGCATTCTGTTTTCGAGCAGCTTCGAGGTCCGCCTGGAGGCGAGCAGTGGAGGGCCACCCCTCATATTCCTTCACAGCTTGGGCGGCCATCGTCGCCGTCTGAAGGGCCAAAGCAAGGGTCGCCTGCATCACATCGAAAGATCGCCGGCGTGCGATCGCGTCCAGGTCAGTCGTCCAGACCTTCGGCAGGGAGTTGGTAGCCCAGGCGACATAGTGGGGGACATCGCAAGCCTCGCGAGGAGATCTGCTCGCAAGGAAATCCCTCACCAATGGCGAGCAATTCGTGTCGATGAAACGAACCCTGCGCCAAGAACAAAAGAGTTGGTATATGGAGGACATAAATATTCACAACCCAACAAAGCAACTAAGATTACCTTTCGACTTTTTCTGGGTCGCGGCCGAAGAACGGCCTCCCACGCGGGATCTCAGTATCAGTGATCGCCATGGCCTCCAGAAAAGCCGAAGAGGGCGTGGACCCCTCCACCAGAGGAACCGCGGAAAGCGGAGGCATGGAGATCGACGGCTCGTCAGCAGTGGCAGGGGCCGAGGGCTCCACAGTCCTCTGTTTCTTGTGGATGAGCCGAAGTTGCTCCTCCTCCCGAGGCTCCTGTTCCTCGACGACCGGCTCCTAGAGAGGTCTCGCCTCCGGGATCGGTCGGAGCGGAGCAGTAGGAGCTCTGCTCGTCTTCTTCCCTTGACGAAGGCGACTCATGATCCCCAGATTAGACATGGCGATTGCATCCGGGGGCTCTGGGAAACAAGGGAAGCGAATTTCTGCAAAATAAAGCAATCGACAAAGTTAGTAATCTTCCTCAGTCAAGACGATCGACATGTCAAAGAAGATCGTGAAAGTTCGTACCTGGAACCCTTAGATGGCGAGGGTAGCGAAATAGCCGAGCAGCCAACCAACAAGCTTCGTTGTTGATTTGGCGAGCGTCAATTTGGTCGTCGGGAAGACTCCGTATCTTCTCCCAGACGATCGCGAAATCAAAAGCGAGGTCGCCTGACGCCGGAACAATGGCACTTGCAAAAAGAGCCAAATTAGATCAGTTCAGAATGTATCCGAATGAAGGGAGAGTCTAAACCCTTACTCGGACTCCTCTCCTGAAAGCCGGTGGGAATATCCAGTTCGTCGGTGGGGTTGTCGCTCGCTGCCGACTTCCACGCGCCGCCGACCCAGAACCACATCGACGGATCGCCCCTTACTTTGTTCGGGACCCCAAGAATCACCCAGTCTGAGCGACCTTGGATGTGGTAGCCGCCGACAGAGCGTTTTTGAGCCGTCAGTTTGAAGAGATGGTTCATCTCCAATGGCGAAGGAAGACGATACAGCCGATGGCCACCAAACAAAATAAGGGTTCAGACGATCTGCAGCCAAACGTTCGGCGTCAGTTGAAGCGGTGCCACGTTCCAGGCGGTCAGCAGGTAGGAGACAGCGAACGGCAACGAGAATCGCAACCCAGCCTCCATTATCGCCTCGTTGACGGCGACCATGCCCTCGGGAGATTGATCGGCTCGCTCGTTCTCGGCGGGCACGTGGAGGCAAATATCAGAAGGAACATGGAACGTCGCCCTCCAACGATCCAGATCCTTCATTGTCGCCGAGCTCCCGATCTGGCCAAGGGTCCACGGAGAGCGGCGAGCAGCCCGGAAAAACGTCCGCCTTACAGGTTCATAAGGATGGGCGATCGAGTATTCACTGAAGTTAAATTTAGGGAGTGGGTCGGCCAATCTATCCATGAGTTCGGCAAAATCCGTGAAGGCTTTGCCGAACGCGCTGTTCCGCTCCCAATGCGCCTTCATATCCATCTCCTCCTGTTTCAGCGAACGGATCCGCTCGGCCTCCGCCGTATTGGCCGCATCAGCTTCATTAAAAAGTTCTTCGACCTCCGCGGGCTCAATCCCGGCGCGGATGGCCTCGACGGCGGTATCCACATGGAACTCCGCAGAAAATTCATCCCGGGCGGTCGAAGCCCCGGCGGCGGAAGTACTACTTGCCTCATACACGTTTGGTCTTCCTCCGGACATATTCAAAGAGAAAGGAGGGAGAAAAAGTTGTTTTTTCTTACCTAAAGGTCTGAGTCAAATGACGCTCGGCCACACAAAGCTTCAAAGGTCCGGCGATATGCTTCTTCTCAGAGTGCAAATGAAGTTAACCCAGAAACCCTAGCCCAGTTTATAAACGAAGGCAGTGACCGAGGATCGGAGCGCAAAGGTCGGGAAAGACCGCATTAAATGCCGCCCCCGAGACCCGCGTGTGCGTCGTTTTAGGGGCACGTCAGACGAAAAAGTATAAACCGTCGGACTCCTCCAACAGGAACATGCCACGTGCCTCCACGACGTCTCAAGTCAAAATTTCGCCTCCCGCTCTTTACAGCGACCGAGTAGGTCGTCCGAATTCAAAATCGAATCGCGCTCGGGAAGACGATCGCCACCTCCACAGAGTGACGAGTCGACCGTAGTCCATTCAATAGAGACGATCGTCTGTTTCATAAAACGATAAGTCGCTCGTCTAATTCAAGCGATCGCCAGTAGAACCATCTCACCCCACGTCTTCAACATCGGAGCGAGCTGGGGGCAATTGTTGTGCGTCGATTTATACGCCTCAGAATAGGCGATCGCTTCTACCGCGATCGGCCGCCTCAAAGCATCAACAGCCCGCCAACGGGCACAGAGGCCGGTCGGTCCAAGTCTAGTATCAGATAAACCAGGGCAGTCTTGCCCAGCTAAGATATCTGGTCAAGGTCAAGTACGGGGCGATCGACTCACAAGGCGATCGCCTTCAGTTCCCGTTCAAAGACGACCATCTTATGCCGCGTGCCAAGCCGACCTCCATTAAAGTCTACGAAGACTAGAATTTCGGGAACAAGGCTCACGTGTAGACCCGCAAATGGCGCCGCGGAATAAGGCTTTGACTCCAGCCCATCAACAGCTGTCGGTGACAAGGATAGCCTCACCTACCGACAGACCCGCCGAAAGGTCCTAGGTGGGACCTCCCAAGACAGCGACATGGGACGCGTGTTGCCTCCTCAGTGGTTCGCACATCTGGCTGCCAGCAGCAGCTGCATACTTTAAGGAAACAGTCCCATGTGCTAAGACGATCGCCCGCTTATTATAATGCAGAAAAGGCGATCGCCCATTTGGGATCAGGACATCCCAACTACCTACTCTTCTATAACTAGGAGACCTCCAGCAATTGGAAAACTCTCTGACTCTCTGACGAAAAACTCTCTGGCCGTCTACTATCATACAGTCAGATCGAACAGCTAAATTCTCACGCGGAATTCTACACAGCATCCCATCTTTGTTACAAGAATTCACAGAGTATCAGCTCTGGTTCTTTCGAGAATCATCAGCACTCAAGAGCTAGATAAATAGGGTCTTTACACTCATTGTAATTGTACTCTAACATTAATATTTGTACTCCCAAGTATTCGTATTAATAATATCTCGCGAGAGCATTCAAGCCCGGGACTAAGAACCCCGGCAAATCGTGTGTTATTTACATTCCCTCGGACGTGCTATCGCATTTTGTTTGTTACTCATTCATTCCAGCAAACCCTTCCGAATAATATTTTGGGTAACAACACAGACAATTTCGACACGAGAGTTTGTGAAGCATATCTACGTCTTATTCCCAAGGTACAAAACCCAAGCTCCATAACTCAGTTTAGGCCTATATCTCTTTGTAATGTTATATACAAGTTCATAACTAAATGCATTACAATGAGATTAAGAGATCTAATGCCAATACCTCCCCCTATATATTAATGCAGAATACGTTGAGCCTAAGTGGCAGCTTCTCATGCTTCGGCTGCCACATGTCTTTTACTGGTGCTTCGGGTGCTTATGTGTCAGCTTCTCATGCTTCAGCTAACACATAATTAATTACTGGCCTAATCATCATTGCATTAATTATATTATAATTATACCTCAAATAAATCCTACCTACCATATTCATTTTTACGAATTAAGGAATATGAATTATGAATAAATAAGAATTAATTATATTTACAAAAATATTTCATATTTTCAATAATTAAAAATATAAATCCCAAACAAAGAGAATTTTAATATAGTAGTGTGCACTATATATTAAAAACTTAAACCTAAAATCTCGCGGAAATATTATATATTTCACTAATTAATTAGTTTATATTAGTTAGTCACTATAATTAGGTATATTAATAAAAAAAATATCAACTGAATTGAAAGATGTTTGGGAGTATTGGAAAAGAAGTGTTGAATATATGTAATTAAAAAGGTACTTGAAGTCCTAATCAATTAAATAATTGAAATAATCTTATTAAAAAATATTATTGAAGTATAGAAACAATGGTTTTAATTATTATTTATAAATAAATCAAAGAAACTCTGGAATAAATCAATTAGTCTATTTTAGTTTTAAATTTTATTTAATTAATATAAAATAACAAAATAAATAAAAAAAACTTATATTTAATAAATTATATAATTACTGATTTAAGAAATTTTAAAGAGATATACTAATTCCTAGATTTTTGTACAAAGAGAATTTCAGAAAATAAAAATTGATCGTTTTAAGTGATTTTTTAATTTTTGTTTTGTTTTAAATTCATCTACTTTTAAAATCAACTATATATTTTTGAAAGTTTTGGATTTTCTTTTATATTTTAAATTATGTCCAAATAATTTATGTAATTTTTTTCAAATATAAGGATAAATTATCTCTTTTTTGGACATAGAGAAACCATTAAATACTTAACGATTTAGATCATTTTGGCAAAAAAAAGACCAAAAAAATGTGGAACTAAAATTTCATCAAATACAGTTTAACACAATCGGATATGAATTGAGGTTTTTCTAGTACGAGTTTCCAAAATTACTAAAAATACCCAACTATTTATGTGTTCTCTTGAATGTAAACTGTGCCAACTTTAATACTTCTATATATTAGGTTAAATGTTTGAAAATAATATCATATAAAAATGATATAAAGTTTCAAGTGAACCAAATGTCACTTAGGTTTTTTGTAATACAAATTTCACAAATTACTAAAAATACTCTAATTATATTTCTCTTCTTTTGAATGTAAAATTTCTTGAATTTATTACTCTTAATTATGAAGTTCAATGCCTGAAAAGTACCCTATAACTTTTTCCGGCTCATTTTATATTACAAACAAAATTGGGTATTTTTTTACTTTTGAAAAATGGGGATAATTTTAATTAGGTTATGATGTGGATGTAGTTTTCTTAGTTAACCCCGCGATTAGTATATTTACAATAAGTACAAGTAATTCACTTATATATATACTACGATGCTGCTTCTTCTTTTTTGTTTTTTTGGCAAATTGGGATGTACTTAATTGTAAGTTATAAGTCATAATCTCCTTACTTTGTAATTCCAAATCTATTTTAAAATGAATATACATAGTTTCACTTCAACCAAACAAGATTTTTTGTAATACAAGTTTCAAAAATTAATAAAAGTACTTCAACTCTTTTTCTATTTTTTAATGTAAAATTGGTAGACTTTAATACTCTTAAATATAAAGCTAAATATT
This sequence comes from Orobanche coerulescens, assembly GCA_033398695.1. Taxonomy (NCBI): domain Eukaryota; kingdom Viridiplantae; phylum Streptophyta; class Magnoliopsida; order Lamiales; family Orobanchaceae; genus Orobanche; species Orobanche coerulescens. The sequence goes on from CM065818.1 coordinate 1,344,041, forward strand.
TGTAAAAATATCATATAAGCATAAATATGCCGTTTCACTTCAATCAAATCAATTGAGTTTTTTATTTTGTAAATTTTTAAAATTTTAAGGTTGTTTTTAATTAGGACAAAATTCTGATGTATATTTTTTAACTTATCCAAATTATTCTTATATTATAATTGTTAAATTTCTTGGTAATTTTAAGGCTATGACTTGGATGTAGTTTTTTAAATTAACAGGTATTTTTATAATAGGTCATACAAGTAATTAAATTATATATACTACTATTATGTTTTTTTATTGCAATTTGAGAAGTGCTTAATTTTAAGCTATAAGTCAAAATCTCTTATGCATTTCCAATAGCTTTTTTTATTTTAAATATTACTAGAATTATCCTTGCCATAATTATTTAGTATAATTGTACATATGAAGTTGTACCAAAGGACAATGCATATATTGGTTATTCAAGTATAAGCTCTTCTTCACTTGAGCATCATTGCAAACTCATAATTATGAGATTAATTGTTGAACAAAGCAGTTGGGCTCCAAATCCTAATGACTGACTCAACGGCGCAGCTTGCCAAGAGTAGCTTTCTGTGACTGGTCGGGCGAGAATGACCCGGATGACCCTATCAAGAGTCTCTATGTGTCGGAAGGTTCTAGAATGATCAAGAAAGGCCAAGAGATCTCTACATACTTGTAGACTCGTAGATGACTCTAGAAACATACTTCTTAAACACATTGTAGAATACTCATGTAATATACTAAAAGAATTTAGAGTGTTCTAGCTAGAAAGTTCTATCTAGAGAGTTCCATTCCAGAACTCTCATAGGCTGGTATAAAAGGAGGAGGAGCCTCATTTGCTCACTCCATCCAGAAATCTTCAAGCACTCAAGTATTGTAAAGCTCTCTTGTACTGAAGCATTCATCTAATAAAATCCTTTTTCGTGTCCATTGTCCCTTTCTCGCATTTCTCAGGCTTACTTAATAACTCGACACAACTTAGTTGATTAAGTGCCGCACAGGTTTGCTGCGCAAAACTCCCATCCCGTGACATCTGTCTGATGCGACGCAACACAATACACAACCTCGCTGCCAACTTGTGGGAGTACTCCAACCAGTGCAGTTGTCCTTTTGTTCCATATGAATACTCTCCCACGGTCGGCGCATGTCGATTGATAATTACATAATGGGTCTAAGAAAGTAAACCCATCTCGTGGTACTGAAGTTGCTTATGTGCCCCCCATAAACTCTAGGCCTAGAGTGAATATCTTGTTCATCGAACAAATAAATGAATTCCCCTTTATAAGATACGAGCAACTCCCCCGTAGACGAATACAGAAGTTCGTTGATGCGCGTATTCCCCCTGTACTCAACCAAATCTGGCGGAGCTAGCAATGCTGCAGTCCCGTTCATCATAAAATCGTATAACTTGACATATATGTCACTCCCTCCTACAACAATTCTATTTGGATTCGTCGGGTCGGTTGCTATAGAAAATATCATTGCTTGCCTATATAAATTGGTACACCGAAACAACTCTATAGGATTTTGCATCCTCAAATAGCCTTAAAAAAGGTAAAACCGTAAAAATGGTAGTTAGAAATGTCTTCCATAAAAAGAAACCTATACCTTAATAAACACCCTTTCAATAACATAATTACACCAAATTTCACTGAGACGAACACAAACTAATTACTCCCACTCAAAAACCGCATTCTTCTTTTTTGAAACACTCAAAAAGTACATTTTCTCTACTCATAAGTTATATTCCCTACGTCCCATCCTTATATTACCATTTGGTCTAAAAGTGGTGTTTTCTAGGAAAATGGTTGGACTTTGATCTAGAAAGCATGGACACGTGAATGGATACGGGACAAGACACCGGGGCACGACAGAGATACGCATTTTTACACGTAAATAGGACACGGCATGGGGACATGACACTGCTAAAATTTTCAATTTGGAGTGTACGTGCTTCATATGATGTGATAGGTGGGCAAGTGGAAGGGTGAGTGTGTGATGAATATTAAATTGTAAAAAGTATAGTTGGTGAGTGAAAGATGGAAGTTAAATGATATGATTGTGATATTTTATTTTGATGTGTAGAAGAAATAAAACCCTTCTAAAAAGACTTTTTTGGGTAAAATGGAAAACCTTCGAGACGGAGGGAGTACATAAGAAACTCAAAATCAATTTTTTCAAACTGCGTGAACAATTAAATGCAACTAAATACGTTGGATGGAGGGAAATATTAAATTTACCTGAAATAGAGTGGCCCGGCAACCACCCGAGTTGAAGAAAAGTATAAAATATTACAAAAAATTAAGTAAAAGAAAAAAGTATAATTATTTAAAAAAAAATATGATTCCCCGTCAATTTTCAACGGGTTATACGCTATCTATAATTATATTTTACAATAATTTTATATTTCAATAGCAAAAAAATAGCCTTAAGTCTTGACTTAGTAGTTTATTCATGTTAAACATGATCACATGAAAATATAAAGAAACATAATCTACCAAAATACAAGATTAAAAAAATAGTATAAACACCAATACAGTTTGATGGGCCGAACTGTCCAATCGTTGATTTTGAACCGGAACCGAAATCGTTAAAAACGGACCAATTCCGACCCGTAACCATCGACGAAAAAGGGCAGGTTTCGATTCCAATTTTGACGAACCGGAACCGACGGTTCAGATTCGGTCCTGACCCGTGGTCACTCTACTTTAAAGTTGGAATTCGAACCCTAGTCAACAACTATACAGAAATTTCTAGTGCCGCCTTAAATCCACTAGAATAGGAGTAGGGGTGTAATCGAGCCGAGTCGAGTGCCTTGCTCAAGATTGACTTGTTTAACTAATCGAGTTGCTCGCTTAATTATCGATCGAGCGTTAATCGAGTCGAGTTGAGTGCCGAGCCTAATCGAGTTTTTTAAATTTAAATTTTCATTTAAAATTTTAGTTATTTTTCAAATATATAAGTTATTTTTATTCAGAATAATGGAATATATTTACTATTTTCTTGTAAATAAATGATGTTAACTAGATACTTAATCCAATATTACTAATTATAGTATAAAATGTAAGATATTTAATTAGTAATCTTATAGTTCTAAGATAAATCATTTAACGAGCTTGCTCACGAGCTAACGAGTCGAGTATCGTCATGCTCAAGCTTGACTCGTTTAGCTAAATGAGTTGCTCATCAAATTACTGATCGAGCTTTTATTGAGTCGAACATCGAATAGCTCACGAGTAGCTTGACTCATTTATAGCTCTAAATAGGAGTATTACTTGGAGAAAACACTAGAGTTGGCAATTTCCGACACGATACGATAACATGATACGAACATTCACGAAATTAATAGGTTAGTGTTTGGCCTTATCGTGTTCATGTCCTTATCGTGTCGACACGATAAGGACACGCTAATTTCATGTCGTGTTTATGTCGGATTCGTGTCGTGTTCGTGTAACATGATAACTTTCGTGTTCGTGTCGTGTCGTGTCATATTCGTCTAACCCGATAATATTTATATATTTTTAGCATTAATTTTATTATCATTTTAAATATTTTAAGTTTATTTTCTAATTTTTTTTATTTGAATTTATCGATTCGTGTCGTATCGTGTCGTTATCGTGTCGTGTCAACACGAAAAATATCGTGTCATATCGTGTTCGTGTCGTGTCCGTGTTTCAACCTTTCGTATTGTGTTCGTGTTCGTGTCGGGCATATACTTAACGGTTTGTGTTCGTGTTTGGCCTTATCATGTCGTGTCGTTATCGTGTTGATCCAATAACAACCCGACACGCACGAATTGTCAGCCTAGAAAACACCACTGTTGCATTATATATCACTAGCTCTTTTACCCGTGCGATGCACGGGTAGACACATCAATTATTAATAAAAATAATACTACCTTTTAAAAAATTCCAATATAATATTATTTTTATACATTCAACATTTCTAATAAGTATATTTTGTGTTCAGAAAGTGCATAATATAAGTTGATACAAAACAAACTATCTCAATCAAGTGTTTAGTGAATGATTCAATGCATTTATGCATCACATCCATAATCCATCATGAGTAAACTGGATTTTGCTCTTCATTCACCATTTCATCTCCAACACAGAAATATCACAAAATAATACTCCTACGTCCACGAGAATGTGTCTCATTTTTTATTTTTCGGTCAAAATTTATAATTTTTGGTCATAAATTGCGGCCAATATATAGAAATTTAAAAATTATATAAATACTTGATAATTTTGTCTTAATATGTATATACAAATATAACTTACGTGACCATAAATTTATGTATATATTGATCGCAATTTATCGTCGAAGTTTATAAATTTTGACCGTAAAAATTAAAAATTGGACACATTTTCGTGGATATTATCAAATTAGTAGAGAGTAAAATATATTGGTACTATTCAAAAAAAATATTTTTTATTTTTTTAATAGCAAGAAAGAAGAAGAAAAATGCAACAAATCGAAAAAAAATATTTGCAATTCATACTTCACTTAACAAATGCATGTCAAAGAGACATAAAATTTTAACTAAATTTAGAGTTATGTCATTATCAAAATTATTTTCTTCACTACTGTCAAATTAATTTATCACCATTTCTTTAATGAACTTGGACATGTAGTTGATTATTGATTATCTTGCAAATATAATTTATCACCAGAAATAATTTATCACCAAAATTTTATCGAACTTGGACATGAAGATTCAGTGCACCTCAGCTTGTTGAGTTATTTTACCAATTTAAGGTCATATATTTAGCTAAAAAGTGTATCACACCCGAAATATAATTAACTTGAAAATGATCCAAATGAAACAAATCCATATTTAATTATACGACTGCAAATACGCTATAACTTTGCAACTTAATATGCAAATAAAATGCTCAAATTTAAAAAAAGCAATGATAAATAAATATCCAGACAAAATATTTGGCACAAAATAATAAATAATTCAAAATAAATGGAAACAAAATTCAAGAGTATTACAATCGACCGTAACATAATCGGGATTAACGTGCAGTTGATGATGAATTCTTGTGCAAAAAATCATTTTCAAGAAATAAAAATATTATTACCTTGTGATCCTTCTACAACTCAATATTCATCATTATGCGAGGAACATATTGTACTATTGTCTTCTTATTAACTAAGACTATCAGTCGCAATAAAAAATTACATGAAGCCATTTTAGTACGAATAAACTACTAAAAAGAAAGGAAAATATATACATTGCGGGAAACAACATAAATGTTAAACCATATAAAACCAAGCCAGTTCAAAAGTTACTAAATTCTTGAGCGAACTTTCCAAGCAAATTTAGCCAAATTCAACTTGTTCCTAAAAGAAGAAGAACTCAACCGCTTAAGATGAAATATATTAGGAGCCTTCATTGGAGTATTTGGGTTCCTTATTCTCTGCATGGAGATGAGCAAAAAATCTAGTGTTCCTTAGTGCTGCCTCAAGCATACACATTATTAGCGCGCAAAATATCATCAACACCAACTAATTAAAGAAAAAAAGATTTGGGTATTGATGAACAAAAATGAAGTGACTGACAATAAGGTGCAAAATTTTCTTGTTGGTGTAATTTCTTGTGTTCTTTTGTATAAATGTACATTGTCCTTTAAATTAAGAATGTATATTTTCATAAGCACATTTTTCTTTCTTGATCTACTTTTTTAGTATTGAACTTAAATTTTCTGCTTTTTCGCTCTTCTTCATATCGTAGAAGATGAGGTCTCCGTTCCCAATGACATCCTTCGGTTCATCCACTATATTTACTATAAAAAGAATGGGACAATCACATAAGCTAGTCTGAGGTTTAGTTTAATTACAATAAGCTCCGGTTATCTTTCAAAATTAAAAATAAGCCTCTTGACATAGGAAAATATACACACTTAAGAGGGGTCAAGAGGGGATGTTTGTAAGGTAAAAATAAACTCTAAAGCATTATTTATAATTTTAGAAAGATAATTGGATTTTGTGTAATTAGACTAAATCTTGCAATTAACCCTAGAAGTACCAAATATGGACCAAATTGTAACTAATACAAATGATTATATCGCGTATATATCAGTAAACTCCAAAGATATTGCAAAGATACTAAGATTTGTATTCGGATGCTTGGATACTTTTTCAAATATTTTTTCTTTTATCTGTATTCATTGATTAATTTGTAAATTTAAAATAACTAATCAGTTGAATTTACAAAAAGTTGCTTTTTCCCCAACCAGTTACATAAATTTTTAAATAGTCCCACATATTTGAATCCTTAAAAATCAACAAAAGGCAAGGGACTGATCTCGAAAATGAGAGGGTGAGAGAGTCGGGATGGTGACTTTTCAATAGAGTGGTCAAACCTTTCGGATTGATGGCACTGAGTAATATCCTTCTTGGCAAAATGAGATTTTCACAAAACCTGTTAAAATGAATCCTAAAACATTAAGTAGAATTTTTTTTGAAAAACTCAGAGAAAAATCGAATAATTATTTACACTCTAAGTGATTAAAATCACACAGCTAATGTAATATGTATGAATGAGATTCCCATATCACAAACTCAACAAATGGAAATGGAATGATTCTTACGGAGGATTCTTAAGCTTTTTATATTTTTAAGCTTTTCTCACGCAGTCTTAAAGATGTCCTTGCCATAAATCTTTGTAGGATGCCTCAGGCCGGTCTTCATTTCCTGTGAGTTCCCATATTATGACTCTAAACCCAGCAGATGAGCATCTGCTTCATCACCTACAACAATGCACACCATTCATTATAAAATAAGTTTCAGATGAAGGCATCAAGCCAATATATCGATTTATTCGGGAGAGATTAAGCATATAATCCGTTGCATAACGGAAAAAAGATATTGTGAAGTAAATTTATTTGGATTCTACCACCCATGGCTAGTAGAATTGAGATTCAAAATATAATTTCATGCTTAAACCATATGTTCAAAACTCAGTAAGGAGTCAAATATACAATAATCAAAAAATAAGAGGAACAAAAGACAAACAAACTATAAAAAAGAAAAGGTCAAAGCCATACCTCATTACAAAGTTCGTGCACAAGCGCAAACCTAGGTTGATTCACTTCATTACATAAGCTATTGTCTACATATAAAAGTATCACATGCATGCTTGTAATGTCATCCATTAACGTGATACCGAATCTTCTAATGTAGCTTGTGTAATGAAATGAACAACCTAGGTTATAGTTGTAAAAATTACCCATTATTTTAGCCTAATTACAAAATAAAATAAATAAAATAATTATTTATCTTTTAGAATTACAAATACCCCATTAAAATTGATATTACCTTACAAATACTGCTATTAAGAGCGAAAACACAAGTTGATATCAGAATCACAATATATCAGAATCACAATATATGCATTCTAGTGTCCTCAAAGAAAAACAAACACAAGTTGATATTAAAAATCTCAATCATCATTTTAAATGACAAAAAAAAAACTACTTGAAAAATCTATCAGCATAATGTTGAGCTACAGAAAAATGGTGGAAAAAATAACATACAAAAAATTCTCAATATAAGTTATAACTAATGTGTAATAAAATGAAATAAAACCACAATGTTGAGAAAAAAACCTAGATTACTCAAATCAAATTACTTTCAAAAACCTCTCATCTCTATTGTTATTTTCTTTCTTCATAATCAGATTTAATAATACAAAACATCCACCGAGTTGGTAAGTTTTGCATCATCATCATCATCATCATCATCATCATCATCACCACCACCACTTTAAAGAGAAATTAAAACAGCAATAAAAATTAGAAAATTAAAATAGAAATTCAAAATAAAAACAAAAAACAGAAAGTAAAATAGAAATTCAAAATATAAAATTAAAATCAAAATTTAAAACCAAAATTTACAACAAAAAATGAAACAAACATCGAAACACAAAATAATAAAGAAATTAAAAAAGCCCTAATTTCCACGATTTTCCTACATTCTCAATAAAATACGAAACTTAGAAAGAAAAAATAAAAAACAAAAATAAAAAAGAGAAAAAAATTAAAACATAGTTGAAAATATAAACTCAAAGCAGAAATTAAGACAAAAAATAAAAACACTATTATAATAAAAATCAAAAATAGAAATTCAAAATAGAAACTTAAAACAGGAAAAATTAGAAAAAAAATTAAGATATAAAATAAAAAGAAATTAAGACAGCCCTAATTTTCACAATGGATGAAAAGGAAAGGGAAAAAAATGAGAAAGGAAGATGAGGAAGAAGAAACGAAAAAATCTGAAGACAGCTAAGAGGGTTGTAAGATTGCGAAGAAGGAAGAAGTGGGATAAGGGAAAAATCGAAAAAATATGATAAGAAGGAAAAGAGAAGGGTGGGGAAGGAAGATGAGAAAAATAAGGAATTTTTTTTTACCAAAGAAAATGTAAAAATAAATAAAAAATAATTACAATAATTTAATAAATTACGAAAAAACTTTCATGTTATATAATATAGATTTGAACTATAAAAAAGAAAAAGGAAAAAAAAAATTAATGCGGGTTGACTCACAGTCCGGGTCGGGTCGATGTGACCCGTTCGCCCAGAAAAAACGCCCCACGGAATCCGCCTCTGTCACTATTCTTTGGTTGAGTCGATCTTCACAGAAAAGAAAAGGCATGGCTGCTCGCGCCGCTACCACCGTCGTCGCACGCCGCAAGCCTGAGTCTCTTGTCCAGCGTTTTCGAACTAGCAATTGCCGCTTCTTCACCGGCAGGTTTTTATTTGTTCTGACTTTGATTGTTTTAGTATTGCTTTTTTCTAATTCAATTTTGCGTCTGCAGAGTGACAGCTGCGGAATCTGGGAAGCTGCTGGGTAATACCACCAGAATCTACGGTCACCCGCCTAAATATCTCGGCCAAGACAAGCCTCGATTGAGTCGTACGAATATTTCCTAACCCTAACTTTATCTCACATCTTAATTCACCCTAATTTTACTTTTATTATCTCATTCCAGTTAATTAAGTTTGAAACTTCAATCCAAAGTTTATGAATTTGTAGGCCAGATTTATACCAAAATCTGAATAAAATTATGAATTTGGGGGCAATTCATGCTTAACTGAATAAGTATATATCTTGCTGTTTGAAACCATGCATATATCTATGTTCAGATGTGTATTGTTTTGTTTGTAGCCTACAAAAAACTTGTTAACAGAATTATTGCGTCGCCAACTTCGATCTGTCTTTAATTAACAAGTTGTGATATAGTTATATGCAGCATTAGAGGTGTTCGGCGGTTCAAAACCGCCGGTTTTTTGAACCGCCGGTTCCGGTTTGCCAAAAATCGGAACTGGAACCGAACCGCCTTATAGCGGTCCACGGTTACGGTTTTGAACCATGATTGAAAATAATAGGTCGTGATCGTCCTTGTATTCCCTCCGTATCGGAGACAAAATTTATGTCTTCTCCATATAGGCTTATTGATGGCTTGCAACATTCGAATGCGGACATCTCTCCGGAGCTTGACATTTTCATTGGTTATCTTGATGAAGACGGTCATGAATTTCTTACTGCACATTCAATTCAAGGTGGCAACATCATCTCACCTGCAAAATATTACATATATCCTCCCTTTCCCGATTTTTACTTCACCGGCAATACTTGTAATGGTCTATTACTTTTACAAAATCCGGAATGGGAAAATCTTGTTTGGAATCCGACAACTGACGAGTTCAAGATCTTCCCCAAGACCTTCGTCAAACTCCCACCTGGTATTACACCTACTTATCTTGGTAGTGGAATGTGGTGTGACCCTAGCTATGGATTCAAAGTGATGGAAGTTGTTATGACTGAGCCTGAAGGGGAAGATTCCTACAATAACCAAAGCTATCATATTGAGTTGTATTCCTACAGAAGTAATTCATGGAAGAAATTACAATGCCAAGAGTTTTCTGACATTGGAAACACTGGTGTTTGCATAAATGGGGTTTTTACAGTAGAACATATCGAAAAGGAGTAGAACATCGTGAGATCCTTTCTTTCGATTTTTCTACCGAAACTCTTCTTTGATGGTCCTTTGTGAATTGTACTTTTAAGGAAAGATTCTCAAAAATTAGTGTGTACGCCATATTAAAAATCCTTCTGAGTTCAAATCCTTCTTCACAGCTTGTTTTTCCTCAAACTAATCAAATCTCCATAAAACTCACTTGATTCCAACTTCCTCATATGGAAACAACAGATCATGGCTACTGGTCTAGAGGATTTTCTTTAAAAAGCCCTCCTTCCGCCACCATTCGAGATAGAGACACCTCCAGTTCGAATCCAAATTTATTGATTTGGAATAGGGCATTATGATCAATTGTTATCAGCCAGGATTCAATAGTGAGAGCATTATGATTCTAGTAAAGAAATCTGGGATACTACCCTTCTCCTTAATTTCTCAAACCAGTCCAAAGCCAAATTAATGCAGTATAAGCTACAGCTTCAAACTCTCAAAAAGGAATCCATGCCCATGAAAGATTATTTGAGCAAGATCAAGACTTGTTGTGACCTCCTTGTAAGCTACAGCTGGATCTAAAGTTTCGGAAGATGATCGAGTTATGCACATCCAAAGTAGACTCACGTAAGCTCTCTTTGAGAGTAGATTAGAGGCTGCGAAGCCTACTGTTCTTGGCTCAGATGGATCTCAACCATCAGCAAATTTTGTTCAAGGTGGAAGTTCAAACAACTCATCTTGAAATGGCTACAACACCAAATGAAAGGGATATCAAGGCATTAGTTCATCACATAACTGGTTGTGCCGGCCGGAAGACGACGACTGCGGCGCCGGCGGAATCATGTATTACTTCTTCGGAGTAGAATAAATTATATGATTGCGATGTTAATTAGAAATCAATCATTTCAATTAAGGAGGTTATTGTAGTGCTGATCATTTTGATTCCAGACATCATTAACCTAACCATGAATTTAAGCCCAATGTAGTGATGTATTAGCTAGTTCCTTTAATTATGTTATTATGTGTAATTAATTAATTGAGTTATGGTTTTGGACTTACTCTTCACATATGATATCACATTGCTAAATCTCGCAATTAATTCATGGATTTTGTGTTAGTGTTACAAACGGATCTGGATCCTCTGCAGTGCACAGCACCGTGCTGTGCACTGCTGTGCGTTGGATCCGCCATGCACGCACACACACACCCGTGCGGGTGTGTGTGATCAAACGGCTGTGCACCTGCACAGCACCGTGCTGTGCTGCAGTGCACAGCAGAGGATCCAGGTCCGTTACAAACAGGGAAAAAGGATGTTGTATTATGTTAATTTTTTTTCTAATTAATGCAGTTGCTTTTACTTTAATCAAGTTTTTGATTGCATGCAAAAAACACAACGTAATTCGCTAATATTTTTGCGGTTTTCTCTTAATTAGTTGGAAGAGTTGTGATGCTTAGCTTATTGAGTTTGTATAAATTCATGCAGTTTGAAGGAACAAACAAAGATTATTACTCCCTCCGTCTATGAAAACATGAGCTGTTTTAACTTGCGTCGGTTTTAATGTAAAGGCCTTTTTAGTAGTCGAAAATAAATGGAGGAAAATGTGTGGTTGAAAGTATAAGAAATTAAATTTTTAAATAAAAATAAAAGGTACAGTAAAACCTTTCAAAAAGAATACTCTATTAAGGAATAAATTCTATTTAGGAATAAAAATTTATGGTCTCAACTTGAGACTAATTATAATTTGGTAAACTCCATATTGTCATAATTCATATATTTTCAAATCCCAACATAAGGAAATACACCTCAATTTAGGAATAAATCATAATATATATATATATATAATATTTACAATAGATTTAAGTTGATCTAAAATACTTGTTCAAGGTTGATTGTGACAAAGATTTAATATTTTGTGTTGTAACTATATCCTTTAACTTGCGTGTGCCCATTAGCTCGTCCAAATGACCACCTTCTTGTTGAACCCAAAATATTTCCAACTTGTCGAGTAAGCTTAAAGCTTCTTCACATGAAATTTTTTGTACTTCTATGCTATCATCCTCCGAATTATTTTCCTCATTTTCTTGCCTAATTCCTTCAATGATTTCTTCATCGGTTAAAGCATAAACAATTTTCTTTCCTAATTCCTAAGTTTACAACATATTACATACATGTATCTATTAATTATAATATTTATATATTATACATGCACTTTAAAATTTAAAAAAAAAATTCTTCTTAAAACACTATTTAAGAATAACTTCCATTTAGTAATATTTTTTTATATTCCCAAAGATATGATTTTAGAGAGATTTGACTGTATATAGCTCAACTTTTTGGGACGGATGAAAAAAAAAAAAAATCATATTTTCTTGCATGGATTGAGTATTCCATGATCTCTATTTTTCTTGCATTCTAATTTTTCTTCTCTTTTTATATTATTTTATTTTATAAAATTTCAATTTTTGTATTTTAATGTGAGTGAACTAACGGCGGCGAGATCTGGGTGATTGTAGGCCCCGCATTCTCTCTTCTCAATTTGAAGGGAAATGAGTAGAATACTGTGTTGCACATGTGCGGGGCGGGTGCGGGTGCGGGCAGATACGGGTGCAGGGATATGGTTTTTTAAAAATGTTAGGATGCGATACGGTAAGGATATGTCTGTTTATTTTATATTTTATTATATATAACACTTATTAAATATAAAAAACAACAATTCAAATATCACCATAAAATCAATTCAAATACATAAAATAAGTCATACAAAAAACAATTCAAATGGCTTTGACCAGCGGAGTTTTCTGATACTGTTCGTGAATGCTGCTAAAGTTAAAACTGTAAAAGTAATTACTTATTAAATGATTTACTTTTTGTATTTTAGTTTATTTGATTTACTTTTTAAAAATTGCAAAAAAACCAAAAAAAAGAAAAATCACCCACACCCTCCCCACACACCGAATACGCGTATCCTGTGCAAGGATAAGCGAGTCCGATTTTTTTTGCACGGATCGCCACGTGGCGAATCCCGTGCGAATCCCACGCGAATCGCACCCGCACCCGTACTCATACAGTATCCGATACTGCATACTGGTGAATTTTGAAAAATCCGTACAACAGAGATAGTATAGTAATTGATTAATTACTTTATTCTTTTTTAATGATTTCCCTACATATCTTACACCCATCGGTGATTAGCATAAAAATAGTCACATGCCCGACTATTTTAATAAACTTCAAAACTTTACTACCCATAAAGAAAAAAACTAGGTCAGTCTTACCTCACGCTCGAAGGCCCATATTTTGAGGCCCATTATGTGGATCATTATTTTTTAGGTCCTTCTCATTCTTTCGCTGCCACATGTTTTTTGCGGGTGTTTCGTATGCTTATGTGTCGGCCTCTCATACTTCAGCTGATACATAATCAATTACTGGCCTAATCATCATTGCATTAATTACGTTATAATTAACTCAAATAATTTCTACCTACCTTATTAATTTTGATGAATTAAGAAGGGACCTCTCTTTTTTAGTACCAAACCATAAAAGTAACAAGTTATATATCCCCATTCATAAAACTATAAGTTTTTGATACCAAAATGTGTTAAAAGAGTTTATTACCCTTAAAGTCTACCAATAAGAGAAAAAAAAAACTAAAAAAGAAAAAGGAAGATTATTAAAACTAAACAACAATAAAAAAAGGTCTCACAACTCAATATTGCAAAAAACTCTCCTCCTCTCTGCAAAAAAAGTCTCCCGTCGTGAAACCTTTCGCCGGCCAGAAAATGTCGACCTCCGACTACCACAATGAATCTGAAGACGCCAGAAGTTCCGCTAGTGGCACTCCATCTGAAGAGCAATTCGTCAATGAGCCGCCGGTTAGTGTATTTCATTCACACACGATCGTGCCACGATGGTTGTTCATCTTCCCACGATCGTGCTGAAGAAGATGAGACCATCGTGTACACGATGGTCTTTCGTGGGCACGATGGCTACACACGACGGTCGTCGATCGTGTGTGCCGTCGTGTGCTAGAAGTGCAAAAGCTCCTGCCTTGCACACGATCGCTTCCCGTCGTGTGAACCGTCGTGTGGCACACGATGGTCTTCACACGACGGGCATCGATCGTGTGCATGCGATCGTGTGCAAGGCAGATTTTTTTTTTCGTTCTCTTAAGCATTTTATCATATTCTTATGAGTTGTATGTCCATATTGCAGACTGGTTGCGTATGGAAGAGACCTACATTGCGTCTTGTTACACGTCAAGTGAATCTTTACATACGGGAGGCGGTATTTAAAGAGATCATTGAGACATTAAGGAGTATGGGCCGCAATTCCATGTTGCCGATCGAGCTATCGAGAGCTTGACCGAGGGGGTCTGGGGCGCTTGATTAAAGTTAGGAGGAATGGGAGTTCAAATACCGCCCTACATCACTTGATTGCTCGTCAATTGGAGGGTGATCAAATCCCCGGATGAGTCGTGGTTCCGTGTTTGCGGGAGGACCATTCGTTTTACCGCCCGTGATTTCGCCTTGATCACGGGACTCCATTTTGGAAACTCTACCTTCCATCCCCAGGACGACCATCTCCTTCCGTCCGACGGTATTTTCCACAGAATACTCCATGGCAAAAACATTAAGGTTAGTGTTGCGGAAGAGGTTCAATGCTCGAGATTTTGGTAGAGACATAAGAGATTATCTCAAGGTTGCCAATTTGCTTATCTACTACTACTTTATCCTATGCCGTGACGACATGATGGTCGAGACATGGGCATGGGCATTAGTGGAGGATTTCGAGCAGTGGGATATGTTTCCTTGGGGTTCTTATGCCTTTGGGGTTTTATCTTACTACATAGGCAACGTTGCCATGAAGGAGGGACAAGAGCACAAGGACTATCACTTCTATGGTCTGTTTGGGCTTTACAAATATGGTCGTATGAGATGATTCTGCATTGGGAGCATTGTGTGGTAGTCGAGATAAAATCCAAGTCCCTCGGTGTTTGATGTGGACTACGAGGAAGATGTTTTGTGATTTCACTCATTTCTTCGACGATAAGGTACATAAATTTGTAAACGTGTTTTCTCCTAACTTCACTCATCTCTTCAACATTATGTGATTGCCCATCTAATGGTATGCTTTAATGACTATTGTTGCGACAAAGTACTTCCCTCTTTACCGCATCCGGAGGAGGATGAGGCGGAGTATTACTACCCGAGCTTTGAGAATGGCTCGCCTTATGACGTTAAGTTCATTAAGCTGTAAGAATAGCCGTGAGGAATAAGGAGGATGAGCCTGCGCCGATCCCGAGGAAGAAAGTTATGGATAGGTTGAAGAAGGTCAGGAAAATTGATTACATATGAGTCGGCACATAAAGTGTCGGCGACGCCGGCAGAGTACCCCACCGCACATGGTGCGAGACATCGGACCGGAGAGGCAAGAGAGGGTGTGTTGTGTCCACGGACTTCCTTGTCGGACCACACCCAGACACGAGCAGGATGAGTACTTCGATCGCCGTTTGAAGGCGATCTTGTACGACGATTCGAGTCGGATTTATTGCTCGAGTTTCTCGCCGGTGCTTTCGGGATCGTGGATTTCTTCGGACCTATGCATAGGCGTTCTAGGAGCCCGGTACACTACTCAGCTGGGAGCCATGATAGGCCTCGTCATTCTGCCTCTGATAGCAGCGCCCGGCGGAGGATTCCTGACCCTCCACGTCACTCAGTCTCAGGCGCAGCACACAGTCACCATTCTCATCGTCAGCCTAGTCATCATTCGAGTCACCATTCTCAGCGTCAGCCGAGTCACCATTCTCAGCATCCGCCTACCCACCATTCTGAGGTCCAGCACAGTCACCATTCTCAGATTCATCATTCTGTTGAGCGGACTCAGCAGCCCCTTGATTACGAGCATCAGTATGAGCCATTTGAGGCGCCGTTTCAGCAGTATGGGACGATGTTCGACTGGTTTCAGGACGAGCATCATTACAGTGCGATGTTTCGTAGTGAGGGTGGTGGTCCTGAGCAGCAACCTCCATTTCAGATCGAGCAGCCAGTTTTTGAGATCGAGCGACCGTATGCTGACTCTCGATCGTTATATTTGTGAGAGGGATGCTGTTGGTGACGAAGATGTTGAGAGTGCCGAACGCAGATTTGGGTGAGCGTAGTCTTCCACCGAGAGTGAGTCGACCATCCGCCGCTCTTCGAGAGCCTTTTGTGGTTGCGCCTCCCGGAGATAGCGAGGCTCAAGAAGTTGTACCTACTGTTCGGAGGGAGCAGCCACGTGATGCTATTGTCCGGTGTTTGAGACTGGGCATGCTCTCACTCGGGCGTTATTCGACCGGATAGAGTCTAGCCGTGAAGACTTTGATGCCGAGGTGATAGACTGTTATGTGCTTGCGACTCGAGCGAGGCTTCGGAGGAGTCCGTAGTGTTGGTGTCGGTAGAGTTGGCACCGTACTTGCCGGCTCCCTATTTTACGTAAGTTCTATAACCTACTCACTTGTATATCATTGGTTTGATATCGATATTTTTAATTTTGTGGTTTGGCTTTTTGTAGTTAGTTTTGGCCAACGAGTTTGCAAGACTCCATCCGGATGATCCACTTGGCATCAAGGTGACGGGAAGCCGATTTACAAGGAGTGGAAAATTCCTAAATGCATCGAGGACTACATGACAGTCTTGATACACCACATGCGGTTCCATGGTTAAATTGCAACGAAGTAAGTTTGAAATTTATATTTATAAATAATTGACGATTTGTTGCCATTTGAAATTTATATTTATAAATGATTCGCTATGTTTGATGTGATGATCTTATATGATTACATATTGTGTCCGAGCAGATCATTGCCATTTGTTGCCTCGACCAAAGCCAGGTGACTATCAAGATTGACATCATATCATGGACCGTGGAGTTGTACGATTCCTTGTCACACCACCACGAAGATGGTCGTTACCGCTTCAACCAAGCTGCGACCGATTATGCGTCGATGCCTCGTGTGCTAGCTCAATCCGGGTATTGGATGAACAACCAATCGAAACGAAGTATGACACGGAGATGAGTTTCAAAATTATGCCACGAGAGCTACGGTTCATACGTAACGACAATCACAGCTTGTGGCCCCTTCGCGTGCATGTACTTGGATCGACTCGTCTCTGCAAACCTGTGAGCAAGGCACCAAATCAAGGAACTTAATGAAAAATATATTAAGAAATATCGATATGGCCTAGCCGCTAAAATCTTTATGTTGTCTTTAGACATGTAGAATGGTTTATGTTGTGTTGTACAATATTTATGTTGTATTTAGACAGTTTTGGATGAATGTGTGAGTGTTGTTAAATCGATTGTGTTGGCTCTGTGTTACACACGATGGATGCACACGATCGTGGCCATCGTGTGTTGCGATCGTGTGCAACCTACCCACGGTCATGCGTCGATGCCGTCGTGTGCGCACGATGGTCGGCATGACCGTGTGCACACGACCGTGAGTACCATCGTGGGAACGGCCGTGCACACGATCGTGTACACGGCCGTGGCCACGATTGAACACGCGACCACGATTGAACACACGATCGCGTGTTCAATCGTGGCCACGTTCTTGTGCACACGATCGCGTGAGCGGCCGTGCACGATCGTGTACACGATCGTGTGCATATGAACTTTTGATATTTTTGCAAATTTGAAGTATTGTATTATCTAGAATGATGTTTTGTGATTCAAACATCGCTTGTTCAAACATTAATTACAATATGGCTTCTTATACGAACTCCTATTTGTCATTTCGTTGTAATTCATTAGTATATGAGGTCTTTCATCCAGATGATTGAACTTATCCGTACGTACTAATAGAACAATTGGACGACACATGATATGCAATATATTATGGTAATTCAATCAATAACTTGTTATATAAGTGTATCATTAACAAATAATTTGCAATATATAAGTAACAACACCTAAATTGACGAGTAATTTGAGAAATTGGTGAAAATTCTTGACGTTCTTGTGCACACGATCGCGTGTTCAATCGTGGCCACGACCGTGCACACGATCGTGTGCATATGAACTTTTGAGATTTTTGCAAATTTGAAGTATTGTATTATCTAGAATGATGTTTTGTGATTCAAACATCGCTTGTTCAAACATTAATTACAATATGGCTTCTTATACGAACTCCTATTTGTCATTTCGTTGTAATTCATTAGTATATGAGGTCTTTCATCCAGATGATTGAACTTATCCGTACGTACTAATAGAACAATTGGACGACACATGATATGCAATATATTATGGTAATTCAATCAATAACTTGTTATATAAGTGTATCATTAACAAATAATTGTTAATATATAAGTAACAACACCTAAATTGACGAGTAATTTGAGAAATTGGTGAAAATTCTTGACGTTCTTGTGCACACGATCGCGTGTTCAATCGTGGCCACGACCGTGCACACGATCGTGTGCATATGAACTTTTGAGATTTTTGCAAATTTGAAGTATTGTATTATCTAGAATGATGTTTTGTGATTCAAATATCGCTTGTTCAAACATTAATTACAATATGGCTTCTTATACGAACTCCTATTTGTCATTTCGTTGTAATTCATTAGTATATGAGGTCTTTCATCCAGATGATTGAACTTATCCGTACGTACTAATAGAACAATTGGACGACACATGATATGCAATATATTATGGTAATTCAATCAATAACTTGTTATATAAGTGTATCATTAACAAATAATTGTTAATATATAAGTAACAACACCTAAATTGACGAGTAATTTGAGAAATTGGTGAAAATTCTTGACGTTCTTGTGCACACGATCGCGTGTTCAATCGTGGCCCGACCGTGTACGATCGTGTGCATACGTGGATCTGGCCAATTTGACACCTGGTTGCCAACGTGTCACACGATTGGAACACACGATCGCGGCGATCGTGTTCACGATCGTGTGCATACGTAGATACAACGCCAATTTGACACCTGGTTGCCAACGTGTCACACGATTGGAACACACGATCGCGGCGATCGTGTACACGGTCGTCTGCAGACGTGGATACAGCGCCAATTTGACACCTGGTTGCCAACGTGTCACACGATTGGAACACGCGATCGCGGCGATCGTGTACACGATCATGTTTACTTCAAAGGTCATTATTTTATTATAAAATCCCGTCGGTCCCCCCCCTTTATTATAAGTCGGTCCCCCCCTTATTATAAAATCCCAGGTCCCCCCCTTTACTTTAAAATCCCATCGTCGGTCGGTCTCCACCCCTTTTTCGCTTCAAACCCTAATCAATTAACATCAGTTAAAATTCATTAAATTTCAATTACGCGAAATGAGCGGCGATTACGAGAAACCGATTTAGGAGGAAGCGAAGCACCACCACCAAAAAGAAGAAGGAGGATACCTACTCCCAACCCACCATACGTAACTAGGCCGAGAGGAAGATACTCAATGCTCGAGTAAGTTTTTGATTTTGTTGTATGTGTAGCGACTATCATTGCAAATTAATGTGTTCCATGAAACAGTGGTCTATTTAAAAACACTGCGAGCACTCCACCATACTAGATGGTGATGATGATAATGATTTGGAGATTTCGAGAATAAAAGCAAAAATTTATTTTGGAAGAGGAAGTTCATGAAGACGGTGATACAAGACTAAAGATACAAGCAGATTGGGGAAAAGGGATCCAATTGATTGTTTTTGTTATGTTATTATTAGATATTTTGTGTGATGGTGATTAAATTTTGTTTTGTAAAGTTATATGCTTTGGGAATCGTAAACTATTGCTCTTTGAAGTGAGCTACTTTGTTATGGTTAATGTTTGGCTCCATAGTCACCTTTATTTGCTTTACATTCTTGAACACTTAAATTTCAATTCAAAGGTAAAGAAAATATACACAAGATTATGCATTTCAACTAATAATCGAATCTTGAATCAATACATGGTCGATCAAAATATCAACACATTATTGTTGCTAGTAAGTCACAAAATATAAAAATACATAAGGAATTTAAGTTTCACGGTATGGACATCCCCTTATGTCATGGTCATCATTACGGCAAATGCTACACCTCTTCTTACGCGGCGCCTTTGCCTCGGTTGTGCATCGATTTCTTGAGTTTATTCAGGATATTCAAATCCACACCCCCTATGGGAATGAATGCTTTGCAAGATTTTCTATTGTGGCGGTTCCTTTACACCTACCGCACACTGAGACCGTCCACCTGCGTGCAAATTTTCAACAGCGGACCGTGCGCGACTCATCCTTGGTCGGCCGGCTTGTCGTACCTCCTCTGGAGGTACGCAAACGATGGATGAGATCTCTGGTGGGACATTCCACTCATAAGGATGTGGGATGGGACTAATATGCTCCTTATAAGTCTCTCTAAGGCCTTGTTGCTTGAAATAACGACTAACAAAATCATACACGGACAAACCATTGCCGGCACGCCTATTACAATAAGCAATTATGTCAAGGATGTTGTATAGGATAATGAATTTTTTATATTGATGAGGTGATAAATCCAGACCATCCCTGTTTTGCAAACGATGGGAAAACACGATCGCGTCGATCGTGTGTTACGATCACGGGGATCGTGGGTCACGATCGTGTGTTACGATCACGGGGATCGTGGGGTTACGATCGTGTGTTACGATCACGGGGATCGTGTGTTACGATCGAGCCCATTGTGTTACGATCGTGCACATCGTGTGTCCCATCGTGGTCTACGATAAGGGCGATCGTGGTTACGATAAGGGCGATCGTGGTTACGATCGTGCCCATCGTGGGTTACGATCGTGCCCATCGTGGGCTACGATCGTGCCCATCGTGGGTTACGATCGTGCCCATCGTGGGTAACGATCGTGCCCATCGTGGGTAACGATCGTGCACACAACAGCAAAGACATGTACCTTATAGCGGCAGCGGCATGACGACATGGAATCTGATCCAAATCAAACTCACGACAACAACATGTCCATGTTCGAAGGTCGACCTCATAAGAAACTTTGTTTTCTTCGACTTTATAAACAAGTGGGGTGGTAGCTCGAACTTTAAGAGTCAGACTGGCTTGCACAGAGTTAGAAAGCTTTTCAAAAGTGTGCATTGTCAACTCATGGTCTCTTGACGTAGCTTCTCCCCGCTTCTCATCAAACCAATTCTCTAAAATTAGGCGAAATATCTCAAGTAACGAGCAAACAGGTAAACGTCTAGCCCACAACATACGATTATTAAAGCATTCAACAGCATTGGATGTCAAGAAGTTATAGCGTCGTACCGGACACTTCGACCTAGCCCACCTCTCTGGCCCAATTTCAGAAAGTCGCCTGTGCGCCCCATTAGGGCTTTCGATATGTAGTTTCGAAAAGTAGTTTTCAAAAACTTCTTCTCGATGCGTGTAGGCAGCAGTTCTAAAGAGTCCTATAGCATGCGCACCATAGAAGGTCAGATTTTTTGCAAGATGGTGATAGCAAAACACGTGGAATGCATTCGGATAGACGGCTCGAACAGCATTTTGAATGCTCTTATGTTGGTCACTCACAATCAGTAAATCTTCCGTCGGATTGTAGCATCTGCGCAGGTTATACAGAAAATAAGTCCATGACTCGTCGTTCTCTATCGGACCGAGACCAACAGCAAGAGGAAAAACTTGCTCGTTCCCATCAAATGTGACGGCCGCAAATAGAGTTCCTTTATTCCTTCCCTTTAGGTGGGTCCCATCAACTATAATCACCGGTCGAAGGCACGTATCAAATGCCCTAATACTCTGTCCGAGTGCAACGAACATGTGGCGAAACACTCCCTCACGAGTCGTCTGCAAATCATAAATTGTCCCTGGATTACGCTGTTTTAACAAATACTAATAAGATGGGAGCCTCTGATACGACTCATCAAAGCCGCCATATGTATTCTCTATCGCTATATTCCTCGTCCGGAGAGCAAAACTGTATAGCATGTCAATGCCATACTCCCTACACATCTCTGCAATCATCTCCTTTGGCCTCAAAGTGACCCCCTCACCGGTCAATCTTTTAGCAAAATAATGGGCGGCAACCTCAGAAGTGACCGATCGTGCGGCAGCACGGTTCAAATCAGGTAGCAATTTGTGCTCCAATGTCAACTTAGTAATTCTCCAAATAGTTGCACCTCAATAGCACACAACCTAAACCGACAATTTCTTCGCCCACTCTTACGGACAACACTATACGTTTATCGGCGGACGATCGGTGATACACTTGAGCATGTTTTCCAAATGATACATTCCTACAGTTATCCTCAACTCTTTTTTCGAACGTAATGTGGACCCCACCTGTTGCTGTCCGGTTACCGGTGGAGGCTGCTCGACCCAACCCAAAGTCCCGGCACTACCGTGGTCCTAAATGGAATAATCGATTACGCATTGATTGTAGATGCTCATGCTCGCTCAGATTGATGGTCGGATGAGAAGTTCCGACGACTCATAATCCTATCCATTTGGGCGGTTGGCGAACCCAAGCAAGAAATTCCGCAGATAGTGACTCAAGCAAGTCTTTACAACAATCTTCATCTTCGGATGTATGCACCTCTTCATCTTCCTCATCTTCCGCGTCTGCCTCATCTTCCTCGTATTGATACTCTTTGGAAGGCAGGGCATAATTTCTGTGGCCGGGCTCTACTCTCATTGCTACATCCCATATTAACCTCGGGAGTGGAGGAGGCTGCTTCTCAACATAGACCTCAGGATCCTCCTTGTATTCTACTAGTAATCGAAGTATCTCGGTATCGCCCCGTAATAGGACTTTTACTTTGTTTCCTTTGGCCATGTGTGTCAAGTACCATAATTTGTAATCGGACTCATTTGGACCACCCAAACCCTCTCTGATAACCCCCACGAGGTTTGCACGACTAACTTTGCTCGTGTCGATATAGACAAAAAAGGAGTCCCGTCTACATATGTCGATCGCTCCCAATGACCACCGTGATGTATCAAAATACGCTGCCACGACATCTGATTACAAAAAGATGAATAACTATTCAGAAAAATGAGCGAACAATATTACGGTGCGCTTGGACACGGCCGATGCACACGGCCGTATACTACCGTAATGCGGTGATCGTGTGCAAGTTTACGTCCATGAACACGATCGCCGCGATTTTATACGATCGTGTTAAGCGATCGTGTACACGCGTTAGTGTTGCGCCGCGATGTTAAGGTCGTTGCGCGCGATCGTTGCACACGATCGTTGCACACGCGGCTTCCCATCGTGTGCGGCGATCGTGTCCGTAAGAACAGTCTGGAATTTTTTTAATCTTTCATATATTGATACTTTCCTTCTTTATGTAGTCATAAGCACGACAAATGAAGTCCTATTTCAACGTCAACTTTTATTTTGAACAATCTTGTGATTTCTATAAGATTTTTTGAGAGACCCTTTGTCAAAAATAAAATGGCTGTGTTGTTTTGATGTATATGTTTGTAGTTAAATTTTGGTTCCTGGACATTAATATCGATCGGAGGAGGAAAGTAAAAAGGAAAAAAGACAAGAAAAGTAGTTTAAATTAAATATATAAAAAAAAAGAGAAGTCAACTTTGAACACAAAAAGAGAGGACATTTTAGTCTTTTCAATCAAAATGGTACCAAAAACTTATAGTTTTATGAATGAGGATATAGAACTTATCAATTTTATGCTTTGGTATTAAAAAATTGATTCCCACAATTAAGAAATATGAATTATGAATAAATAGGAATTAATTATATTTATAGAAATATTTCATATTTTCATTAATTTAAAAATATAATTACCAAACAAAGATAAATTTAATATAGTAGTGTGCACTATGTATTAAAAACTTAAACCTAACGCAGAAATATTATATATGCCACTAATTAATTAATTTATATTAATTAGTCACTATAATTAGGTATATCAATAAAAGAAATATCAACTGAAATGAAAGATTTTTGGGAGTATTGCAAAAGAAGTGTTGAATATATATAATTAAAATGGTACTTGAATTCATAATCAATTAAATAAATCGAAATAATCTTATAAAAAATATTATTGAAGTGTAGAAATAATGGATTTAATTATTATTTATAAATAAATCAAAGAAACTATGGAATAAATCAATTAGTCTATCTTAGTTTTAATCTTATTTAATTAATATAATATTACAAAATAAATGAACAAACTTATATTTACTGAATTATATAATTACTGATTTTATGAATTCTCAAAGAGATATTTCTAACTATATAAGAATTTAATAATAATATAATAATCTGTAGATTCATCTTTGTACAAAGAGAATTTCAAAAAATAAAAATTGGTTGTTTTAAGTGATTTTTAAGTGTTTTTTTATTTTTCTAGTTTTAAAGATTTGTTAATTTATCTACTTTTGGAATCAAATATATATATTTT
The DNA here is from genome assembly GCA_033398695.1 of Orobanche coerulescens. Lineage (NCBI taxonomy): Eukaryota > Viridiplantae > Streptophyta > Magnoliopsida > Lamiales > Orobanchaceae > Orobanche > Orobanche coerulescens. The sequence goes on from CM065818.1 coordinate 1,368,433, forward strand.
TGAAAGTTTTGGATTTGCTTTTATATTTTAAATTATATCCAAATAATTTATGTAATTTTTTCAAATATAAGGATTAAATTATCTCCCTTCTAGCAGTTTAACACAAATCGTTAAATACTTAATGATTTTGACCATTTTGATAAAAAAACAAAAAGAACGTGGAACTAAAATTTGATCAAATACAGTTTAGCACAATCAGATATGAATTAAGGTTTTTTCAAATACGAGTTTCCAAAATTACTAAACCTGCCCAACTATTTACGTGTTCTCTTGAATGTGAAATGTGGCAACTTTAGTACTTCTATATATTAAGTTAAATATTTGAAAATAATATCATATAAAAATGATATAAAGTTTCAATTGAACCAAATGTCACTTAGTTTTTCTGTAATACAAGTTTTACAAATTACTGAAAATACTCTAATTATCTTTTTCTTCTTTTGAATGTAAAATTTCTTAATTTTAGTACTCTTAAATATGAAGTTCAATGCGTAAAAAGTACCCTATAACTTTTTCCGGCTCATCTTATATTACAAACAAAATTGAACATTTTTTACTTTTAAAAAATGGGGATAATTTTAATTAGACTATGATGTGGATGTAGTTTTGTTAATTAACCCCGCGATCAGTATATTTACAATAAGTCATACAAGTAATTCACTTGTATATACTTTTTTTGTTTTTTTGGCAAATTGGGAAGTACTTAATTTTAAGTTATAAGTCATATTATCCTTACTTTGTAATTCCAAAACCTATTTTAAAATGAATATACATATAGTTTCACTTCAACCAAATGCCGTCGAGATTTTTTGTAATACAAGTTTATAAATTACTAAAAGCTCTTCAACTCCTTTTTTATTTTTTACTGTAAAATGGGTAGACTTTAATACTCTTAAATATGAAGCTAAATGTTTGAAAAATATCATATAAGCATAAATATGCCGTTTCACTTTAATTAAATTAATTGAGTTTTTTCTTTTGTAATTTTCTAAAATTATAAGGTCATTTTTTAATTAGGACAAAATTCTGATGAATATTTTTTTAACTTATCAAGCTATTCTTATATTACAATCCAAATCATTAAATTTCTTGGTAGTTTTAAGGCTATGACTTGGATGTAGTTTTCTAAATTAACAGGTATAATAGGTCATACAAGTAATTAAATGGCTAAAATGCTCTCGGGTCCCTTAACTTAATTTCAGATAACGATTTAGTCCTTTATCTTTTTTTTTTGTCTCAACTAAATCATTTATCTTTCAAATTTTAAGCAAAATTAGCCTTTTCCGTTGGTCTCCGTTATAATAATTAATTAGATGCTGATTTTATACCTACGTGGATAGAAACATTCCTACGTGTCAAATCCCTAACCTATGTGTTCATTTCATAACCTACATGGATTATAGAATGAAGAAGCGGGCGATGAGATATGTCGACCGAAAACACCACTCCAGCTTTCCGTTCGACACCGATCCAGATTAAAACTCGCTGGAGATCCAGTTTTCGCCATTGCAGATTTTTTCGTTCGACACCGATCCACTCCAGCTTCTCCACTTGCTTTCCAGGTCACCGGGGACGTTGCTGGAGTCTACCTGAATCTCCTGTAACTCCGGCGAGCCGCAGAGACATTGAATCGCCGCGCCGCGCCGCCATCAAGTTACGACTCCGGCCTGCTGCAGTTGCAGCTTTCCCGTTTTTCCCCAACCAGCAGCTCTCGTCCCCGGAGCCATCCCAATCCGCCAGAAGACCGCCTGAAGCATCGCTATCGTAACAGAGGAGACTGCCGGTGAGTTTAAACTCATCTGAGATGCGACTCTCGTCGCGCTGCCTCTCCGATCAACACCACGACCTCCACCCCTCGCCGTCCAGCTGACACGACTCCCAACAACTTTTTCATACCACTGGAACAGCCTCAAGCGGCCACGGCAGACCCAATTTTAGGGATGAGATATAGGGTTTAAATGGTGAAAGATGAGATATGGGGTATAAATGAAGAAGATGATAGTCACCATCTGATTTGGCATCAATGTGACCAACTTAACAGCCACATGGACAACATTTAACGTCGTTACCAAAAAAGCATAACCAAGGCTAACTTTAGTTAAAATTTGATAGATAAAGGACTTATGTGGAACAAAAAAAGATAAAGGACTGAATCGTTATCTGAAATTAAGTTAAGGGACCCCAAGAGTATTTTTGCCTAATTAAATTATATATACTACTATTATGTTTTTTATTGCAATTTGAGAAGTGCTTAATTTTAAGCTATAAATCAAAATATCTTATGTATTTCCAAAAGCTTTTTAAATTTTATATATTATTAAAATTACCTTTGCCACAATTACGTAGTATAATTATACATATGAAGTTGTACCAAAGGACAATGCGTATATCAGTTATTCAAGTATAAGCTCTTTTTCACTTTGGCATCATTGCAAACTCATAAGACTGACCAAGAATATGAGATTAATTGTTAAACAAACAATGTCATCTCACCATCTACAAGAAATCAAGGACTTCTCCGAACGAATCCTCAAAATTATAGATGATGAGATGGGTGAAGAAGTCGATAGAGAAACCTTGGTTGATATTCTTGATATTTACTAATACGGAATGTCGAAGATCATATTGCAGCAATTGTTGAAAGCACTATCATTCATTTATAAGTAACTTTTCATAAAGTATTTTTTTCAAGAAAGAGCAATCCTAGAGCCAACAAACGACGTTGTGGAGATAGTAAACGATTACGTGATGTCTATAATTTCAAAAGACAAGTGGAGATATCTCAGTTTTGATTAGGGCTGAGAATCGGGACATCCCGAGGTCCCGGTCTCGAGTCCCAAATATCCCGGTCCCGAAAATCACTAATTTAGTGGTCCCGGTCCCGATCGGGACTTCGGGAGTCCCGATTCCCGAAATGGGATAAATTTAAGTCCCGGTCCCGGTCCCGATCCCGAGGATAATTTTTCGAAATGTCCTGAATGTCCCGAAATATCCTGAAATGTCCTGAAATGTCCTGAATGTCCCGAAATGTCCCGAAATCAGAAAAGGAAAGAAAATTTGATTGAAATTGGAAATTTCAATTGGGACTTCGGATAGTCCCGATCGGGATTTCGGGACTCCCGAGTCCCGAAATTACCAAAATTTAAGGTCTCGGTCCCGGTATTCGGGACTTGGGACGGGACCGGGACTCGGGATTTCCCGATCCTAAATTCTCACCCCTAGTTTTGATAGTATATGCAAAATTTCTGTGACCTTTAAAAGTCAAAATCAAGTATATCCAGTGGATTTTTTTGAATAGCATCAAGTGTTCTAGAATTCCAAATCACATCTTGAAACCGTAAGTTAGAGTTTCAATTTTGCTAATTCAAAATATAAATCAATCATCAGGATTATGCAATGTCACATCATTAATAATTATCCAAATCCGTAACCAATATTATTGAACAATAGTTCGGGGAATAATTTTGAGAGTAAAGTATTTATTCTACAATTGGTATTAAGCCCGTTAGATATCAATTATCATTTAAATTTCAAATACGTCAGTTCCCACTTATTATGAGCTTTGTCATGACTATATTTAAGAGACAACGACAAACGCTCTCTCATGTCAGTATGTATCTTTCAATACCCATACTCGATCATGGTTGCGATGAAAATGAGGTGTATCATAAACATAACAAATAGTGTAGTTTATAAAGAAGTATTATGAAATTTATAATAGACGATTTACGTATTATACATTTACATAAAAGTTCTTTTTTGTGTTTCTGTGTAATTACACGAGTGTTATACTAGTTAATAATATTGAGTTAACATAGATTAAAATTAAAATATAGTAAAAGGTAATAATTTTATTGAGACATTTTTAACCAAAATTAGGTTGGATATTTTGAAATATCATTAAAATAATTATTTGAATTGAATTTTTATAATGGAAGTCAACAAGAATGAATATTTATTGTAGTTGAGGAATAACAGAGCCACATCTCCCCAACCACATCCCATACACACCCGGCTTTATGAGGTTGTACCTTATACTTTATAAATAAAATAATCATAATAATATTATATTTATAAAGCATACGGTACAACCTATAAAGTACGAGTGTGTATGAGGTGTGATTGGGGAGACGTGGCTCTATCATTTCTCTGGTACAGTTTCCCCTGTAAGACAATATTTCCTATAATTATGCGACACTTGTGAATCTCCCATTGCTTACATTTGAAGCACAAAAAAGGAAACACCATAGACAGGAGAGAGAGAGAGAGAGAGAGAGAGAGAGAGAGAGAGAGAGAGAGAGAATCCAGTTACATTACATAAATTAGGAACATATGCCCCACATAAATCTCCCAGAATTCTTCCCATTTAGCAGACCTCACTGCTCTAGTCAACGCATCGCCGCCGCCGCGGAATTATCAGATCAATTCATGAATGAAGAAGCTCACGGCAATGAGATCGGAGACCTTGACTCTCGTTCTCATCAATTTTGCCGGAATAATGGAACGCGCCGATGAGTCTCTGCTGCCGGGAGTCTACAAAGAAGTCGGCGCGGCTCTGCACGCCGATCCAACTCGGCTCGGCTCGCTCACCCTCTTCAGATCCATCGTGCAGTCCTCGTGCTACCCACTCGCCGTCTATCTCGCCGTCCGCCACAACCGGACCAGCATCATCGCCCTCGGCGCTTTCCTTTGGGCCGCCGCCACTTTCCTCGTCGCCATCTCCTCCACTTTCACTGAAGTTATCTTCAATCCAAATCGATATTTTTAACTAGTTTATTTGTGAATTTTACATCAAAACCTGATCTTTATGTGATGTGTTGCACATTGTGATCGGAATTTTCTAGAGTGCATCCAAACCCTTAATTGAGATTTCTATTGAATAATGTGAGTTGAATGTTGAAGTGTTGTCTTCTCCATCTTCTTCGTAATTCCGTAAATCGCAGAATTTGAAGGTGTTGTTTGTCTTTGTTGTAGTTGTTCTGGGTGTTTGCATTGTGCATCATGGATTTGAGTGTTTCAATGTAGAAAGTGTTACTCTCTCGGTCCCATTCATAATGTCTCTTAGCTGAAAGTTATATTGAGTGGAAGGAGAGAGAGAGATAGATGATAGATAAAATGGTGAGAACTTATATTATTTTTAGTAAGTAGACAATATGAATGAGACAACCCAAAATGGAAAGGTAGACGAGATGAATGGGACGGAGGGAGTAATAAATAAACAAATGAAAAGGCTTGCAAGAGTAGAAGTTGGAGGAGTTGTTTCCACATTCTTGGTTAATGTATTGTAGAATCTCGAACACTCTGCCTTAGTCTTTCCACCAGTTCAAGTCAGTTTGCAAATTTAGTTTAATACACCCGAATTTCGAAGGAAACTAAATTTACTGTTGTTTGTAGGTCTTGTATGCTATCTTGCATCATGAGGTGTTAAGTTTGGTCTTATTCCATAGGTGGCAATATCAAGAGGTCTCAATGGGATTGGGCTTGCCATAGTCACGCCAGCGATTCAATCTCTTGTTGCTGACTCGACTGATGACACGAACCGTGGCACTGCTTTTGGTTGGCTGCAATTGACAGGAAACTTAGGTTCCATCATTGGGGGACTACTTTCTGTTCTTATAGCCTCCACATCAGTCATGGGAATCCCGGGTTGGAGAATTGCGTTTCACCTTGTTGCTTTATTAAGTGTCTTGATTGGTATACTAGTCCATCTGTTTGCCAATGATCCTCGATTTGTTGATAGTGGTGGTAAAAAGATAGAGCAACCTCCACATAAGCCGTTCAAGGAAGAAGTGAACGAACTCATTAAAGAAGCTAAGGCAGTCATGAAAGTACCTTCGTTCCAGATATTGGTTGCTCAAGGCGTCTCTGGTTCGTTCCCCTGGTCATCTCTGTCGTTTGCTGCAATGTGGCTAGAGCTTATGGGATTCTCTCACAAGAAAACAGCAACAATCTTGACATTGTTTAACATAGCCGGATCTCTAGGAGGATTGTTTGGTGGAAAGATGGGCGATATCCTTGCAAAACCATTACCAAATGCTGGTAGAATTATACTCTCACAGATAAGCTCTGGTTCAGCTATCCCTTTAGCTGCTATCTTATTGCTCGGATTGCCCGATGACCCTTCTAGTGCTGTAATGCATGGTTTGGTGTTCTTTATTATGGGATTTTTCATCTCTTGGAACGCTCCAGCAACCAACAAGTAAGTATCATGCAACCATTAACTTTGAACTTTTCTTGAAACTTAAGGCCTAGCTTCATTTTCTCTACCAAATTAATAACTGATAACATAAAGAATTGAAATTTATTAGTAAATTTGTGGTTGAAGTCTTGAAATTTATCTTTTGGATATGGCTACAGTCCCATATTTGCAGAAATAGTACCGGAGAGAGCACGAACAAGCATCTATGCTTTGGACAGATCATTCGAGTCTATCCTAGCTTCGTTTGCTCCTCCGGTGGTGGGAATGTTAGCTCAGCGTGTGTATGGCTATGAGCCCGTCCCAGCAGGACCACAAGACTCAAAAGCAATCGAAACAGATAGAGAAAATGCTGCATCACTTGGGAAAGCCCTATACACTGCAATAAGCATCCCTATGGCGATTTGCTGCGCCTTCTACTCGTTTCTCTATTGTACATACCCGAGGGACAGAGACCGGGCAAGAATGGAAGCTTTGATCGAATCAGAAATGCAGGATATAGAAACAGAAAACTCTGGTTTAGTGGAAAAACATGCTCATCAGCTTCATGGTGCAGAAAACAGTGTGCAGGAGAGAAGTGTGATCGATGTGAATTATGAAGGAGACGCGAGTCTTGATTTTGATGAGAACGACGAGCAGAGACTGCTGTCCCATGAGCTCACGTTCTCCGACATTGGCAAATAGTTGCATCAGCATCCTTCAACCATTGTTCTATAATGCAGAGTGGTGAACCAAGAGGTCAGTACATGCATGACCAACTTCTGCGATTTTTTGACACTACAAACACACATATATACGCATCATTTATTCAACAAGTTATATGTATATAGCTCATTTCAGTATTCCCACGGTGTCGAATGTCGGTGGTTTGGAATTTTGTATCTCTAAATTTCCAATAGAACAGCATTTTTTTGATGATTTTGGAACATCAAGTGAGATTGTAGCTTCCTTGTGTGTGTGTGTGTGTGTGTTTCTGATCATTTCAATGAATGCTGATATTAAACGAGATTGGTGATTGAGAGTTTCGTTGATCGAATGGCGACGGTCGATGTGTTTGTCATAGCTGGAAACGGCGGAGATGGGCGGCACAAGAAGATGTATGGTCGCAGCTTTAGCAAAAACCAGAAATGTTGAAATTATTTTGCATGTATTTTGGCCAAACGCTGAACAACATTATTTTGTTAATTGTGTGGCTTGTCGACGCGACAAAGACGACCGGCCACATCAAATTAAGTTACAAATTATTTGATGATCTAGAAATTTCTAGAGAAGAAATAAAATCACTTGAATTCAGACCGCTATTCGAAATCTATGTGAAACACTAGATTTCTTATCTCGTATCTATATTTTCGTGAAAAAATACATCAATTCAAATGGAGGGTTTCTTCGTATACACTATTACATAATATAACAACGAACGAACGATACTTATTTAAAAACGAAGAATGGAGCCTCCCATGCCATGACGACAGTGTTCTCTTGTTCGAATACCAAATTAAAAGAAAGAATTTGGTTGTAAGGTCAAACATTTCAACTACTTATTGAGATTATCTACATATCTTCTCAAAAATAGAAAAGGAAGTCTCCATGATACCTACTTATTACTCGTTCTGGTTTATATATATGCTACAACAACTACATAACATGATTTCGAATTAGTAGCATAATTTGCAGTAGCAAATTGAACACAATAATTAAGCACTACTCGTAGAGTCCAACCGTGTGGTATAGAGTTGATAAATTGAAACGATTAAAGATATCAAAGTTACAGTATTTTAATCCAATTGGCCATGTACCTCATATATTGTCGGGAGTATTGACAACCCGTGTGAATATAATGATGTCATCGGCATAGGAGAGGTGCGAAACGGGGAAAGGCCGCCCGGCTGTCCTATACCCCATCAAAGGATGGTCACGAATAAAACGATCCAAGCAGTGCGATAAATAATTAGCGGCAAGCACGAAGAGCGACGGAGAAATAGGGTCGCCCTGATGCAAACCCCGACTAAAGGCAAAATAGCCGGTCGGACTGCCGTTCACCGGAATGGAGAACGTGCAGCTCTCGACACAGTGACGGATGAACATGATCCATCTAGCTGGGAATCCCATCCTCAGCAGTACCTCACGTAAGAAATGCCAGTTAACCCTATTATACGCCTTAGCCATGTCTAGATTCAGCGCAAGGTTCGGGACACCATGAATGTCCGAGACGTGGAGGTCATGTATCAGTTCCTGGGCCAAAAGGATATTATCCGTAATAACCTGCCCCTGAACGAATCCACTCTGGTTCGGAGAGATAACAAGAGGGAGGACAGAAGCAAGCCGAGTGTTGAGGATTTTCGTGATGATCTTATTGGTCACATTACATAGACTAATAGGCCGATAATCTGACCAACCGCTCGGAACAGGCTTCGTCGGGATCAAGACGACCGTGGTTGAAGTTACACCAACAATTTGAACAAAAGGCATATTATATATATTCGTCTTGTATGTGGCATCTATAATCAACACGTGTGGGAATGCACGACATATCTCATAAGATGTAGGATGAACGAAAAATAAAGCTTGCAACTCGTTTGTAATTGGGTGTGTATAAGTCTTATAAACATAACGATTAATGTGCAAAAGGGACATAAGAACCTGCATTGGAGTTTTACCGGCTTTCTCATCATTGCGAATTTTTTTTGTGCCTCATATATTGTCGGGAGTATTGACAAGTTAGTCTCATCTTGGTGTTGATAAGTTAGTCTCATCCTTTTGCATTTCTTTTTGATCTTTGTGTGACGATGACATAACCAAGAGAGTATGCCGTATTTTTCGCCCAATTCATCGTATCTTCACGAGACCCAAAAACCTACAATTGAATTTATTTTTGTTAAAGGTGATGTGGCGAATATTATTTTTATTAAAATAATATAAATGTTTATTATTTAATATTTATTGTACCTGATCAGTAAAAAATGGTGATGTCCATGTGGAAAATTGAGCTTCTTCAGTTCCATAAAAAAATTAAGCGTCATCAACATCTGAATTTGAGTTGTTTTTATAAAAAAATGACATCTTTTTGTCAAAACAAAGCAATTTCCTGCAATAAAAAGAAAAAAAAATCATCATATATAATAAACAAAAATCAGATTTATTAACCGAGGAACCACCACCACCATACCCGTGCTGCTATCCACCACAACCACGAATCACAGCCACTGTTCCTCCGCTTTAATGGTGTATGAACCAAGGATGCCTATTATTATTATTATGCCCCGTTGCACAAATATTATTACTAGAAATATAAATAAATAAATAAATAAAGATAATAGAAAAAAAGAATATATGAAGTTTTAGGTAGAGAACTTGAGTTCTTTGCAGTGTCAAAATGATACAAACTACTACCTTTATAGATGGCAAATATATTACTGCAATTATTAAAAGGCCAAAAATATTATTGCCAAAAATAAAAGGCCCCGTAGAAGATAACAGGGAGATATATAATTGTCAAATCAATCAATCTCGGAGAATCCCTGCATACAAATGGCACGCCTAAGAGCACCTCGAGCGGTAATGTTTTTGTTGCCCACTTTCCATCTAGGGAAGACAAACACGAATTTGGGCAGAGAATACTTGGCCAGCTGCGTTGGAGGAAGTAAAAAAGTTGGGCAGATATCCTCTTTGGTGGGCACATCAATAATATGCCTTTTTCTTAAAAGACACGCTCCCCTGATGTACAAATCAAAGGACCCTTGATTTAATAGTAATTGATTTGTTACTTGATATTGACGAGACATTAAGGTGAACTTAGATGACGCTAATGTGGAATTTGGTTGGATTACACACAAACTTAATTTAAATTATTAGTAAAAGGATGACCGTAAGTCCTCGGGGTAACAATCTAAGGACCGGAAATTAAAAAAAAATACAAATTGAAGCCAAATTAGATCTAAATGATCCAATTATGCCTCAATTTGCAATTTTTTTTAAAACGAAAACAAATTTGTGATACAAAATTGGAAGTGTGTAAATTGTGTAGAACAACCTTTTTAAGAGACAATTTTAAGTGCAACTATTTTCAAAGAAAAGTGCAAACAGTGTTAAATTTTTCAATGCAATTTTGTATCTTAAAATTTACTTGTAAAAAGTTGCACTTTCATATCTTAGAATTGTGATTTTAAAGTGCACGTCTACAAAAGTTCCTTAATTTGTAGCACAAACTATCCTTCTTTTACTATTTCTAACCCTACGTTCCTGATTTTTTTTCCAAAGTTGATCTATAAATTTACAATCCAAGCGTAAATAGTTTTTAGACAAATGAATATTAATATTACAAATTAATATATTTTTTAATATAAACTAATACTCTTCATTATGATTTTTATGGGTCCTACAAAGCACTAAAATAAGTCTAAATTACATCATTATACATGGCAATTGAACTTTTGCTAATTGCGATAGAGATGAGAGGAGGAATATCTGAATATGATATTCTACATATTCCCTATCAATTGTCATTATTAATTCAAAATCTTTCTCCGGATATAAATAGTGAAAATATAAAAAAAAACAAAAGCAACAATAATCAATGCATATTTCATACATATTCTTTTTTGGCTTAATTACACTAAACTAATCAAACTATGTGCGATTTTACACATAAATTACCAAACTATATTTCCTAATGTTGATATATATAAACTGTCAAATTTTGAGATATAAATCACTAAACTTCATTTTTTATCAAAGTTTTCCCAAACAAAATATATTGTTGCTCACGTTCCTTAGGAAATGACATTTTTCTAGAAACTCTTCATAATTCCGCTCCAATTGGAACGAGAAATAAATAAAACTCTTCATGATTTCCGTCGTTTACCGCTTCGCATCTTTGCTCCACCGTACACCGCCTCGTACGTCCACCTTCTGTCGTCGTTCTCCGTCTAATTATTTTTTTTTACAAAAATACCCCTCATATAAAAAAAATAAGGAAAACAACGGCTCAAAAATTAAATTTAGCGGCTTACGCGCCAAAATTTGATTGTATGTATATATCTGTGTCAAAAGATATAGTGTAATGATTCAAGTGCAAAATAATTTATAATTCCATGAATTTAGTGCAATTAGACATATATTTTTTTTTAAATAACACTAAAGATGTTCCAAGCTTCTTCCTATCAAGCTTAATGTCTTCACGTGGCGTATGCTTCCGTTAACAATTGGAACATTTACGCAATTCTTTTTTCTTGGGGGCGGAGATAGATGAACGTAAAATGACTTGGGTTTGTTGGAAAAAGTGATGGCTCATAAACAACTCGGCGGTTTAGGAGTTAGCAGCTTGTTTGCTTTTAATCGTGCTTTGTTGTTTAAATGGATATGGCGTTTTTTATCCTCTAATTCTGGTCTCTGGCTCAGTGTCATTAAAGCCATTCATGGTTCAAATGGGTATCTCGATCAACCTACAATGTTTCGTTTCCATGGGTCAGTTTGATCTTCGGTTCTTAAAGCTGTGGATAACCTTAAAGCTAAAGGAGTCGATCTTATGGAGTTTTGTAAAAAGATAATCGGGAATGGTAATAACTCTAGTTTTTGGCATGATAAATGGCTTGGTGATGCTTGTTTCAAGGTTAAATTTAATCGGCTTTATAACTTGGAGCTTCACAAAGATGTCTCAGTTGCTCATAAGCTTCAAGACATAGACCTTGTTTCATCTTTTCGTAGGGTCCAAGAGGTGGTATTGAAGAGTGCCAATTACAGGATCTTACCCTCTTGCTCTCCTCGGTAATTTTATCCTCCTCTTATGATCGTTGGTCTTGGACGTTAAATGGGAATGGTGTTTTTTCTGTGAAGTCGGCTAGAGAAGATATTGATAGGCGTCTTAATGTTACATCTTCCTCTTCTACAAGATGGTCCAAGCTTCTTCCTATCAAGCTTAATGTCTTCACGTGGCGTATGCTTCTTGATAAACTCCCTACAAGGATTAATCTTTCTAATAGAGGCTTGGACATTCCTAGTGTGATATGTCCGAATTGTGAAGGTGAGATGGAATCCCGTAATCATGTCTTCTTTGGTTGTCCGATGGCTAATGATTTGTTTCGGTTACTAGGTCGATGGTGGAATATTTCCATCCCTACCTTGTTAGACCCTATATCTTGGGAGACTTGGTTCTAAGGTATTCGACTCAACAGTTTACAAAAACTTGTGTTGGAGGCTTCATTTTTCTCCTTGTGGTGGCACATCTGGAAATTTAGGAATGCGGTTGTGTTCTGTTCTCCTTGAAGAAGCGTAAAAAAGGTTTGATCTTTGATACTTTTGTCTGTCAATCTTGATTTTGGATAAACAATAGATGTAGGAGTTTTAATGTTAATTGGGTGGATTGGCTAAAAGACCCTTTAAACGCTATTTTGTCTATGTAATTTTCTTTCGCCTAGATTCTCGCTAGCTTTTTAATAATATTCCGTGGTTCAAAAAAAAAATAACACTAAAAATTGGAGTACAAAAGAAGCAAGGGCATGAGTTGGCGCACCAAACAAAATTGGGTCCTTCGCATAATAATGAGTTGCAGCAATAGAGGGTATCCCGGTAATTTAGCTACATGCCAGAGTGTCGTCTACCTAGAAGAAGTGTCACTTTTGCTTCTGAAAACGCTTCTTCTAATTCTGCCAATTTACAAATTCAGCGGCCCGTGAACCCTCCATGGAGCGAGCTTTCCAGCCCGAAGAAGGCGGCGCGTGCATTAACGACAGACTGGGGGATGACGAGCTTCGGGCCGTCCTGTCGAAGCTGGTCCACGACAAGGACAAGGACGTCTTCGGCCTCGTCTGCAAGCGGTGGCTCCACCTCCAGAGCACCGAGAGGCGGAAGCTCTGTGCTCGGGCCGGGCCCCACATGCTCAAGCGCATCGCCGCCCGATTCACGCGCCTCTTCGAGCTCGACCTATCCCAGTCCGTATCCCGCTCCTTCTATCCAGGCGTCACCGATTCCGATCTTTCCGTAATCGCCGCCGCATTCTCCGCCTTGCGAGTTCTCAATTTTCAGAATTGTAAAGGTATGATGATACTAGTGAGTTTTAATTGTCGAATCATTTTTATTCTATTTGAATTTTGGTGCTGATGACTAGTCAAGTTGAAAAAGACTGCTTTTCCACCATGCTTTATGTGTTAACAAGGTTTCAGTGGGGTTTACGGATTGCCCTAGTCTTTATTTTGGCATTTTTTAAAGGCTCTTTTTTAATTAACTTGGACATCTTATCTTGTCCAAAGTTCTTCTGGATCAAGAATTCCATCAATTCAGAATAAAGTCTAGTATATTAGAAATGTACAAATTGACAATATGGAACTGAGAGAACTTTATTACATCTAGAACCTTAGGAGGGGATACTACAAGAAAGCAATAGTTTTTTTTAATGGAAAATGCTATTGTTGACTGCAAGTTATTCTCATGCTTATGAAGTGCATTAACTCCTACATTAGTTGGTTACGGATATTGATAGTCGCCTAATTGTGTGGTGAAGAGAAATACTATTTATTATATGAAAGAGTCTTACAAGAACCTGAATAATACAAAGTGGAGCAACCAGATGGCTAGTATAACTGTACTTATTCTCGTGATTCGTTAGTCCCTTTGGTGTGGTAACTGCTGTGAGGTTAAAGTTTTTTTACTGCTTTAGTGCTTTGTGAATATATTGATTGGGCTGCACCAGGTTGGGGTAGATATTACCATCACATTTCAAAAGTTTTATCTTTTCAAATAGGTAATGTGTAGAATGAATCTAAAGTGCCCGATTCCTGGGTTTTCATTATTCTTTCCCCTTTATAAGAACGAATAACCATACTTCAATTAGGGCATAAATGCAAGATTTATATTAGTTCATCAAGAACAATGAGGAATGAGACCACATATTGGTTGAAGTAAATAAACAAAGAGGGAAGCATCATTGGTGAAACCTTTTCTCTAACTGCACTTCTTTTCCGTAAACTATTTATTTTAAGCATTCTGACCCATATTGTCATATTGAATATTGGTCATGTGAAAGAAATAATAAGGTCGTGTTTGATATGGCTAGATCTAATATTGATGCTTCTGATTCCTGCCTCACTACTTTTATGTTCATTTTGTATATATTCAAATGTTTGGTGCCAGTTAGTTTGATCTAAATTTCCTCGGGGGTTACTTGGGCTTGTATTTTTCAATTTGGGTTTCAGCCTATTTTTCTTATTGGTTGATTAGTGTTCAGGGCCCAACCTATTGAGTTTTTGGTTCTTGTTGTTTTTTTAGCCTTTGGGCTCTTAGTATTTTCGCTTATGGGTAATTTACTCCCATTTTTACTTTACTTTTTTGGTGCTGTTTTCTTTCTACCTTTGGGCCGTGTTGTGTCCCCTCCTATTTTCATTCTTCTTTTAATAATACTACTCATTTAGCTTACTAACTCATACGTGTGGCTTTAAAGCTTGGCTTTGTTGGAAGATGGCAGATTTGATGAGTTATTTGTGCTCAACAGGTATAACAGATAAGGGAATGGCAGCAATTGCATCTGGGCTTCCTTCTTTGCAGTGCCTAGATGTATCCTATTGCAGAAAGCTAACCGATAAGGGGTTGTCCTCTGTTGCCAAGGGTTGCCATGACCTAAGAGCGTTACATGTTGTGGGCTGCAGATTTGTCACAGATGTCTTATTGACTTCCCTCTCCACAAACTGTAATAATCTAGAAGAGTTAGGTCTGCAAGGATGCACTAACATAACCGACTCTGGTCTCACTGTTCTTGTAGAGGGTTGTAAGAGATTGAAACATATAGACCTTAATAAGTGCAGTAATATCGGGGATATTGGCATATCTAATATATCAAAAGCATGTTCTTCTTCCCTGCTGACTCTGAAATTGCTCGATTGCTACAAAATCGGGGATAAGTCTATATTCTCCTTCTCCGAACACTGCAAAAATCTAGAGGAGCTTGTAATTGGCGGTTGTCGGGAATTATCTGACGAATCTATAAAGTCAGTGGCTTCTGCATTTTATGACAGCCTCAAGAATCTACGCATGGATTGGTGCTTAAATGTCTCAGATATCTCTTTGGACTACGTATTTTCTCTGTGCAAGAAGCTTGAGGTTCTTGATGTTGGATGCTGTGAGGAGATCACAGATGCTGCTTTTCAGGGACTAGGGAATGAAGATTCTAAGTTGAATTTGAAAATTGTGAGGATAAATAACTGTCCTAAGATTACAGTTGATGGAATTGGGAAAATCTTGAAGTCATGTGAAGATCTTGAGTACCTTGATGTGCGTTCGTGCCCCCATGTAACTGAAGTGAGATGCAATGAGGCTGGATTGCAGTTTCCAGGAGGATGTAAGGTGAATTTTGCTGGGAGCTTAGCAGAGCCAGATGTGTTGCGCTGAGAATACAATTGGATTTCCTGGTGAGATCTTGTCTTAAGATCTGTTCGTTTCTTATGGAAATGGTCAACGAGATTCTTGTTCATTGGTGAGTTTGGGAAAAGTTGTCACTTTGGATGTATATTACTCACCACTATCCATGTCTTGTTAAATTACTTAATTTATGAAGTATATATCTCTCCGTTGAATGTATCATCATTCTTTAGACAGCCGCCACTGTGCTTTTGTAAATAATCTGATAATTCAAAGGGCTTTAACAAAATTCACAAGTTATTTATCTTGGCAGTTTTAAGTTTTAGCTGCCATTTCATTATTTTAAAGTAGTGCTATTACTATGTTTGCTTGTTCTTTATAACATATTCTCTTGTGTTTTAATTCCTTGTGTCTAAGCATTACTCCTCTTACTGATTGCCTATTTCAGGAGGTTTTTATTTTTTACCTTCAAATGATAATTCTTTATGATATTATCAACGGCAACAAGTTTATTAGTTTGTATAGATGTGCCTACTGAGATGAGATTCTGCAAAAGGTGATGAAGAATCTCATACAAAGCTAGGCATAGCTTCAAAATCTCTAAGGTAACAATCGTAGTCAACATGTCAGCATGATTCTCACTTCCTCAAATCTTCATTAACCGTAAGATCTCATTCTGTGTAAGGTAACGAAAGTAATGGTACCTCAACTCAATATGCTCCGTTTTTAAGTGAAAATCTTGATTTTTGGCTGAGTGAATATCACTATAACTATCATTGTAGAGAATACTATCCTTCTGCTTCTTCCCCAATTCACGCAAAATATTCTGCAACCATACCACCTCTTTACCAGTCTCAACCACTACTACATACTCTGCTTCTGCAGTGGACTATGCAACGATCTTCTGCAACTTAGGAGCCCAAGAAACTGTTGTACCACCAAGAGTAAATACAACCCGGTTGTACTTCTCCTTTTATCAAGATCACCAAATGCTAAATCTACATCAATATATCTACCAATAAATACAACAAGACTGTCACTGTAGTACCTCTCAAGTACTTGAGGATCTACTTTACTGTCTCCCAATGCTGTTTGACTCGGATTATCCATAAATCGGCTAACTACTCTCACCGCATGTGTAATATCAGGTCTTGTACACACCATGACGTACATAAGATTGCCAACTGCTGAAGCATATGGAGTTTTCTGCATATAGGCTTGATCCTCATTACTAGGTGAGTCCTTGTTGTATAGCTTGAACTGGCTACCCAACGGGACACAGAATGTTTTTGCATCTTGCATACTAAACCTCTTCAAGACCTTCATGATATACTCAGTCTATGAAAGATACAACTTTCCTGCCACTATATCTTGATTAATGTGCACACTCAAAACTTACTTGGCCTCCCCATGGTCCTTCATAGCATACGAGTCAGACTACTACTTCTTCAACTTGCTCACCTCCCGAGCACTAGAACCTACTATTAACATGTTATTAACATATAATAAAAGAATGATATAGCCCTTGTCATACCACTTGAAGTCCCAACAATGATCAGCCTCCCTCAATTTCATGCATGAACCCATCAAACTTCTTGTACCACTGTAATGGAGCTTGTTTCAAACCATACGGACTCTTCTTCAATTTGTAAACAAGCTCACTGTTCCCATCTGACAAGTATACCTCCAGTTGCTTCATGTAAATGTCATGCACCAAATCACCATGAAAAAAACTATTTTCACATCCATCTCCTCTAACATCATGTTCTCTAGTCTAGTACCACCATACTTGAAACTAACCAAATATATAGTAGTTAGGTCCTGTTCTTTTGGACTTATTTTTTAGTTTTTCAGTTCAGTTCCGGTCCATTCAGTTCAGTTCAGGTCCATTCAGTTTAGTTCAGTTCTTCTTCTTCTTCTTATTATTATTAATAAGATTATTATTATTATATTATTATTGTTATTATTACTAATAATATTTACTATTATCGTTGTTGTTGATTACTATTATTATTATTTACCATTATTATCAGTGTTATTATTATTATTATTATTATTAATTATTTTTTTTATTATTATTATTATTATTATTATTATTATTATTATTATTATTATTATTAAAAAACACATAGGATTACAAAAAATTAGTGGGAAGCCTCGAAACTAACTGAGCCCCCACACCTCTAGCAATGGCAAATCCAATCCTATTAAAAATATGAACTGCTGATAATTATTATTAATTATTATTATTGTTATTATTACTAATAATATTTACTATTATTATTAATAATATTTATTATTACTAATAATATTTACTATTATTATTAATAATATTTATTATTATCGTTGTTGATTACTATTATTATTATTTACCATTATTATCACTGTTATTATTATTATTATTGTTATTATCGTTATTGTTATTAATATCAATAATATTATTATAATTTACCTTATCAAATAGATCTCAACTTATCATTTATATTTTATTATATTATTACTTTTATTATTATTTTATTATTATTTTATTATTTATCCTTAATATATATTTGATTCGATTCGATTCACGTCCATTCGATTCGATTCGATTCGAATCCATCTGATTCGATTCGCCACGTCCATTCGATTGATTGATTCGAATCCATTCGATTGATTCATTAAATTGATCAGATTCATTCAGTCCAAAAGAACAGAGTCTTAGTGTCACAACAGGAATAAAACGATCGTTGTAATCAATACCATATTTCTGCTCAAACTCTTTCACAACCGGTCTTGTCTTGTAACTAGGCCTGGGACTTTTCGATTCCTGGGAGAAAAATACAGGAACCGGAACCGAACCGCATAGTTTTTTTGCGGTTTGGTTTTTCCAGTTTTTTTTTTATCCGAACCGCATAGGAACCGAACCGCACAGGAACCGAACCGAACCGGAACCGATTTTGTATGGTTTGGACGAAATATATTATACTATATTTTATTTTATTAAGAATATATTATATTATATCATATTCAGAGGGTCGGTTTCCCGGTTCGGTGCGGTTCGGACGGTTCGTCTTTAAAACAGACAGGAACCGCGAACCGAACCGAATACTAACAGTACGAACCGAACCGAAAAAAAAAAATTTGTTGCTAGGAACCGAACCGAACCGAACCGTCGGTTCTACGATTTCCGGTTCTAAAAGTCCCAGCCCTACTTGTAACGCTTACTTTCATCTGCCTACTCTTTGATTTTATAAACCCACAGCGCCTTTTGCCCCTTTGGGAGCTCAACTAGTCCCATGTTTTGTTAGCCTTTAACGAATTCATCTCATTATCCATCACGAGTTTCCACTTGCTCATCTGTTCACTACGTGTACCCTCTGCACAGAACTGACTGATAGATAGAAGATTATGTCTAAGTCCACTGACATAGGATACATTTGTTACCTGTACTGAACCAATTATTAGTGAGCTATAACCTTTGGTGATTGATTCCTTGAGAATTATCACCAGTGGACCTTCCTTTTCAATGTAGTCTGTGAGTAGTTCTTTTAAATGCACACATATTAATACTCAGCTCAATCTTTTAACTTCAGATTGAGGAATATATGTCAATTTCACCAATGTTCATCTACATTGGTTCACTAAAAATAAGTTCAATCTTGGTGACTGCTTCCAAAAAGGTTCAAACTTTTGCGATAAATATCTTTTTAATTAGGGTTTTGGGTTTTAAAAATAATTTAATTTTTTTAATAAATATTACTATAATTAGGTAGGGTTTTGTTTTTTCGTATTGTGTAGAGTGTCAAACTTCAAACTGGGCAAGCGCCTCTCTCCCTAACGGATAGGCCAAAGACAAGTTCACTAGAATAAAACTTTTATGGATAAGTTCACTAGAATAAATTTCTTTAGATAATTGTGGATTATTATTAGTGGCGACCTGACCTGACCTGACCTTCCCAACGAATGGCTTGTTCAAAACGAAGTAATAATCCTGTATTAAATTATGGTTAATACTTAGGTATAAAATAGAGATGTTGGCTGATGCATGTTTATATTGTTTTGAGATTTTTAAATATAATACATGTGATCAAATAAGTGATAACTTTTGTGTTGAATGAATATTTAATACAAAATTGTATGTTTTATTCTCAGTTTCAATATGTCTGTCTTTAATCCATTGTTTGAAAACTAGAAGGGAAAAATTATGTAAGATTGGAAAATAAATTTAAAAAAAAAGTAGTCTTGATCGCTCAAAAGCATAAAGTTTGTACTTGATGAAACTTACCCACCCTAGCCTAAAGATGGGGAGTATCACAAGTAGTGGTTGAGATTAGACATGCTGCCGGCCCAAAACCGCCGGTTTCAGGCCTCGAACCGGCGGTCCTCGGTCCCCAAAACACAGAACCGAGCCCGACCACCAGTGCCGGGCTAGAAGCCCTCCGGTACCGGGCCGGGCTAAAACCGCCGGTTTCGGGCCGAGACTGCTGCCCAATTTTGTAATTTTTTTTTTAATTTTTAACTTTTTTAATTTTTTTTTTTCATTTTATTCTTGTATATTTATTACTTTTATGAATAGAAAATGATAATTCTTAATGTTTTGATTTTGTTTTGATTTTTTTTAAATATTTGAAAACTCATTAAATTGTTGAAAAATGAATAAGAAGAAGGATTTTGCAATTTTGCATTAAGAATGAGGAAAATTACAACAAATAAGTTAAGCACAATTTGAGGAGTTTTACACTTGAATTCTTGAAATGAAAAAATAATAATAGTAAATGACTTGAGCTCTCTACTCCGCATTCGATCGATCCGTCTCGGTGAAGGCTTCATATTCGCTCTCATTTGCATCGTCCCATTCCGGTTCTTGAGCTCTAAGGTCGGCCCTACACCAATCATCGAGCAACATGGTAGCTTCAATGTTCGCCGGCTTCATCCTTGATCTTCTTTGATCTAGCATAAGTCCTCCGATGCTAAAGGCTTGTTCGACGGAAACGGTGGATGCCGGGACGGCAAATAACTCCTTTGCAATGATGGAGAGTATTGGGTACTCCTCTCTCTTCGCCCACCACTTCAACACATCGATCGACGGACCACTATCTTCAACACTAAATACAAAACGAGTTTGCAAGAACATATCTAATTCACTATTACCTTGCCCCATTGGAAGTTCATTGCTTCTATTTTGCATCATTCCATGCAATTGTTGAACTAAAGGATCACTTTCATTCATCTCAAAAGGAAAATCACATGAAGGCATCATAGAAGAAGGCATTGTAGAAGAAGGAAAATCACTACCATGTTTTAATCTATATTCTAGAAAAAGAGATCTCAAACTCTTATCTAGATCTTCCTTGATTTGTGGCACGGAAGGAAGATCAAAGAAGACCCCTTCACCATCAATTACAACATCACTCAAGATTTGAGCAAAAGCATCATAATAAATACCAAGCATTTGACAAACACCATCATACTTCCATTTAGGATCTAAACACTTAGCAAGCAAGAAAATCATAGGAATCTCCCTAAAATACTTGAGCCATTTTTTAACCATAAAATAAATCACACCTTGCTTGTTTGGCCTACTAAAACAACTCTTAAAAGACAAGGCAATATACATGCAATGTTCCAATACTTTAACGGAAGTACAATAATAAGTAATTCCCATGTAACTATTTTTATTATAAGCATCGGTCCAAACATCGGCACAAATAGAAACTTTTTGAGACAAACGAACTAAATATTTCATCAAATCTTGTTTTTTGTCAAAGCATTGTCTCCTAATTCTCTTAAGCATTTGAGTTCTAGCTATCTTGCTAACATTGGGCCCTAAACCATCTTTATAAGAAGCTTCATACGTTATTCTATCCGCATAATTAAAAGGTCGTTTTCCATGGCACAATATCTAGCACAAGCATCTTCATATCGATTTTTCTCCAAGTTAAATAAAGCGGAAGAAGACATACCCGTCGCTGAAGTTGAACTAGTACCTCGAATTTGTTGGGATTCGGTGCCTAAAACGAAGGCCCAGCGGAAGCGGTAAAACGAAAATTAATTCGATCCGAATCCCTACGAGGATCGATCGAGCTACGTATATACGAATATATAAACGAAAAGCAAGAGTTGTAAGAAACTAACCCTCGAAGTCCGTTGATTAAATGGTAACCTTCTCTTGAGCTATTCCCCAAGCTCTTGAACGATCCAACGCCGAAAGCACCGCGTCTCTACTTGCCACGCGCCGGAGAAACGAACGGAATGACAACACCTTGCTATCCTCCGAGGATACGGCTAGAGCTAGGTGATGAAGCTATATATGTAAATATTACTACACTCGAAGTGTTTTAATCTTACTCTCTCTTTATGTCTTGATATTTTTCTCTAAGAAAAACAAGAACAAGGTTGAAGAAGAAGATGACTAAAGAGAAAACAATTTTCTCTCTCTCTCTCAAACTCAATGATACGTAAATGCCAAGAAGTATTGTGAGGATGAGAGATCAAAGTCTTCTATATATTCTTATTCAACCCACATGAAAACAAATACATATATCATGATTTGATTCCCCATATAATGTATATGATACTTGTCCCCTCAATCACATGAGATTCCAAAACCATGATGGGGACAAGTCAATACACACACATGGTAATAAGTGGGGGTTGGCCCA
This sequence comes from Orobanche coerulescens, assembly GCA_033398695.1. NCBI lineage: Eukaryota > Viridiplantae > Streptophyta > Magnoliopsida > Lamiales > Orobanchaceae > Orobanche > Orobanche coerulescens. The sequence continues at coordinate 1,390,615 of CM065818.1, forward strand.
TGCTAGAAAACGGTCGAGTTCGGTTCGCTTTGGACTCGTGAGTCCAAACAGATAAACTCCTATTCCGCTCCGATGTATTTATGTCGCTTAATTAATCCAATTAATTAAACATATTAAATACAAAATAACATAATTAATTTCTCCAAGAAATAATTATATTCATGAATTAAATTAATCACCCAAGAATTTATTTAATTCATTAGCCGTAAATCAATTTATCCAATAAATCGATTTAAACATCCAATGTTCCAAAATTAGATATCCAATATCTAATATTCATAATGAGAGAATTAGCTCGATTCATTCCGTTGTCAATCCTAATGCGCGACTCGGAGGTCCGTCTCGGTCAAAGAATGGGAGGAACCAAAGAGTAGTAGCACCACCTAGCCACTGGTGGCCTACACTGCACTTCGACCGAGAACGAATGATTGGGATCATTCAAGAACCATTCTGTCGTGAATACCAAGATAATGATAAACCCTTCTTTCAAATGTCCCGATCAAGTTATAGGGTCACGGTCTACCAAACCATATCCAGATTGACGCTATGCATGCGTTAATGCAAATCGAGATCATCGAGTATCGTGTATCTAATACAACTAGCTCCAATGCTTTGGCCAAAGACTTATGATCTCATCTCGCTAATAACCGCATAGGACATATAACCCGCTCACTAACGGGAGAAAGAATTCTATCTTGGTATTCGCAGACTCGCTACTTGCCTGGCCAAGATGCACGTCGAGGTTGACCCCGCCTTCCGTTTACGTGGTCGAACTACTCTAATGAAAATCTTGACGTCACAAGCACATCCCTACTAAATCCTCAAGTCGAAGGTTCACGAATACCTATCACAATCTTTCGATTCCGTCATTGACTGTCCCGGAGTGAAATCCATGTGACGAATCGAGGGTGAGTCGGTTCGAGTATACTAATCCAATTAGCATACCTATAACGTGTGCTCCCACTAACCATTAGTGTTCGACAAACACTCTCCATGTCAAAGAACACGTCATACAAGTCTTCACATAAACTTAACGCCCAGTCAAGTTTCATCGACTTGCGAACGATTAAGTACTTGAGCTATAACCTTTCCAGTGCCGACCCCCTTATCCAATAAGGAGTGGAACGTTTTGCTCTCAAATACATGGACTAGTTTCTATATGTTTATTTACGAGTTAGGAATGCCAAGAACTACCAAGAAATAAAGAAACATTCATTTGCCTTATATAAATGGTTTACATAATTACAAGTACAATGCCCTCACTCAACAACCTCTGAGTGGCATTCGAGGGCATACTCCTAACAATCTCCCACTTGCACTCAATGCCACACACTATGGTATCTAATACCCATGTTCTCCGGATGACGCCCAAGCTAGTCCGAGATAGTGGCTTGTCGGTGGATCGGCGACGTTGTCGGCCGAGTCTACTCTATGCAAAGACAATGTATCCCTTTGCGAACAAATTCTCTTACGAGATGATACTTCCTCTCAATATGTTTGGTGTTGTGAAACCTCGGCTCCTTGGTCTCTGCTACAGTCGTTGTCGCAAAGACAATGAACAGGCAAACAAAGACATGGTATCATTTGAAGTTCTCCTAGAAACTTCTTAATCCGTAACCCTTCCTTGGAAGCCTCCGAGGCCGCTTGATACTCACCGACAGTGGAATCGCTAGTCGCGCTTTGCTTGGCACTACGCCAAGATATCGCTCCTCCATTAAGAGTAAATATGTAGCAAGTGGACATCGAGTCGCCCTTCGCCCTTGGAAGTCCGAATCGGTGAATCCCACCACATCCAAATCTCCACCGCCATACATAAGAACCATATCTCTGCTCTTCTCAAGTACTTGAGAACGTTCTTTACAGTGCCCAATGTTCCCTACCCGGGTTTGCTCGAAACCTACTCACCACGCTTACAAAGATGCGCAATGTCGTCTTGTACACAACATAGCATACATAAGGTTACCCACGGCCGAAGCATATGGTATATTACTCATTTCCTTGCGTTGTTCCTCACTTTGAGGACACATCTTCAAGGTGAGTTTTATTCCATGTTGCATCGGTAGGAACCCTCTTTAGAATCATCCATCTTAAATCGCTTTAAGATCTTATCTATATAGAGGGCTTGGGAAAGGCCTATTGTTCTCTTCGCTCTATCCCAGAGAGTCGAATACCAAGAATATAGGTTGCTTCTCCCAAGTCTTTCATGGAGAAATTACTCAAAGCCAAGCTTTCACGTAATCGAGCATTCCCACATCATTTCCTATTAGTAGAATGTCATCTACATATAGTACTAAGAATGCGATCTTGTTCCCACTAACCTTCTTGTATACACAAGGTTCCTCTTCATTTCGCACGAAGTCAAACTCTTTGACCGCCTCGTCAAAACGAAGGTTCCAACTACGCGACGCTTGCTTCAGTACATAAATGGAACGTCAAGCTTGCACACTTTACGAATATCGACTTCGACACAAAGCCTTTAGCCGCTCCATATAGATTTCCTCCTCGAGGAATCCATTAAGGAAAGCCGTCTTTACGTCCATTTGCCATATCTCATAATCGTGGTAGGCGGCTATAGCAAGCATCATGCGAATAGACTTGATCATGGCTACGCGAGAAGGTATCGTGGTAATCGATCCCTTCCTTTCGGGTATAACCCTTTGCCACAAGCCCGGCCTTATAGGCCAACCTTGCCATCACCATCGCCTTTCTCTTGTAGATCCACTTATTCCCAATGGGCACTATGCCCTTGGGGCGGTCTACTAGAGTCCACTGATTTACATGCATCGAGTCTATCTCGCCTTCCATAGCTTCACGCCATTTCGCGAGTCTACATCCACCATCGCTTGGTCATAGGTTGTTGGGTCGGTCTCTTGGCTATCACTTGGAACCTCATGGAGACCCAGCCTCCAAGTGCACAAGCCCATACCTCTCGAGTAAATGAGACACCCTACTAGACCTACGAGGTGGTTGTACCAGTGTTTGAAGGTTCTGGGCCAGCTTGCACAGTGTCTCCCGAGGAGTTTCATTATATTCTTCTAAAGAAATACTTCTACTCGCTCCGCCTTCCCGAATGAACTCATCTTCCAGAAGTGTGCTTGTAAAGCAACAATGATCCTTCGATCTTCGGGCATGTAGAATAGATATCCCATCGTCCTGCACGGGAATCCAATGAAACGTCCCTTCGCAGACCTAGCTTCCAACTTTTCCACCTTAGTCTTCTTGACATAGCGGGACATCCCCAAATCCTAATATGATTAAGACTTGGTTTCTGCCCTCCCACATCTCATGTGGAGTTTTAGGAACGGATTTGGAAGGACATCTGCTCAAGATATACGCGGTCAGAGTGCATACCCCAGGTAAATCGGCAAGTCAAGATAGCCCAAGATGGAACGGACCATGTTCAACAGGTCCGGTTCCTTCTTTCGACACACCATTTAACCGAGGAGTACTGGAGGTGTTAGTTGTGAAACTATTCCATGTTCCTTAAGGAACTCGTCAAACTCAAGACTCATATACTCGCCACCTCGGTCCGACCAAGTGCTTTTATATGATTACCGCTTGTTTCGACTAGGGCCTTGAATTCCCGGAATTTCTCAAAGGCCTCAGATTTATGTTTCATTAAGTATACATAACCATACCTAGTATGATCATCTCGTAAACGTAATGAAATATTGATATCCGTCACGTGCCGCTTCCAAAGCACCACATACGCTATGGATTAATCCCGGTTTATCGGCTCTTTCAAATGTCCTGTGAAGGGGGACTTAGTCATTTTGCCTTTAAGGCAAGATTCACAAGTAGGAAAGGGATTCGATCCCAATGGACCCATAAGTCCATCCTTTTCCATCTTGTAAACCTTGGTCCGACCAACATGACCAAGTCTAAGATGCCATTTGAAAACTTGATTGGTTTCATCCCTACCACGTTTTCTAGTCATAGTATTCACAACTACTTTGTTGCCGAGATTTAGATGATATAATCCATTCAACAATGTAGCAAAGACTCACTAGTTTATTTCTAAAATAAATTTTGCAGAACCATCACCAATGAAAAATGAAAAGCCTTTTCGGTCCATGACCGAATGGATACAATGTTTTTGTGCCCCTTGGGCAAAACAAGTACATCTTCTAAAGTCAAAACAAAGCCGGATTCTAAACCCAAAAGAAGTGATCCTATGTCGGTTGCCTCGACACTATGCCCGCTACCGACCGTGATCATGACTTCTCCACCTCCAAGCTTCCTACTTTGTTCCGCATCCCGATTCACGGACAAATATGAGAACTAGCACCGTAATCCAAAGATCCATGAAGTAGAAAATACAAGAGAGAACAATTTGTTTCCAAAACTAAAAGTTCTCAGACCAAGTGCCATGAAGAATCGGACATTCTTTAGCCCAAAGGCCCACTCACCGCACTTGAGACAAGCATCCTTCTTCTTCTTGTTCTTTGGAACCATCGGGGCCTTGCCCTTTCCCTTAAGGTCCTTAGCTTGTGGTCCATCCGCTTCTTGGTCTTTTTCTTCTTATTCTTAGACTTCCAAAGTCCGTAAGAAATCACAAGTGCACTCCTTCATCCGCGGGTCTTCATCCGAGATCGAGCGGTCACCGCTTGTTCATTAGCCCACTAAATTACATGCAATCTCATTGCGCTGAAGTTCATAACAAACCGTGAGAAGGAATCGGGAGAGACCGTAGGATAAGGTCGGTTTGGAGAGAAGTATCCATTTTAAAATCAAGAGCCTCCAATCTCTCGATCATGGATATCATTTTGAGGACGTGTTCCCAACTTTCTCACCTTCCTTCATCCTTGCACCGAACAGTTGCTTGGATATCTCATATCTAGCGATTCACTGTGCTCACCATAAAGCTCGGTTAAGTGAGATAGAATCGCCAGCAGAAGTCATTTTCTCATGAGCTCTCTGAAGCTCATTAGACATGGAAGCCATCATATAAGCACGGACTTTCACGTCATCCTTAACCCACTTTTCGTGGTTTTCGATCTCTTCTGATTGGCCTGGTCCGCACAGAGGCGCCGAATGTCCGTCTCCAAGACGTATCCCAATGCCTCTATACCGAGGACAATCATCGACATGGAGCCAATCCACAAAGTTAGGTCCCATTAAGGTGTTCTTTTCGAGTAGAATTGCGAGTGGATTCATTGTCATATTGAGTTATGTCCGCATTAAGTATAACAGATTAATTAGTGACTTGTTATATTATGTTACGAGTATAGAATTAAGGTCTTTTCTATTCTTGTTACCCAGCTCCCACTATTTTTATCGGAATAACACACTCCCATGTGAAATCCTAAGTATCGTCGCTCTACTTCATAGTGGTGATCGAGTTCTTTATAAATCTTAATAGAGGGCAACCGAATGTGTTTCTAGTCTATTAATTTTCATAAAGTGGTGTCCAACACCAACCCATCTAATGGATGATTCGATCTTCTTTTTCCCCTTGTTCACTCCCCTCAACCTATACGGTTTCTATGGTTCGTGAACAAGTTAAGTTTATACCATCGACGCAAATCGCCACAATCAATCTTATCCGGCAACCTATCGTGTTTCTAGGGATAAAATTTGCTCCAACCGAAAGGCATCCAATGGGCTCCCTTAATTTATCCGTCCTCCCCGAACCACTACCCCGATAACTCGGAAGCATAGCACATCCGGTTTGGATTTCAATTTCGAAAACTCGATGGAGGGAAGGAAAACCTTGAAACCTTATAAACTTAATAATTTATTGTGGGAGAATTTTCGCGATTTACGTTGCACTTTGCACATTAATCATATTAGCGCGTTTGTGGCATTCATACAATATGAAACAACCATTCACAACCTAGTTGCTACCAACATGTGGTTCATGGATCGTTCCTAGAAAACAAAAACTTCGTAATCTAATTACAAGTCTTCGTCTTGAATCTTCGTCTTCTCGAAATGGATCTTCCTCCGGTCTTCGTCATTACATATAAATTTTACATTGAAAATTGCATCCCAGATACAAACATTTCTAGTAAAATAAATAGGTCAAAACGGCCTTTACAACCCAATCGAATAAAACGAACGATTCAAATCTAAGTCCACGAACCACATCCCCATTCAAAAAGCATTCATCCAATAAATACAATATAAATGGAAAGCGTAGAGATACATTGATCCAATCAACAATTCGAACCGATCCAATCGATTCACACAATCGGTAATATGATAACGTTCAAAATAATTGGCCGACCATAAATATTCCAATTAATCAAATTTCCTTATAAAATGAAATACCATAAATCATTTTAATCATATTAAATCCAATTTAACATGCGGGAGATTAATTTTCAAGAATACACGAAAAATCGAAATGGCGAATTGGCTGCCATGGCCGAAGTCATCGCCGGAAGCATGCCGGCAGACATGCTGCATGGCCGATCACGATCGGCACCGGTCGGCACGGCCCGTGTCTCCGACACGGTCGGGTCCGCTCGGCAAGGCCTGGGATCGCCCGACACGGCCCGTGTCACTGACACGCCGAGTCACCCCGGCAAAGAACTTGCCCTTTGTCCAAAAATCGTCCGACGACGATTCGAGCTCGATTTTCACCGATATCCAATATCAATATTTTTCAACATTCATATCTTCAATATAAATCATATTTCCAAGAAATTAAGATTTATATTTAGACATAAACTTACGAAAAATATAACTACAACGAACGTAAAAATATATATACCACGATTATGACTAAAATGATTCCAAATCATTCATCATCTAATCAAGCATTCAAACGCTAATATCGTATATACGATCGCAAGACCTACGCTCCGATACCACCGTTGGGATTCGGTGCCTAAAACGAAGGCCCAGTGGAAGCGGTAAAACGAAAATTAATTCGATCCGAATCCCTACGAGGATCGATCGAGCTACGATATACGAATATATAAACGAAAAGCAAGAGTTGTAAGAAACTAACCCTCAAGTCCGTTGATTAAATGGTAACCTTCTCTTGAGCTATTCCCCAAGCTCTTGAACGATCCAACGCCGAAAGCACCGCGTCTCTACTTGCCACGCCACGAGAAACGAACGGAATGACAACACCTTGCTATCCTCCGAGGATACGGCTAGAGCTAGGTGATGAAGCTATATATGTAAATATTACTACACTCTAAGTGTTTTAATCTTACTCTCTCTTTATGTCTTGATATTTTTCTCTAAGAAAAACAAGAACAAGGTTGAAGAAGAAGATGACTAAAGAGAAAACAATTTTCTCTCTCTCTCTCAAACTCAATGATACGTAAATGCCAAGAAGTATTGTGAGGATGAGAGATCAAAGTCTTCTATATATTCTTATTCAACCCACATGAAAACAAATACATATATCATGATTTGATTCCCCATATAATGTATATGATACTTGTCCCCTCAATCACATGAGATTCCAAAACCATGATGGGGACAATGTTGGAAAGTAAAACGCAGCGGAAGCGAAGTTTGGGAAAATATGATTATAGCGTTTTACGCATCTACGAGCATTAGATCTATTTAGGCATGCTAATTAATTAATTACTAAGACTAACAAGCAATTTAAATATTATTTATTATTTATTAATTAAATATGTTGATTAATTAAAATATCCTAATCTAGATCCAAGATCATAGGATATTACCTTTTGAAGCGGTTGGTTATTTCCTTCTTGATCGCCTTGTATTTCTACCTTCAGATCTTCTAGAGTATGATCCGCCTTGAACCGGACGTTGTGGGCAACGAGCTACGGAACTTGCTTGGACACCTATGGATCGGCCGAAACAACTTTGATATGTGATCACTATATTTTTCTTTGCTCTCTAGTATTTTATGAACACTCTTAGCAAATTAATTGTGTTATCTAAATTGTAGAATCAAAGACACAAGTCTAGATCTACAATTAAACACAAGAGGAAAAATTGATCACACAATCTCACCAAGCATGTACCAATCGCCAACACCCCATAATGTCCTATTTATAGGCTCGACTACTACTAGGGATCTAAAGGAGGATTATGGAAGGACTCCCAATTAATTCACCTTACCTTATTAGGGCTCTTCCTAATATATGGTGAATCAATTAATATCAACTTAGTCCACTAAAAAGTTGATATTGCACTTCCTACCAAAATCCCAAATTACGAAATTGGGCTCCTTATTAAATATATTATTTCCGTGTTTAAGATATCGAATGTCCATTAATTAATTATAAGCTACCGTGACTTTAATTAATTAATATCTTATCCAAGAGTAGTACCACTCGAACCTTATTATTATATCGAATTAAATCCACTGCAGGGTTTAATATAATAATCATTATCGAGCTCCTCAAGGGGACATCATCAACCCGCACGAGTCGGGACACGATTTCTAGTAATAATATTTAATTGTCGTATAAACAATATTATTGCCCAAGATACGAGGCTTATTGAGTCGATCATTTTGACTCTCACCTATGGTAAATCAAAGCAATAATTATTATAAATACACAATTAAATATTATATACTTGGAATTAAGAAATAATAATTATCCGAGATTTACGTTCTTACAACAAGATGTAAGACACTATCTCACCTCGATCCTGTTCAACGTATGCAAATACGCTAATGTATGCTAATAGTCAAGACCAACTATACTCAAGCATACACTACAACCCTTTATATAATTTGTCTAATAATTATATAGGTTGTGAACTATTATATTATTTTATAAGGCACCGATAATGTGATCTTCCGTGTGACACCAACACACCACATTATCTACAATATAAAATAATTAGACATTTCATTTGCATAACCATAACGTGAATTAATATGCAAAACATGTGATTAAATATAATTAATATCCTCATAGGTAGTAATAGGAATTTAGGTAATACAAGCATAAAGTATGCTTTGCAAAGATACAATCCTAACAATCTCCCACTTATACTCAAAGCATGCTTTTAAGTATACTACTCTATTACATAGTCTCTCATTTCTCCCACTTATACTCAAAGCAATGCCGCCATACACCGTAATCCCATTCCTTCCACATGCCTTTCAAAAACTTTTGAAGGTAGGCCTTTCGTGAAAGGGTCGGCAAGATTATCTTCCGATGCAACCTCGGCTACAACTACGTCTCCTTCCTTTACGAAGTGTCGTATGATGTGGTACTTGCGGTTGATATGTTTACTTGCTCGATGGGCTCGTGGTTCCTCGAATTTGCGATCGCACCAAGATATCACAATAGAGTGTAATACCCTTTGGCAAATTGGGAATCACATCTAAGTCCCGCAGAAGTACTTGAGCCACACGCCTCCTTGGCCGCCTCGGAGGTCGCCACGTACTGGCTTCCATGGTAGAATCCGAGATGCATTTACCTTCACACTCCTCCAACTAATGGCTCCACCTCCCGTGCTAAACACATAACCCGAAGTAGACTTGGACTTTTCTTTGTCCGATGAAAATCGAGTCGGTGTAACCCACCGGAAAACAGTCGTCTGATTGATATACAAGCATGTACTCCTAGTCCTTCTCGGTACTTGAGTATGTGCTTGACAAAGAATCCAGTGTCACGGTCCCGGGTTCGACCGATATCTAGCACCATGCCCACGGCATGACGTATATCCGGTCTAGTGCAAAGCATAGCATACATGAGACTTCCCACAATGGATGCATAAGGAACCATCTTCATGTCATCTATCTCCTTTTGTGTCTTAGGACACATGTTCTTAGATAGTTGAATTCCATGTCCTGTAAGGTAGAAAACCTTTCTTGGAATTCTCCATGCTAAAACGCTTCAAAGATCAGATCGATATAGGATGCTCGGGATAAGCACAACATCCTCTTCTTCCGATCACGAAGATCCCGATTCCAAGGATGTGTCCCGCTTCCTAGATCCTTCATATCGAATCGCCAGCATACCATACCAGACGTCCGACAATTCCTTCACGTTGTTTCCAATCGTAAGGATATCGTCCACATACAAGACAAGAAACACCAACACGTTTCCATCGCATTTCTTATACACACAACTCTCACTCGGACATCGACGAATCCATATGATCGACTACTTCACAAAACGAGTGTTCCAAGATCTAGATGCTTGCTTAAGTCCATAAATGGATTTCTTAAGTTTGCACACCAAGTGCTCTTCTCCTTTAGCAATGAATCCCTCCGCTTGGCGCATATAGATTTCCTTGTCTAGACTCCCATTCAAGAATGCGCCTTGACATCCATCCGCCAAATCTCCAGATCCAAATGCGCGGCTATAGCTAAAAGAACCGGATTGACTTAAGCATGGCTACCGCGAAAAGGTTTCATCATAATCGATACCCTCTTTCCGAGTGTAACCTTTGCAACAAGCCTCGCTTTGAAAGTTTCAACCTTCCCGCCACGTCCTTTCTTTCGCTTGTAGACCCATTTACTCCCAATGGCTTGTACACCATCGTAGCTCTACTAGCTCCCACACTTGATTGGAATCCATAGATCCCATTTCGATTCCATTGCTTCTTGCCGTGAGTCAAGATCTTTATCTTGGATTGCCTCCTTATAGGTCCAGTGGAACCGATTCATCTTCGTCGGGATTGAGTCCGAAGACTTTCCCACGCCTATGAATCGCTCGGCCGACGAACAACCCTCCCACTACGACGAGGTAAATCCCGAGTTGGTGTAAAAGTTTCGTAATCGATACGTGGTGCGGTGTTAGTTGGCGCTTGTACGATTGGTATAGACGAGTCTCGCCTCGCCTCTTCCAGAATTATTTCACTCATGGGCTTGTGACTAATCATATAATCCTCTTCCGTAAATCGGGCATTGGTGCTAACAATGACCTTCGATCTGGGACTATAGAACAAGCCACCTTTCGCTCCTCAGATATCCCATAAATACTGCATTGCACGAGATGCCAACTTATCGCCTTCCTTATTCAGACATGTGCCGGAGTACCCCAAATCCGAACATGTCCTAGATCGGGCTTACGCCCACTCCACGCTTCGTGGTGTTTTTGAACCGATTTCAAGGCACCAAGTTTAGAATGTACGCTACTGCTTCTAAGGCGTATCCCCAAAACGAAATAGGTAAATGAGTAACTCATCATTGATCTAACCATTTCCAAAAGAGTCCTATTCCTTCTTTCAAAGAACACCATTTTGTTGTGGAGTTCTAGCGGTGAGTCGGGACGAAATCCTCATTTGCCAAGAAATCCAAAACTCTCCACTAAGGTATTCGCCACCACGATCGATCGTAGTGACTTGATACTCTTCCCATGACGCTTCTCCGTTTCACCTTGAAGTCTCCGAACTTGTCAAAAGCTTCGGACTTACGCCGCATCAAAAAGATGTATCCATATCTCGAATAATCATCTATGAACGTGATGAAATATTCGAAACCTCCTAGCCTCGGATATTCATCGGACCACATACATCCGTATGAACCAATTCTAACACATCCCGAGCACGGTTTCCTTGGTTTTAAAAACCCTTTTGGTCATCTTACCTTCCGCAGGATTCACAAATTGGAAATGACTCAACTTGGAGATCATCCAATGGGCCATCATCTACCAATCTTTGAATCCTTCTAAGGTTTACATGTCCTAACCGTAAATGCCACGATATGTTTGGTTTATGCTTGAAGGTTCTTTTCTCTTTTAGGTTTAGACAAAGAGTTAAGTGATTTATACATAGGAGTTTGTGCAAAGATTAACAATATATAGTCCATCATTAAAAGTACCTCTGCAAATATATTCACCGCTTCTTTTCTTAATAATGGCATCATCATCAAAAGAAATCGAATAACCATCGCATTTTAATTTAGAAACTGAAATTAAATTCATTCTAAAATCGTACTAATAATACATTTCTAACTAATAATTTATCATTAATCTTCAACCGCACGACTCCCACCGCAATGTACCATAAGCCCGGAATAATCGCCTCAGCTTGATGGTAATCTCGCCCGCACTAAGCCGCTTGGTTGCTCGAAAACCATGCGAGTCAAAGCAAACATGATCGTGGAGCTCGAATCAACTATCCACGAAGTGGAAGAACAAGTCGCCAAACATGTTTTGACTACTAGTGCACGAGACATACCTTTCTTAAGAGCAGGCATCCGCTTTAAAATGTCCTTTCCGACCGCACTTGTAGCACTTTCCCTTTGGCTTTTGTTCGCCTCGGGTGAGGAGCCTTGCTTTTCACCTTGAGGGTCGCCACTTGCTTCCGGCCGACTCCGCTTCTTCTTCTTTCCCCATTTGGGTTTGGAGGAAGTCGCACTCTGCCGCAAGAATTTGATGATAACCTTGTTTGAAGAGACCTTCAGCAGATCAAGTCATTAAGTTCCGCCAAACTATATGTCCTACGGTTCATATTGTAGTTGAGGCGAAACCGCTCAAAGCTTCTAGGTAAGCCGCCTAAGATAATATCGACTGCGTTTCCGCATCGATAGTAGCCCCCAATATGCTCGATTCGCTCAAATGAGACATCATTTTTAGAACATGATCCTCATCGAGTCCCTTCGACATTTGGGTTGTCATCAATACCCTCATAGCATTTTGTCTAGCCGCCTGGCTCGATGACCAAACATCTCGGTGAGACTTTTCATCATTTCCGCGGCCGAACCCATCGTCGATGTCGATGCCGCAATACATTTGTCGGTGAAGCCAAAATGTAACAAATGAGCCATCTCATCGACTTTTTCCATTTCCTAATTCCGCCAACTCTTCGGAGTGGCATCCGGTTCTGTTCTAGAGGGCTCTCTCGATTAAGACAAACTTATGCCCTCAAGAGTCAGACAATGTCAAGATTTCTTTTCCAATCGGCAAAGTTAGTGCCATCTAGTTTATTTTCTTTGAGAATAACAATTTAGTGGATTGAAAGACATCCGAGAATAAAAATTAAAACATTCATCACATAATGCATAGCAAAATATATCGAAAACCTCAAAAACACAATATATATGCTAGCAACCAACACCTCAAAAAATCCGCACATGCAAGCCACGATCGTGTGGACGTTTACACATACATTTTTCAAGTAGAGTTTTACGTCTTTAATTTTACTATCTAGTCAAATTACGTTATGACAAGTAAAATTAATAGTTGGTTCCTCTTGCCATGTATTAATTAACATAGACTCGATGGGGAGCTTATTAATTAATACACCTAAGTGAACACCATAATTTAACATCCTTAAAATATTATCTTTTAAATAATAGTCCTACTGATGAGAGGTCCTATCATAAAAAGTAATATTTACCTTATGTTATCATTTTGAAATTTAAAACTAGTGAACCTATAATTAGCACATCCGATATGGAGGAAGACTCTAATGTCAACGCGCATGCTAATTACTTCACAATTTAAATTAATTATGGAGGCCAATTTGATTTTAATTAAAATAAAAATCAATTTAATCACTTAGTTATTTTAGCCTTAAGGTTTTTAATTTTCGCCCTAACATGCAAGGAAACATATCACGCATACATCCATACATGCCATACATCAAAACAATAAAACCAAAAATAAAGCATGGATAATTAATTATCCAACTATCATGGTCTTCTTCCTTGAGTTGAATCAGAAAATCTTCGGCTCGATCTCTCCCATCGAATCAAGCATCTCGTCGCTTCTCCCTACGGTCGTGGATTTTCAAAATATTAAAATTTTACTTTTATGCAAAATTAATTACATAAAAATTTAATTTTAAATCCCGACTTCCCAATGACGCAACGAACGGCGTAAAACGGATCGACCAAAATCGGACGACCGGCCCGAACCAAATAACCGCCCGACCAGTCGCCGCAGATCGCAGCTGCTCGCCGGCCGCTTCGGCAGTTCTTCTGCCGGCACGGCACTTGCCGCCATGGCGGGCCTTGATAGCCCTGCTTCGCTCTATTTCTTCGTGATCCGTCTTTTCCGAATTCGATTACAATTTTATACGAAATAAAATACATCGAAATTACATCAAGATTACACGAAAAATAAAACCACCTAGAACTACCCGCGGATTTTCTCACGGAAAACCATTACATGCCTCAAAACGGCCAAACCAACAATTGCATAATTAATAAAAATAAATAAATAAATGCACCATTCATATAAACCATGATAATTGGATCATATCACCTGCAAGAACACATCTAGCAAAATATTCCAACATCAAAATATATGAATATTTAAATTGCTATCAATTAATCACTAAAATTAATTAAAATAGCAAAAGCCTAAAAATCCGGCTCCGATACCAATTGTTGGAAAGTAAAACGCAGCGGAAGCGAAGTTTGGGAAAATATGATTATAGCGTTTTACGCATCTACGAGCATTAGATCTATTTAGGCATGCTAATTAATTAATTACTAAGACTAACAAGCAATTTAAATATTATTTATTATTTATTAATTAAATATGTTGATTAATTAAAATATCCTAATCTAGATCCAAGATCATAGGATATTACCTTTTGAAGCGGTTGGTTATTTCCTTCTTGATCGCCTTGTATTTCTACCTTCGATCTTCTAGAGTATGATCCGCCTCAAGCCGGACGTTGTGTGGGCAACGAGCTACGGAACTTGCTTGGACACCTATGGATCGGCCGAAACAACTTTGATATGTGATCACTATATTTTTCTTTGCTCTCTAGTATTTTATGAACACTCTTAGCAAATTAATTGTGTTATCTAAATTGTAGAATCAAAGACACAAGTCTAGATCTACAATTAAACACAAGAGGAAATAATTGATCACACAATCTCACCAAGCATGTACCAATCGGCCAACACCCCATAATGTCCTATTTATAGGCTCTTGGACTACTACTAGGGATCTAAAGGAGGATTATGGAAGGACTCCCAATTAATTCACCTTACCTTATTAGGGCTCTTCCTAATATATGGTGAATCAATTAATATCAACTTAGTCCACTAAAAAGTTGATATTGCACTTCCTACCAAAATCCCAAATTACGAAATTGGGCTCCTTATTAAATATATTATTTCCGTGTTTAAGATATCGAATGTCCATTAATTAATTATAAGCTACCGAGCCTTTAATTAATTAATATCTTATCCAAGAGTAGTACCACTCGAACCTTATTATTATATCGGAATTAAATCCACTGCAGGTTTAATATAATAATCATTATCGAGCTCCTCAAGGGGACATCATCAACCCGCACGAGTCGACACGATTTCTAGTAATAATATTTAATTGTCGTATAAACAATATTATTGCCCAAGATACGAGGCTTATTGAGTCGATCATTTTGACTCACCTATGGTAAATCAAAGCAATAATTATTATAAATACACAATTAAATATTATATACTTGGAATTAAGAAATAATAATTATCCGAGATTTACGTTCTTCTTACAACAAGATGTGAAGACACTATCTCACCTCGATCTGCTCAACGTATGCAAATACGCTAATGTATGCTAATAGTCAAGACCAACTATACTCAAGCATACACTACAACCCTTTATATAATTTGTCTAATAATTATATAGGTTGTGAACTATTATATTATTTTATAAGGCACCGATAATGTGATCTTCCGTGTGACACCAACACACCACATTATCTACAATATAAAATAATTAGACATTTCATTTGCATAACCATAACGTGAATTAATATGCAAAACATGTGATTAAATATAATTAATATCCTCATAGGTAGTAATAGGGAATTTAGGTAATACAAGCATAAAGTATGCTTTGCAGTATACAATCCTAACAAACAAGTCAATACACACACATGGTAATAAGTGGGGGGTTGGCCCATGCTAGAAAACGGTCGAGTTCGGTTCGTTTCGGACTCCCGTGAGTCCAAACAGATAAACTCCTATTCCGTTCCGATGTATTTATGTCGTTTAATTAATCCAATTAATTAAACATATCAAATACAAAATAACATAATTAATTTCTCCAAGAAATAATTATATTCATGAATTAAATTAATCACCCAGTAATTTATTTAATTCATTAGGCCGTAAATCAATTTATCCAATAAATCGATTTAAACATCCAATGTTCCAAAATTAGATATCCAATATCTAATATTCATAATGAGAGAATTAGCTCGATTCATTCCGTTGTCAATCCTAATGCGCGACTTAGAGGTCCGTCTCACCAAAGAATGGGAGGAACCAAAGAGTAGTAGCACCACCTAGCCACCGGGTGGCCTACACTGCACTTCGATCGAGAACGAATGATTGGGATCATTCAAGAACCATTCGTCGTGAATACCAAGATACGTATAAACCCTTCTTTCAAATGTCCCGATCAAGTTATAGGGTCACGGTACCAAACCATATCTCAGATTGACGCTATGCATGCGTTAATGCAAATCGAGATCATCGAGTGCCGTGTATCTAATACAACTAGCTCCAATGCTTTGGCCAAAGACTTATGATCTCATCTCGCCAATAACCGCATAGGACATATAATCCGCTCACTAACGGAGAAAGAATTCTATCTTGGTATTCGCAGACTGCTACTTGCCTGTCCAAGATGCACGCCGAGGTTGACCCCGCCTTCCGGTTTATGTGGTCGAACTACTCTAATGAAAATCTTGACGTCACAAGCACATCCCTACTAAATCCTCAAGTCGAAGGTTCACGAATACCTATCACAACCTTTCGATTCCGTCATCGATCGTCCGTGAGTGAAATCCATGTGACGAATCGAGGGTGAGTCGGTTCGAGTATACTAATCCAATTAGCATACCTATAACGTGTGCTCCCACTAACCATTAGTGTTCGACAGGCACTCTCCATGTCAAAGAACACGTCATACAAGTCTTCACATAAACTTAACGCCCAGTCAAGTTTCATCGACTTGCAAACGATTAAGTATTTGAGCTATAACCTTTCCAGTGCCGACCCCCTTATCCAATAAGGAGTGGAACGTTTTGCTCTCAAATACATGGACTAGTTTCTATATGTTTATTTACGAGTTAGGAATGCCAGTAACTACCAGTAAATAAAGAAACATTCATTTGCCTTATATAAATGGTTTACATAATTACAAGTACAATGCCCTCACTCAACAACCTCTGAGTGGCATTCGAGGGCATACTCCTAACAGAATTTACGTTTGAGAAGTAGATATTCCGTACTCGAACGGATGAAACCCCTCCGTCTGCCTTTGTAGTGTTCCATAGCCTCCCTTCTCGATCCATTTGTAGTGTTTTGTGCAATAGTTGCAATAAGCAATGAATCTCCTTCGACCATCGGATAGAGGAGGTTCTCCTTCGTTGATAGGAACCAATTCTCTTTTAAAATGTTTAACGAAGATTTCGGACTTGAGAGGGTTATGCTTACTTGTTGGCGGAGGAGGAGGTTGGTTTTGTTCGTCTTCTTCGTGCTCTTCGTCCTCTTCATCATCATTTGTAGAGCCACGAAATTCGTATCTCGTGCTCTCCATCGTATGAACCATCTCTTCAAATCGGGCATCTTCTTCGGCTTGAATTCGTTCGTCAACTTGTCTAGAAATTTCCTCTACCAATTCGGCGACTTGCCTAGAAGTTTCCTCCTCCACTTCGTTGGCCTAGTTCAATGGCTTTGCTCTTGCCCTTGTTGTTGTTGTTCTTTGAGGTAGACATGGAGTGTAGAGAGTCGAGAGAGTAGAGATTGAAATTTAAGAGAGAATTAGAGTGTGATTCTTGGTGAATTTTGAGTTAGAAATATGTAGTATTTATATTGGGGAGGGTAGGGGAAAAGGGGGAGTATTGGGAAGGTTTGGGGTGGGGGGGCTGCCAACGACTATATGCAGAAAAGAGCCGTTGGCAATATTGGCAGCAGAGCAGTCTGCTGCTCTTTTTTTTCTTTTTTTCCCGTTGGGCCCGTCGTGCCCAACCCAGCCCGGAGGGCTTCTGAGGACCGACGGGCCTGAACCGTTGGTCCTCGGTTTGGTTTCCCCTGAACCTAGCCCAGATCGGGCTTCTCGGTCCCGGTCCGGTTCAGGCCCGTTGACCGGCGAACCCGGGCTAAAACCGTTGACTTTGGGTCGGTTCCAGGCCAAAACTGCCGGGCCGAAAAGCCCAGGTACGTCTAGTTGAGATCCGATAAAATGGCTAGGTGTACCATCTTGGCTTCAATGCTGTTGTTAGTCAAAATACATTTGAAATGGATTTTGCTGTAAACGTGACTATGGGTTGACTAAAACACAGCAAATGAAAGCAATAAATGCGTAAAGAAAATAAGATAAAGATTTGCAGGGCCGTCTTTGGCCCTGTGCAGCCTGTGTTGCTGCACAGGGCCTCAAAAAAAATTGGCCAATTTCTTTTTTTTTTTTTAATTTTTATTTATTTATTTATTTATTTTTTAATCAAGGGCCTATATTTTTTCTTAGTTAGTATAATAATATGTATTTATTTTATTTATAAAAAAAAAACAATACAACTTTTTGTGCTTCAATTTCTAAGAACAGGGCCTTCGAAATGTTTAAGACGGCCCTGAAGATTTGCCAGGGTTGTTAATCCTGAACGTGAATGCTCTCTGAGTTTTTTATTAATAATGTCACTGCAAGAGTACAAATTAATGTGGTTGAGAGGGAATGAGAATGTTCGTAATGAATGCAGATTCTCAGTGTAACACAGTCTCTAATGAATGAGTTTGGGGTCTGTTGTTACCCAAAATATTATTCGGAATGATTTGCTGGATATGACTACGGGTGAGTAACAAACAAAATGCGAGAGCACGACCAATGGAATGGAAATAACACAAGATTGGCCGGGGTTGTTAATCCCGAGCTTGAATGCTCTCGCGAGATTTTATTAATAATACTACTACTTTGGAGTACAACTATTAATGTTTGAATGCGATTACAATGAGTGTAATAACCGTAGAGGTCTAGCTGCTTAGGAGCTGAAGATTGTTGGAAGAACCAGATTTGATGCTCTGTGAGTTCTTATTAAAGCGAATAAATGTGGCGATCGTCCCTTTCTGCCGATCACCTTTCTGGTTTCTGGGATTTCTCTTGAGGGAAAAGATCTGGATATCAATCTCTGAGTGTTGTAATTCTCAATCCTCTTTCGGAACCCTTTTCCAAATGCCTTACTTATGAGTGTTGGAAGATAAGAGGATCTGTTGAGCACTATTATGCCTTACTTATAAGGTATGTGGTTGATCTCATTAGAGTTGACCAGGATGGGAAGTATCTGTTGTTGTTGGGTGAGGAACAAGTGTTTAAGGGCCTGTACATTGGGCATAGTGCACTAAGAAATGGATTCAAGCAGAGCTGTAGACCAGTGATAGGTCTTGATGGCTGTTTTCTGAAGACATATTTGGGTGGAGTTCCACTGGCTGCAGTTGGTAAGGTAAGATATAGCTTTTGTTGTGTTTGTTATCTTTCATGTACTCGCTTTGTTTATCTTAATGTAATTGTCAGGATGGAAACAATCAAATGTTTCCAATTACATGGGTTGTTGTAAAAGCTGAGAATGAGGCATGTTGGAAATGGTTTTTACAACATCTTCTTGAAGATTTGGCCATATCAGATGGAAATGGTTGGACATTTATCAGTGATCAACAAAAGGTAAGATTTTGTGTTTGTTTAAGTGATCTGCCTATATCTTCATGAAATGATCTGCCTATATCTTTAATTATGAAGTGATCTGTGTTTATGTATATGTGATTGTTTTGTCTTACTAGGGATTGATGAATGCAGTCAGTCAATTGGCTCCTCATGCTGAGCATAGGAATTATGCCAGACATGTCTATATGAACTGGAAGAAGCAACATAAAGGCATAACCTTGAAGAACATTTTCTGGAGAGTTGCAAGAAGCATCTATGTACAAGAGTACAAGATGAATTTGGAAGACCTCAAGGCATAAAATGTTAAAGCTTTTGAGGATTTTGTGGCAAGGGATGTGGAGAGGTTCTGTAAGTGTTATCTCTCTATGGGCACATATAGTGACTTGATAGACAATAACATAGCTGAAACATTTAATGATTATATCATAGCTGCTAGGGGGATGCATATAATCCATATGTGTGAGCAGATTATGAGAGATCTCATGGTTATGCAAGTAGATAATCTTAAGATGATCTATGTTGTTGAAGATAGTGTGTGTCGTGCTATTATCAAAAAACTTTCTGAATATACAGCTGAATGTGTAAGAGCTTATGTCTTTCCTAACTTAGATGAGAAGTATGAGAATTGTTTGACTGGTAGAACATTTGTTGTAAGCCTCAATGAAAGAATTTGCACATGTAGAAGATGGGACTTGACAGGGATTCCATGTGTGCATGCTTGTGCTGCCATTGGATTTAAGGGTGAGGATCCTATAATCTTTGTACACCCTTACTACAGTGTTAAAAGGTATCTACATGCATACAAATTTGCAATCGAGCCATTGGTTTCTGAAGAGATATGGCCTGAGGTAGAGGGATATGTTGTGAAGCCTCCACTGATCAGAAAATTGCCAGGAAGGCCAAAGAATAAAAAGAGAAGAGCCCCTGAGGAAAATCCAAAGAATCCACACAAGCTGAAGAGGTTTGGATTGGTCATGACCTGTCAGATTTGCAGAGAAAAGGGGCACAACATCAAGACATGCTCAAATCCAAAGGCACCTCCAATTCCAAAGGTATTTCACTGACTTGTGCATATTTAACTCATTTTTGCATATTTCACTATCTATATCTTTATGTAATGTTTCATTAAAACAGGGCAAAAGAGGCAGTCCATCCACCACAACCACCCAAAGAACCGGGGCAGTCATCCAAGAGAGGAAGACCAAAGAAGAAAGTTGATATGCCCTCTTCACAGAGCACTCTGACCATAAATAAAGGCCCTTTCACACAAGAAAGCAGCGCTCCATCTGGTGGAATCTAGGAATGAATATATTGTGGGGATCTATTGTATAGGCCTCTTTTTTTGCATTTAAAGTATTGTGGGGATCTACTGTATAAGCCTTTTTTGAGGAAACTGGTGAGTAGTTCATCATTTTGTTTTGTTTGTGAATTAAGTACACTAATTTGTTCAGTTGTTGGTGACTTGAATTCACTGCTCAGATTGAAACTCGTTGCTGAGATGATTGTATGAAATTCAGACTTGTGAATTTCTATGTTTGCTTTGTGAATTTAGTTAAACCTGTTAGTATTGGATTTGAGATTGAAATCATATTCAAATTTAAGTAGTCATTTATCTTCTTATTTTGCATCTTGTGTTTTGTATATCTCTCTTTAAGTACACTGATAAGTACACTCAATTAGCAGAACAAATAACTCAGATAAAAATACATAAACAACAACTACAACTTCATTCCATTGCAACATTCAATAACCACAACAACCACTGCACCATTCAATAGCAGAAGCAACATTAACATTCAACACCAACTTAATTTAACACAACACAACCACCACATTCAATAACACCACCTACACCCAACTGCAACAACAGACACACAAAGTTTCTTCTTACTTCAAATACAAAACCAGCAATCCAACAACAACAAATATGAGATACAATCCCTTCATCTTGTATTCCAGAGTCTGGATATTCTTGGCCAATTGCTTCATGTCTCAATCCGAATCTTGTTTGGGATCGGTTAACTCTTCTTCCTCTTCATTGCTCTTCTTGTTTTTCCTCTCCCAAAGCAGCTGCTCCACAGCCAAATCCTTTTCAAGTTTCAATTTTTGGAAAGCTTCTTTATAGTGCGGGGTGAGCTCCGGATCAATCCAAAGCCAAAATTTATAGTCACCCCACTACATCACAAAACAACAGAAAAAATTCAAGCAAAAAATTTCGAATTCTGCAGATGACTTTAACTTTCAAATGCTATTCTTCATACCTTTCCTCTTCGATGACAATAGAAGTATCGTCTTTCCGGGTTCGTCTCGCTGTTTGAAGCCTTCCATAGAGCTTGCTGCGGTGGGTCACAATCACATAAACGTTGGGGTTCGGGTTTACTCCAGGAGCCCGAGCGTGAAGATGATGAAGCCATTTGTAAGCCAAAATGATGGAAAAGAAGAATGGAGATGGATAAGAATTCTGTAGAAGACAAGAATGGAGAAGGAGAAGGATGGAGAAGAAGAAGAAGAATGAAGAACCAACTGCCTTGGCGCAGTTGGCCACCTGACCTTCAATTTAGTTGGAGGTCAGGGGTTCAATTCCTAGTGGCAACACTTTGGAATTGAATTTCTCAAGGCCCAATGATCCCTTAGTCAAAGACTAAGGGTTAGGGCCTAGCCTCCAGTGCGGTGGAACAATTAAATATTAAGGGCTAAGCGGTGTGGGAGGCCGGATCTTGGGAACTGCGGTTGGATTTGGGGTCAAAGATGGAGCAATCACTGGGGGACGACTCCTTGTGCGCGTAGTTGAGGATATTTAAGAACCTTGGGAGCGATACACATCTCGCGATTTAACCCAGTAGCGATCATGTGGTAGTACATTATCCCGAGGACTAGTCAGGTGTAAGCTTGGAACCTCGGTATCAAAAAAAAAAAAAAGAAGAATGAAGAAGATGTGATGAAGAAAAAAGCGAAATGTAAAAGTTGCGACCTAAATCAAGATTTATTTGATTAGGAGGAATGAAACGATGTCGTTCTCATGGGTAAGAAACGACGTCGTTTCACGAGCCGGAGGGATTTGCCATGTAGGATATTCCGACTTCCATGTCCGCAACATATTGGGGGGAAATCGAACGGAGGAGTCAATTGCGATCAATTGGAGGCAGCTTTCTTTGAGAATTTTAAAAAATTTAATTTTAAGAGATGAGAGGTTTTTTATGCATGTTTGCCTTTTCATTTCAAATTTCAGTCTACTACATACCTGACCAGACCAGACCGACAAAACCCATTAAAGAGAACCACGCAGATCTTTCGCCCTGATATAAATTTCCTTCAAATTCTTTGAAAGGTAAGGTTTCTTCAGCTACGGCAAAACATGATATTTTCACCGCTACTTATTAATATCACAAGGTACATGCGTGAAAATTGTGTGCATTCACGAGGATGTAATAGTGTTCTGTTTTTGAAGCGGAGGAGCTAGATTTCTGAATCTGAATCTTAGGACGGGTAAGGATTGGATCTTGCGATAGGATTTTGGAGATCTAATGTGAATTTTATCTATTACTATTATTTTTTTCTGACTTTTTGTTGTCTTTGTTCTCATGGGTTTGTTGCTAATTCGTGGGGTTCTATTTATCCGAAATTCTTTGATATTAGGTCCTACCTCTGCTTAATTCCTTCAAAAGGGTTTTCGGAATGCCAGAAATGATTTATTTAAAAAGGGGGCTGAAAAAATGTTGAGCTTCTGAGTATGGTGTCTTTAGCGTATAATAGATTTTGTGTTGCACTTCTTGTTGGTGAGATGGGATTTTGATATATATATTCCCTATTTTTTTTTTTTTTGCTTTTTCAGTTTCCTTCGGTAGCTCAGCGGAACTCATCATGATTTTACGTTGTCTGGTTCAAGATTTTTATGCCATCACCAAGAGTCAAACCCTGTATCTCCAAGTTAGATGAGTTCTGTTGCAACTTCTGATACCATTAGGCGGTAAAAATCGTAAAAACCTGAGACGCTGAGACCATGTCCAACGGACGATCATGAGTTGTTCGAACCATCCTCTAAGCAAGAGCACTTTTTTTTGTTGATTTTGCAAATGCTCCCTTATTGCTTCATATTTAGCCCTTCTAATTTCCTCTAATCTTGTTGTAAAACTTTGTTTCATCATGTGTACATTGCAGTCGTCTTCTGTGTTGGATATTTTAAACTTCTTTATCCATAGAGATGAATAAATTTCTGTCGCTAAATATATCTAATCTGTAACGTGCTTGTTTCTGATCTTTTAGAACAAAACCACTGATAATGCTCTTGTCGTTCAAAGCAAACTTTTTCATGGCGGCTTCATGTTTTATTTTCAAATTTTATGATGCGACTTTTTCGATTCTGTTAGATAAAATGAGCTTGGTGGATGCTGATACTACCATTCCATTGTCTGGCAATGGGGATTATGAAAATAGTCTTCACCAGAAACTCCCTTTGTCCTCAAATGCGAACGGCGTCCTGGAAATCGAAGGATTGTGCCAGAATCTTGAAGATGCTATCAAGCTGGACGATATAAGTTCTGCCCAAGAAATCAGGGAAAATCCTTCCGTGCCCCCAGAAAGCCTTTCGACTAGCAACCCAAAGGTAGGAGATTATAATATTCTTGTCCATCTGCATAGCTTATTAATTCTTCCAAAGGTTTCTCTAATAACTAATATTTTAGGAACTCGGAGTTAAAGAGCTGGACGATTCAAAGAATTTGAAACCACTAAAGAGTATGGGAAAGTCCAAAAATGGTAAACCTCTGAGCAAGAGCAAAGATGGAAAAGAGGTCACGAAATCTTCAAATGGTAACAGTGCTTCCGAATCACGCCCGAGACAGTCTTCTGCTTTCAGAACAAAAGGTAAATTATTCAAGGAGAAGCAAATTGATGATGGCTCAAGAGCAGCATCTGTTCAAAATAAGGTAAAAGACGTGACCAATGTATTGCAATATTCACGAATATGGTTTTCTATATTGCTATTTTACATTCTTTTTCTGACATTATTCTTTTCTAATCCAAGCAGCAGCTCGGGCTTCCTAGTGTAACATCATCTTCCACAAGTGGAGAACAGTGTAAAGAACTCCCGTATGTTTTTTTTTTAATTAGATGAATGAAAATTATAAACTTATCTTTCCGTTGTAAATTCTTCATCAAAGTTTCATTTTTTCCTTTTATACTCCGACAGTGGTTTTTGAACTGTGAATTCCTGATTACAGAGAAAACACAAAGCTGAAATCCCACAGAGAAGGCCCTGCCGTTAAAACTGATGAGATATCACAGTCGTCATCGTATCCTTTTTAGAATTTCTTTTACCTTGAAATCCTTTTCTTTTTGATGATGTGAAACTTTATTCAGTTTATCTTTAAGCACATTTTTAGAAGCCCTACTGATGCAGATGACAAGTCCCTCAAAGCGGGTACTCTTCCTACCTATAATTTCAGTTTTAAATGCAATGAAAGGGCTGAGAAAAGGAGAGAGGTTGGTGTTTGTTGCATCTGCCGCTCTGCATCTTTGCTTTTTTCTTGCATGATATGGATTTTTTCTTTCTTTTTTCTTATTTTTTTTTATTTATAAAAAATCTTGTGTTGGACAGTTTTATTCGAAACTTGAGGAAAAGATTCAAGCAAAGGAAGCAGAGAAAAGTAATCTGCAAGCTAAGACCAAGGTGGGTTTTTTGTATCTTATATTGTCCTTCAAACAAATTTGAGGTGGTAGACCATGGCATGTCATTGATTTGGATTTATTCTTATCACCGTAATTAGGAATCACAGGATGCTGAGATGAAAAAGTTGAGAAAGAGTTTGGGATTCAAAGCTACACCGATGCCAAGCTTCTATCAGGAACCTCCACCTCCCAAAGTGGAACTAAAGAAGGTAACTTATGCGTGCTATGGTGTATGTGTTTGTTTTATAAAGATCAATCATTAGTGAAATGGAATATAATTTGTGGTAAATATTACCAACTCATGATATTTTCCATGTAACTGAAAAAGCCTATGTTTTGATGGTTTTGGAATTTCATCTCATTCCTCCTTCATATGAAGGTTGCGACAGGAAGGGCATCCGGCGTAAAACCTTACCACTGTCTTTTGCATGAGTTGTAGTGTTAACTAATTTTCGACAATTAATTGGCACTATAATTTTCATGCCACCGAGCCCAACACAGTTGGGATTAAGGTGCAGTTGAACAACAACAACATTACCAACTCTGTTTCATGGTGAGGCTTTTGACTGTGCTTGTGTGGATTTATGTATACTTACCATGGAGGCATCTAACAGGAGTTCTCTGTATGCTGATTTTCTAGAAACTTGTATGTGGTTCTTTAATGGTATGTAGTGAGTTCTTGTAAGAATTTATATTTTCATCAACACGAATCTATTTATGGTAGTGTCGACATTGAAGCAAAAAAGTAGCTCAGAACTCAATTTAAGTTGAATATAATACTCTCTCCTTCCGAATTTAAGTGGGATGTTTCACTTTTTTCCAATTATTAAGGATAGCAAATTTAGAACTCAATTTTCCCATTTTACCCTTGACATTTTCATAGCAATCCCTTAATGAAAACACACAACTTCCGAACTTTTTTTAAAACTCTCAAGAGTTGGTCTAATTTTTCTTTTTGTTTTTCGGAGAAATGATCCTTCGTAATTTAGAACCCCAAGTTGGCATTTGAAAAAACTAAATATGATTACATTAACTAGAGTTGTTTCATGTGATATAATATGTTTGTAAACATTGGAATCAATTCTTGACGTAGATTCCTACTACCATAGCTAAATCTCCCAAGCTCGGCCGAAAATTCGGTTCAAGTTCACCTACTGCTGACACCAAAGAAAACGTTGTGCGTCCGGCTAGGTTAAGTTTGTATCAGAAACTACCACAAAGCCTTGCCAGAGCATCACCTACCGATGTTGCGAAGCTTCAAAGGAAGTCCCTCCCCAAGTTACCGTTGGAGGAAACCGCAAAGAAAAAAACATCAATCCGTAAAACCACTATTCGCAAAGAAACAATTAATGCTGCTGAGACGATCGAAAGTCGGACGAACATATATGAGGAACTTCAGGAAGAAACCAACAAGGCACAAGAAGCCCAAGCCATTGTCTTGTGAGTTTCTTTGAAAAATCAATAGCAGTTGCAAAGGTTGTATATCTCTCTTGTAGCCTTCAAGACCGTCTTATCCTAAAATATTGAAGGTACTCTGAATAAAAATTATAATCATTTTAAGATTGGAGGTGAGCTGGCGTCTTGCTTTATCCATCGTCATCGACGAAGTTCGGTTGTTAATATGCACTTGATGCTGGGCCGAGTGTTGCGAACTTTATCCTAATTTGGGTTTTAGATGTGAGTGTTGGATACTCTCTCTCTCTCTCTCTCTCTCTCTCTCTCTCTCTATGTATTTTTTTCCTATTTGGGTGATGTTTAGTATTGGTCCTTATTGGAGTTAGGGCGGTAAACGAACCTAAAGCTCGATCCGGTTTGAGATATTCGGCTCGAAAAAGTTCGATCCGAGGCTCTATTCGGCCCCTCAAACTTAGAGCCAAACCCTAATATTTGGGGTTCGCAAACCGGACCAAACAGTTCGGTTCGGCTCGGTTACTGTAGCAGAAACCCTTTAAATATAACTCTCCCCCAGCCCAACTAATTCTATCAGTCTATTTAAGCAAAAACATAGCTCTAGTCCAATTTGTGGATGTTTCATGCAATATTTTTGCTTATTGCCTTAGATATGATGTAAACTTATATTGAAAATCTAATAAAGATACAAATTTATCATCATTTATCTCATTTTTTCATATCTCAGCAACTCTCATCTATTTAATTCAGTCACTCGTAAAAAATTTGAAACGTTTAGTCAAATGGTTCGGCTCGATTCGCAAAAGTTTGGCTCGGTTCGAGGTGTTCAAACGTATACCCAAACGCTAAATTCTAAGATTCGACACTTTCAAACATGTTCGAACCTAAGGTTCGACATTTTCAAATGTATACTGAAACGTACCATAGTTCGGTATAGTTCGGTTCGTTTACGGCTCTAATTGGAGTCTGTATTTTATCATATTTCCAATTTGCCTTGTACCTCTTTTTTTCAAATTTATACAGAGAATCATCCACAATCTCACAACTTACCAATATACAAACTGAAGGAAAAAAAAAAAGAAAATTTTGATGACCATGCAGAGAATTTTTTTAATATGAAGCAAATTACATAATCCTCAAGAATTGAAGAAAAACAAACAAAGAAATTTCAACCACAAATGCAACACTAAAAGTAGTCTTTATTACACAACTGAAGAAACACAAAGCAGCAAGCAAACTGATAATATATATTTTGGAGAATTACAGAACAAAGTTGCACTAGGACAGTTTCACAAACAAAGAGATGTGCAAAAACAGTGCTTTGGAAAAAAACAACAAAAAACAACCAAAGAGGTTGTCATGGCAGATCCAAAAACAGGCCTCTGCCATGGCCAAAGCCCGCAAACACTACCCAAGGTAACAAACGTGAAACCGCCAAAAGCAACCGCCCTAACAACACAAACTGACACAGCACGTTCAAGACAAAACCAACACAAACTAAAGCTTCGAACAGAGCGATGAAGCAAACAAACCCACCGCTCGGCCATGAGCTAAAAACACTCAGAATACGACCACTTAAAAAAAAAAAGGAATCTAAAGATCCAGCGCCCAACTGTCAAAAGTCCTAAGCTAAACATGGCCACCCAAAAAAAAACAAAAAACAGCTTTTCTAGCTGCAAAAAAGGAGGCCACATTCGCTTAGAAACAAAAAAAGACCGATTTGAGAGACCGAACCATTAAAGACCCATCATGATGGACCCAAAAACTCACAACTTAGTTACTAAACATAAGCGCTTAACCGAAATAGTGGGAATTCTTGAACGGGGTTGATCTTTTTTATCTTTCAGCTTAAGAAAGTATATCGCACCTCCAAAGCTGCTCGATAAGCAGATTAACCGCGCCAGCACTAATTCCAGAGCAATGCTGAATGTTCAACCCAAACAGGACCTTACCCAGCATTCCCAAGAAGGGCAAGCTCTTTTCGGACACTAATGAGCAACCCGCAAGGGACAATATCTGCAAACCGAGCTGCTTAGCCCCAGCCAATACTGCAATCCCATAATCTGTTATTCCACACTGCGAAACGTCCAACTCGCGCAGCACCGAGCAATTTTTTGAAATAGCAATCAAACTCGCATCACTTAGGTTTTTGCACCCATCCATATTCAGAACCTCCAAAGTCTCCCCATGAAGTCTAGTAATTTCAGAAACAACGCTGTCCGTCATATTCACGCATCCACTCAGAATCGCTTTCGCCACTCCAGCCTCCGGATTCTGAAAAAGCGGCAAAACCCCAGAATCAGTTATTCCCTGAAGGCCACTGAGATCCACGTGGGTCAGATTAGGGCACAGTTTACCCAACACCCCCAGGCCAAAATTGCCAACGCCAGGACAATTGCGAACAGTCAACGATCGAAGAGAACAGCAGACCGAAGTCAACGAAATTCCAAAGACTACATCTCTTATCCCCATGCAGTTTAACAAAGTAAGCGCCTTTAGTTTCCCACTACAGTTAACAAGCACACCAAAAACCCCAAATTGCGTGATCCTATGAGTCCCATCCAACTTGATACTTTCGAGCGACCCAGCAGCTTTGGCAAACGACACAAGTCCATTGTCGGAGACGAGCAGGCATTTCCCAAGGACTAACATCTTCAAATCCGGACAACCTTGGCCAATAGCATCGAGCCCTGTGTCAGAAACTCCTTGACAAGAAGTTACCGACAAAGATTTCAGCTTTTTCAAACCTTGACCTTTACCCATGACCCAAAAACCCCTCTCATTCACTTTTCGGAGGTCACTGAGTGCAAGATCAGTTAGAGCAGACCCATAATGTCCGATTACAGCAAGAGATACATCACTGATGCTAAGTGCCTGCAAATTTGCCTTTGTAAGGATATTACCAGCTGAAGTAAACAAACCAGCAATTCCCTGATCACCAACGAGTGGGCAGCTGTTTAAAGTGACTGACTTCAGGTTACGGCAGTTTTGACCGAGAGCTTTTAAGCTCTCATTACCGATGTTTGAGCAAGATTCTAGTGTAACTGACATCAGATTTGGACAGTTCTTTGCAATGGATATTAAGCCTTTATCGCTAATTGCCGGGCAATGGCAAAGGTCAAGCTTCTCAAGATAACGACAGCCAGTTGCAATTTCAGACAGCCCTTCATCGCCAACTGAGGATAAATTCCACAAAGATAGAACTTTCAGAGAAGGGCAACCACGGGCTACGGATTTCAAACCAAGATTCGTCAATCTACATGTACTATTATTTCCACGGATCAAAAGCTTGCCCAAACCTCCACGGCTTGCGGTCCCCACAGAAATAGCGGCTAATTTCAAGTCATTAGCCTTTTTCCCTTCCAAGGATCTAGATAGAAAGCCATTCAAGTTAGTCTCTTGAAACTCCTGGTCTAAAGATTCAACCTTTTCTTTAGGCTCGGAATTCTTCTCCGCCTTCTGAGAATCGGATTTGATCTCGGGTTGCGAAAATTGAGTACTTTTATTGATGGCGCATATTTCGTCCCTGCAGATGCTGCTCAAAAGCATGAGCCAACGTTTTGATACGCATGCACATGCACTCCTTTCTTGGCCTCCTTCAAGGCGCCTGAAAACCTCGAACAGGCACTCGTCAGGAAGAATTTCAAGTGATGGCTGCTCTTTTAGCTCTTCACTAACGACAAATGGAGCACTGACACGTGTTCTCTTGCGAGGAGGAAAATACACATCGACATGCCGGCCAAGAGACAAAAAGAGGCTCGCTTCTTTGGGTTTTTGGTACAAGAAACCTCCGGGGCAAAAATCGTCACCACCTGAGTAAAGATACGGATACGTTAATAAGGTATGCTTTTGAATTATAGAAACTTGATCATAATCAATAATTTGACGAAAGATTTATTGTTGAAAGAATAAAATAGAGACTTCGGATCTAGTACCACAAAGAGAAATGTTTCCATTTAGTGAACCATTAAATTCTAATTAACTTCCTAAAATAGTGCCAAAATAATTGCGCAGCTACATAAGCTAAACTTGAACGAAAGGAAATGAGCATTTCTGACAAACTAAGCATAATTCAGATCATTGGTGAATGCACTCATTTTCATCTATCATACTTGATGGTGCAAATGAGCCGAGCGGACGACCCGGCTCAATGGACCGCCCGATTCCTTAACAAGTCAGTCCCGGGTATGAATTGGCACAATCGGGTATACCCGCTCCGGGGGTAAATACTCGGTTCATTTCTTAGATAGATTGTACCCGCGCGGTTCCTTAACAAACCGGTCTCGGTCCTAATATTGCTACCCAATTCCTTAAGAGGCTATACCGAGCCGAACCGGGTATGACAATACCCAACTCGACCTGATCCATTAACAACACTAATCATACTATTAGATTAACCAACAACCAAAAGTAACCAACTGAAATCGGTACTTCCATTTCAAGATTTATGAGACTATAATCTAAGATTAAAAAAAATCAAGATTTATATGAGACTATAACCTAGATTTATATGAGACTAAGAAAATAGCAAGATCAAGCAAGAAAAACCACCAAAAAAAAAAAAAAAGTAAAGCTAAAATATTCGTAATCCACACGAAAGATGTCATACCACTGAAATCAAGAACTTTAGACATGGAGACAGAGTGAAAACAGTAGATAAGTCAAATCCAAACCGCGGAAGCCCAAAAAATCCTCCGGCGAGAGCAAAAACAGTCGGATCAAGAAAAATTAAAGCAATCAACAGGGCCTCAAGAAAAAATGAATGCATCAGAGAGAGAGATAAAAATTTAGGCAGGAGATCATAAAGAAACCCTATTGGAATAGGGCAAAAAGAGGACGGGAAGGAAGAGATAAGTGTAAGGTGGGTGGATGTTACAAAATGTAGTACTTCCACATATTACGATCTAGAGTCCAATGTATTTGTACATGAAAACACAAATTGTGGGTGTGGGGTGCTGTATCCCCAATATCATATGCACATCCTACGTTGTCAATAGGTGGGTCCCGGGGATTAGTCTGGGAAATACAGAAGGGAGGCCTGTGGTTTAGCGGAAAAAGGGTGGGTGGTTGTATACTTCTCCTTTTATTTAATCTGAATTTGAATATTTTTAAGGAAGAGAGAGAATGGGTTACATTACATGCATGAACCGAATTATTTGGTACCTACGTTCAATGCATCTCTCGTTCATTCATTTTTAATAAAGTGTTTATTTATTAATTAATATCACGTATGGATTTGATCTGTAAAGTATACGGTACAATTCCATAAAGCACGAGTATATATGGGTGTGGTTGGGGAAGTGTGGCCCTATCATTCCTCTTTAATTGAATTCAATTCATATAAAGTGTTCGGTTAGCAATTTTTTAATTTTTTAAACCCATAAACTATGGAGTTTTGATATTTTAAAAGGAGGTGGGTAAGAAACTCATACCTTCAAGTATAAATAAAGTAACATTAAATAGGACACTAATTTCTCTGCAAAATAAAAAAGTAGCTATCGTTATTATTTGATAGGTAAATAATAATAATAAAATTATTATTATTATTACTACAAATTAATTAATTATTATAAAAATATTACTATAATAATATTAATTAATATTATTATATAATTATCTAATAATAATATTTATTAATCAATGATAAATTATTAATTGATAAATAATAGTAACTATTATTATTAAATTATTAATTACATTATTATCTAATAATAATCTTATTACCGGTTAATTATAACCTAAATTAGTAATTAATATATATAATAATAATTACATAATTAGTCTTTACCATTATTTAATATTACTAATAATTATCAATTAATCATACAGTAACTATTCAATAACAATAATATTATTATTCCAATAATAATTACTATTGTTAAAAAATAACTATGTAATACTAATAATTATTATTAAATAATTATTTTTTAATACTAATAAATATACTATTATATTTAAATAATACAAATTATTAACTATTGTAGAAGAATAGAAAGTATTAGTTATTATCAAAATAATAATTATTATTATTATTAAATAACAACAAAAATATTTTTTTTAGATATTAGCGGGAAGAAATGTAAAAAAAATAATTTAATTCTTGATTGTAAAATATTTTAAACCAGACACATAAAGGGAATTTATGAACCAAGTTCTAACACCATACTATCTTAAGCCGATTCCTGATTCTACTCCTACACTGCAATATGAACCAAACGACCCCTAAGCTTTTTCCACATATACCAAATCCAACAAATAAGAGAATTTTCTTCATTTATTCATGGTTACAATTATTTAAAATATTGAAAATGTCGGTAAGGAGTAACATAGGGTGGTGTCGGATATTCGTTTGGCGGTTGTCATCAGTAAATAGTACATTACCACCATGCTCCTATCTAACTTTCAAGAACCAGGCGGAAAAACCAAGACTAGTGCACTGATGCATTTGAGACACCATATTCATCTTGATTGATGCGGTATAGAGAAGTCTGATCACGATTTGATCGGGAAGACTCTCAACACTTTTCTTATGGGAGCAAACACTATTGCTCATCAAATGTGATCAATAGTCTTATGCCCCACCCATGATAAAAAAAGACACCAGGAATTCATCATCAATAGCAATGCACAACCAGTTGGTACCAAATCGATTATGGAGATGATACTCATGGGAAGACATTACACAATAAGAAAAAATGTCAATGTTGCTCCATATCAATGAGAACAAATAGTCACTGCTTCAATGTATGGAGAAGACAAGACAGCGGCGCCATCTGCACAGGTGATACCCAACCATGTGGACGACCTCCTTCCACAAACAACGGGCCTACTCCAGATTTGATTTTATTATATTTCCTTACTTTTTGTTAGAATTGTGTTGATTGGGGTTGTCGGTCATTATTGATCGATATTGCTTATGTGTTTTAGCCTAGTAAATCATAACAGTAGGATTTACGCATTGTAATAAACCTGAGCAATTTAGGGTGTTACAGACTTCTCATATAGAGGGCTGAACCTATGGTTTCCATTGCCTCGAAATGTTCCTCTTAACACTTGGTAAAAAGCAGGAGTTATCGATTGCCTCCACAGTCCCACCTCATATGCGATAATTTGCACAACAGTTGCCGCCTAAATCAAAGATTTCTAGGCATGAAAATGGTCCTTGGTGGGAGTTGAGACTTAGATTGCAATCATTATCATGCCCGGACAACAAATTTACGTCATTTTTGATCAATGTTATTTTTACTGCTTATTCCGGCCATAGAGTTAATGCGGATATATATGCAACCGCATCTTTTTCACATTTATTTCCATTTTGTTTTTCTTCTTAACTAGAATAATTTTTATATATATTCATTGTCAAGAAAAGTGATAATAAGAGATTCAAAATTATATATTGTGGAACCTAAAAATTGGAATTTCAATGAATAGAGGAGTCTAATATTGTCTTCTGAGTTCTACTTCTATTCTCCTCAACGTTGCGCTTAACTTGTAGTCCGTCCTAAACCTCGTGTCTCATACTTTTTGATAGATATAAGGTCTCTTAGGTCATGTTAATGGGACCTCTACGTTGGTGTGGGTATTTTGCATCTAAGACGACGACGACGACAACAACAATAATATTATCCCAATATCTCAACGGCTCCCGCAAAAAGCGGGTTAAGGGGGATCGAATGTACACAGCCTTACCCCTGTCCCCTGTCTTAACACAGAGAGACTATTTCCGGATGATCCAAAATAAAAATCGCATCGAGAATTGCATGGAACGACTAGTACTTCATGAGAAAAAAAAGTGCAGCCAGTTTAGTGAGTCATTTTATTTTATTCCATTATAAG
Organism: Orobanche coerulescens; assembly: GCA_033398695.1. Lineage (NCBI taxonomy): Eukaryota > Viridiplantae > Streptophyta > Magnoliopsida > Lamiales > Orobanchaceae > Orobanche > Orobanche coerulescens. Next base: position 1,425,051 of record CM065818.1, read on the forward strand.
CAAAATTCAAAAATTACCCGGGTTTGACCAACCCATACCTATTTTCCCTTGTATCGAGTCAATTATTTTATCAAGAAAAAAAACATCATTTACCTAAACTGGGATCCTCTCCAGTTACTGGACGGTCCAGTTCGATCTGGACCGTCCAGATCACACACACCCACGCGGGTGTGTGTGTGTGGGTCTGCATCGGACGGTGCAGACCCTTCCCGTCCTCTCCGGAAATGGAGAGGATCCGGACTCCATTTACCTAGCTGTCCTAAAATCTAATTATGCACTCCACACGCTTGTCGGAAAAATGGATTTTTTTATGCAGACAATATAACCACGTATGACTTCCCAAAAGTAAGATCAAGTGGGCTGTGTAATCCATTTTTTACTTGAAAAAAGTGACACTTGCAATTGTTTAAAATTAGCATAAATTATAAGCAAATGCTAAAATCATTTGAACCAATTGTTTAAGATTAGCATAATATATATATTATGCTATATATATATATATAGCATAATATATATGAATTGACTATGGTGGAAACACCCTTAATGGTGAAATCTATAAATCAATTGCATTATTAAGTAATTTCATTGCATATTTATTATTATTTGTTGCATCAAGTTGGTCGATAGTATATGCAACAAATAATACAATAAAAAAAAATACATAAATGCATATAATTCTACTATCACTAATATCAATAGCCTACAAGAGTTTCTAGATTTTCATATGATCTATTCCCTATATATATATATATATATATATATTCTTATATATAAAGCTTAAGAAGCCTTATAAATGTAAGTGGTCATGATTAATACTTGATGAATAAACTTAAAAAGCCTTATAAATGTAAGTGGTCATGATTAATGCTTGATGAATTGATTGTATCATATTTGTTATTCCACATTGATTTCCAGGCATGTCAAGCAACTTTCGTTAAGTGTACAATGAATATTCACATAATGGTCATTTATATGTTAAGTATATGAAGCATTTGTCAGTTATAAATGTAAAGTGGTTATAATAAATGACTCACGAATTGAAAGTGAAATGTGGAGATGAAGTGTTTTGGTGCCATGAATGCATAAATTAAACACACCAATTAGTGTTAGTCTTTTTACCTTCCCGTCCATGAGTTACAAATATTTTATCAACTATATAATGTGTCAAAAATCACACACAACAAAACACAACTTCCTCCACACAGCGTGCACATTGGGCTACAATTTATTATGGTGGTAAAGTAAGCATCATATCGTCTAGCTTAATTAGCATATTGATTTATATTGTTTTATGTAAATTTCACGTGTGTTTTGTGTGTGTAACAATGCAAGACATAAAGATGGTGCTTAGGAGGTTTGGTAGTAACGTCATCTTCTCTAATGGTTTAAGAGATCCTACACATCGTTGTCTTATCAATTATGTGGTACATGCACGAACATTTTTACTTTGATCGAAAATGCAATATATTGATTAACTGTATTTAAGTTACTAACGATCAACTATATCTAATTGTTTTTTGTAGCGCGTCAAGAAGCATTAAAGAAAGATATCGAGAAGTCACAAAAATTGTATCAAGAACAAAACATGAAAAAGGCCAATGAACAACAACGACAAATACAACAACAACAACAAAAACAAGAACGACGCCATGACCATCGGTGGGATGAATACTTAGCATTCATATTAATATATGTTACAAATTAAACATGCAATATTTTGCTTCCTGTAATACCGATAAATGGGCTAATACTATTGATTCGTTAGCAAGTAAGTTTATTGAAAATAATGTGACGAGTTCAATTTTTAGTCAATAATTATTACTACACTTTGTTGGTGCATTTTAATATTTTTGCTCTTAATTTAGTTTTTTGTCTTGCGGTGTGTTAATGTCACTTTCTTAATTAAACGTCTTGAAATATTGCGTGACTTTGATAGTTGATATGATTGTGTAAGTTATGTCGATGTTACATATTGAAAATGATAGTATATAATAAAAATATCTTCACACTATCATCTTTATCCATAAATGGTGCAAAGCAATAGACTATAGATAAAACAAATACGTATTAATAATTCGGGTAATCATATCCACAATTAGTACCGGCAATTAAGTGATTATGTTATTTTGAGAATTTATCATTTATATAATTTTACTGTAGTTTAAATCTTACATAATAAATAATATCATTTTGACGATTTATGTAGTTTAAACAATATAGATATACCATTTATATAATCTATTATAAATTAAATTTAAATCTTACTCAATAAGTAATATCACTATGGAGATTAATTGATTATCTTAATATAATTTTAGTTTCATTTGTAGAATGACAAACAAATTTGGCAAAATGAAATTGTTATATTAGTTATTAAGAGTAGAAAAATTATATGTTGAGATTGATGTCTTCAAATATATTTATATATACAACCTGGTACAAATTAAATATTCTAACAATATTGGACCGATTTTCACAACAATAAAAAATATTAAAACTTAAATAGTTTTTGTGCATAAAATAAAGTTCGATTAATTAAGCGTAGTAATGTGGAACTACCGTATTTGATATGATAAACCAAAAGGATAATTAATTGTCACAAGCTAGATCTCAAAATATAGCGAATATCCACTTTGTTACGATTTTATATAAGGGTTACATTTATTTTGAAGAACCGTATGCGTTTAACCTCCCTTTGACATTTAGTATGTAACTTATACATATTAAAAAGTTACATGTGAAGAGACTCTTTTAAATGTAACATCTTGAAAAAAGTCTCTTCACATATACTCTTTTAATGTCAATAAAACTATTTTAAATGTGTGTCATGCTTAGAAAATGTGTGATACCATCACAACTTAGATATATAATGACGAAAATAAGTGCCAAAGATTACGCTATGAACACTTATATACTCGTACGTACGGGTACCGAGTATAATACATGTTTTGACCACTAGAGCTGAGTACGGAATTCATACTTCATAAGAATCAAGTACTATGTATATCTACATATATATCATGCCAAAATAAACACACCTCATTGAACAATTATAAATCACAATGCCCATAAAAAAGTTCAAATTTCTTTGTCGAAGTCATTTATTTTATTGTCCGATTAAATCTCAGCATATCAACAACGCACAGCACGGACAAGACCAACGGACGGAAAATAACACCAGCTAATTACAAATTCGCTGCAATTTGATGGACCTTGAAAATAATGGATAGATAGACAAGAGTCGTCTCACCGGAACCTGCTTAATTACCCCACAAAGGCAAGGTTGAAATTCACATTCTCGCACAGTTCAATCGTAAAGGCCCTCTTGCTCCCAGACGTCAACCAGGAAATCCACCATTTCCTGTTGGTTCAACAACAGAACAAAGAGAAAAGTAGAATAAAAACTCTTGGGTTAATTATCAAAAAAAGAAAATACCCTTGATGTTCAGCCTAATTAAGGAAATACCTGGCTTCTTTGAAACATTAAAAATACCGTCTTGAGGGTAATTTTGTAATTTAAAGTAAATTCTTGACTGTTGTAGCAAACTAACCGCAAGCGGGACGGGCTGTGGGAAAGGTTTGTTGGTCCCAAGCAAACTCTCGTACGTTGTGTTCCAACTAAAAACCATAAGAGCAGACATGGAAAAAGTCGTCAACTCTTCACAACATCCCCCTTTTAAGGGAAAACAACAACCAACAACTAAGGAACAGTTGAATGACTTGTCGCTATATCAAACATAACGAAAATATCAATTGTTTACCTCAATTTGGGTTCTCGTGCTTGTTCGCGCTTCTCAGATCCTTTAATTCCAACCCATTGTTGCCTTGTTTGGCTCCAAAGAAGAAGACCTTCAACCGGAAAAAAAAAAAAAAGGAAAATTTAATTAGAGGTAGAGAAAGGTCAGGATTAGTTGTACAAATTAAAAGAGAGTGAATGGCAGACGACCCGTCTTTGATAAAATGGGTCGTTTACCGCCCTCCTGTGTAAATCAAATAGTTATTATGCCCCTGTGTTCTACAAAATGGGGAATTTGAACCGTCTCCCCCCTGTCAATTAAATAGACACATTACCTAATGTATTCTAAGCTTTGGTGCACTTTTTTTAAGAACACACCGGGCTAATGTGCCTATTTATTTTAAACTGAGGGTAAACTTCCATTCTTGAAAAACACAAGGGGATAGTGAAACTACTTAATTTACATAGGTGTAAACAGGTGATTTTGTAAAACATAGGAGCGTGGCAGACCAGAAAAGAAAACAATCAAAAGAAGAGGACAATGAATCGATGCTAATAACGTCTTCTTATTTAGAGACACAAAGTCGTATGAATTAAAACCTGACGAGACAACGAATAACAAACCACAACGAAATTGGTTATTCCAATTGTAGCAGAACCCATGAGCACGAAATAGCGTTAGAAAAAGGGTGTATTAGAGACACTGTACCACTGAGATTTAATCCAGATACAATATATATATATATAATGTATTCTAAAATTACAAATAACCCCTTGGGGTTTGTATTTACCTTACAAAGATCCCACTAGAACCCCTCTTGAGGGTGCACTGTCATATAAATGTTGAGAGTTTATTTGAATTTTTGAAAGATCGAAAGAATTTCTCGTAATTAGGCTAAATCTCAGGGGTGTCTGTAACTCTCTGTTTTGGGAGGGAGGGAGGGAGGGAGGGAGGGAGGGAGGGAGAGAGAGAGAGAGAGAGAGAGAGAGAGAGAGAGAGAGAGAGAGAGAGAGAGAGAGAGAGAGAGAGAGAGAGTGTATAATGAATAACAATCTATAGATATTTTGCCTAAATGATGAGATAGTATAAAAGTACTTGCCACGATTTACAAATTCGGACGGGTTGTTGCTTGTGCCATCGGCATTGCTCTGAGTATCAAGGGTCTGGTTTGAAGTGCTGATTGATGAGATGCTTCTGTGTGACGGGAAGGCGCTGTTATCCATATCTCCTGAAGTGCGGCTCCAGAAGTCTTCTGTTAAACTACTACGTTTATTATTCACACGTCGCTCTTTAATTTTCAGCCCCTTGGATGGCTCATCCACAGAAACTACAAGTGGCGGCTGGAAACAACATCCAAGACAACCTCTGCTCTGTTACAAATTAGGTTTACCCACCATCTAAACAATTAGCGTATCGGCAGAAAATTATTAAGATATTATATACATCACACCAATTTATTCCAAAGACATAATATGCACTAAAAAACAAATCAGAGGGAGTGCTGAGGAAAAAAAAAGACTTGAGCATTATTATAACAGTGAAGAGAAAACACCAGAATAAGAAAATATAATTAAACACACACTATATCTTGTACGAACAAACGATCGAGTGCAAGGGATGTCAGGCTCAAGAAACTTATTCGAGAGTCATTATATAACAATATGTATAGTTGGATCAGCTCGACTATGGAAGATATCTTAGAAATTACTATTCCTTCAGTAATGTAAGAAAATAGAGACTGGAGTAGGAAAAACATTGCCCGAATGATATTCGATCCAACAAACAAGCACATGAAGTGTCTGGCAGTTGATCACATATCAAATGTAGTGATATTTCAATATCCAGAAACTAATTAAGTTTAAACGTCAAGTTTTGAAATCAAAGCAGAAATCAACCCAATCAAAGCAAGGTACATTCCTCTTACTCGAAAAATATCTCTGCATTTACATTTTAATCTTTCCCTAATCAACCCAACGAGTGCTTGAAAATACTTCCAAACACTCCCTAATAGAGAAAATAATGGCCTTCTCTCGACACAAGCTTCCATCCGTGTAACTAAACAGCACTTATAATACATACTGCTAATATCACTCTTTTCTTTTTTGATCGATGCTATTAGCATGATACAATTACGTGTGGCATACAAAGTACCACCCAAACAAACTATTTACACCACCAAGCAAAGCACGTAGTACAATGATATAACCGAAAACTTTCTGTTTGCATACACTATTGTTGCTTGCTTAACATACAAGCAAAAACCAAGATCCCCAACCACTAGAAGAAGAACAAAATTGAAGTAAAGCATATAAATCCCATACTAAAATAATTTACCCCTTACAACAATTATCCAGACAACGACATTTATACCTTACCTTAGCTTATGTTTCAGAAAGGTTCTCTTCATAGTCCTCTGACTGCCATTATTCATTCTTCTAACATAAATATATTTATATTTATAAAACATAAATAAAAGCTTGGCCACCAAAAGTCATAACAAAAGCTCCTCTCACCTTTCAGCTGGCTACTTAATAACCAGATTATGAACAATTGAACCATCGAATTTTTAGAAGTTGTCTCTAGTTGAACAAGTGATTCATCAATCAATACCGATATACCAGAACCGACCTCCACACAGCAATCACACACACAGACACGCTCACATACCGAGAGAGAGAGAGAGAGGTGAAAAAGACTGACCCCATGCATGCAAGTAACTTAGAAATCCAAGAGGAGACTGATCTACACCAATACTTCATTAGCAGATGATAAAACTGTAAATCCACACAGAAATATCATTCCTTTTTTAAAGCCCAGATCTCAATATCCATAAAAAGAGAGAGCCCACTTATCCTGCAAACAGAGAACATAAATTAACCAATCAAACGGAAAAATCAGGAAATCAAAAACTCTGATCAAGAAACTGATTATCCTTTTGATCTGATCGAGAGGCAACACTGACCAATTGTTTGATGTGGCGGGGGTGGGGTGGGGGTGGGGAGGGGGGATTCTCGAATATATTAGCAGAAAAAGCGTCTAGAGCATAGTGTGTGTAAGAGTGTGTTTGTGTGTCTGTGGGTGTGGGGTGTGTGTGTGGGGGTGGGGGTGGGGTGGGGTGGGGTGGGGGGGTGTGTGTGAGAGAGAGAGAGAGAGAGGCTGCCCGTAGGTGATTTGTGCGAAGTGGGTAATGGAGATAATGAATGGACTGAGTGCCCAGCTCTTGTTCGAATTTACCTGACTGCCCTCATGATGTTCGGCTTCCAAATTAGACCGGGCAAAATAGGCCCGGGCATGCGGGTCGACCCAGTCCGTCTATTTTTGAGCGGGCATTAGGCTTCATATTTTTTGTCAAAAAAAATTCGGGCCTTTTTGACCCGGCTCAGATTTGACCCGCCCGGCCCAGTTTTTTTTATATTTATGTTATATGTAATTATAATATTTAAAAAAATTCCTTATTTGTTAGATCATATTACATCTATGTGTTAATTATTGATGTAATTTTATTTTTTTATGGGACTTTGTGATTATTTTGTAGTATCTCATATCAATAATAATATTATTTTATGAATTTTATAAGAAAGTAGTAGTGATAAATGATATGGTGATCAAATAAAAATATTTGTATATTTGTCTTTTGATTGTGGCAGTGTAGTAAATAATATAATTATCAAATAAAAATAACTATATATTTATTTATCTAATTGTGATAGATAGTGAATAATATAATAATTAAGGATTGGGAAATATTTCTATCTTTATTCAGAATTAATATTTCAAAAAAAAAAAAGTTGAGACCCGCGGGCCGGGTCGAGCCCGTTCAGGGCGGGCCACGGACCTAATATTTTTGGCCCAAAAAAATCGAGCTTTTTTTGCCCGGCCCACCGCCTATTTTTCGTCCGACTCATTTGAATCGAGCCCGTCCGTTTGTCAGGTCTATTCCGATTGATCTTTCATTGCAACTTCTTACGACTGTTTGATTCGTTTTGCTATCCCACAGCCCAAAAGAAAAAAGCCCAAATCCTCAATTAAAATGGGCTCCCACGCATCTTCTTGTTCTGGGATTGGGGGCCCAATTTGGCAGAAAGAAATTCGTAACAATCCTTTGCCTGAAAATATTTTTCACATAACAATGACGACGTTGTTATAAAATCGAAATATTAAAGAGAGGATTTAGAGAGAGAACATTAATAACTGAAGTTCTATTCATATGAAAACTTCAGATGGCACAATCGTAATTACATAATTATATCAGGGGCATAATAGTCATTCATATATTATAATATATTATCTTATTACGCACTTCGAAAAGTGCGCATTTCAACACTCCTCCTTGAATGACTATTTACATAAATATATACTGAACTGGTTTGAAGAAAAAACTCAATGGGAGAAAAACTCTCAAACTGTTTGTATTGGAGCTTGTGACAATCATATCATGTTGGTAGGAAATCTCGGTTGGATAAAACTTCAGCAATCTGTAATCTCATAATTTTGCCCCCCCCTTATCGTGATAGTTCTTGTATGAGTATTCTTGTGCCGTCTCAGTAAAACCTCATGGGACAAAAACTGAGTGAATATGTCATGTATATCATTCGTTGTTGGAGTATCCACGTGTTGCATCATTAAAACCTTGTCAAGAAAACCCAGTGGAAAAAACTTGATCGAAGGAAAAAGAGTACAACTACTCCTTCTGTTTTCAAATCTTTGAGGAATAATCTTGATCTTTGTAGTGTTCCTCATTTTGTCATGAATATGTCTCGTTAAAACCTTATTAGGAAAAACCCAATGGGAAAAATCCTAATGAAGAGTACATTATTCATACTAATACGCCATTCCAGTTGCCTCGTTAAAAACCTTGCTAGGAAAACTCAATGGGACAAAACCCCACTCAAGGAAAAAAGAGTGCAACACGTATATACAAATATGCCACAGGCATTTCAATAGTCCTCCAAGGATTAATACGAGTATCATATTCAGTGCAGTTTGTAATATCGAACTCATATTCTTTGCAATATATTCCAAATCTCTTTTGGAGATTCCATATTAGTTGTGACTGAGCTGCCTCGTTAAAAACCTTCCTAGGAAAACATAGTGGGATAAAATCTCAGTCAAGGAAAAGAGTACAGCATATAATTTTCTTTCACAACACCTTATTTTGAATGATTACACGCACTAATAATATGTTTAAAATCTCTTCAGAAGTCACTTTCAGTAAGCCCATATGTTTCGTTTTATTATAAGGGCATATATTTCGATGGATTTCAATATCCTCATTTCCAATATCCATATTTCACAATCATGGATTTTAACATCCCATTTCATTCATAGCGCTATATTGTGTCGACATGTTTCAACATTTATTTCTCGTAGCAACATAACTTGTCGAGATATCTCATTATCTTCCTTTATTGTTATGTCTATATACTTCAAAAGTATATGCCTCCTTTTATCATATACTTCAAAATTATTATGTATTTATCAAAGCAGTTGTAGTTGGTACCAAAGATTAATAATTTATCATGCATCATTGAACTTCAAGTTTATATAGTTTTGAGGATATAGTGTGATGCATTCACATATTTCCAGCTACTAATACTCCCCCTCATGCTAAGAGATTTTTTTTGAGCACCAAACTCATATGCCAGTATCTCAGTATTCATCTTCAGCCATGGGAGTTTATATTTTATATTCTCGATATTGGCTGGAGAACTTCGAATAGTATGCCAATTAATATCCCACTTGTATGTGCATATCTTGATCTTTTATGAGATCTAGTCAAGTTTATTTGGAATATATTACTAGCTTAATCTGATTTGGAATATATGTTCAAACCGTGAGCAAATCATCTCGTAAATTTCTGATTACGAGTCATATACACATGTGACTATCTACTGGATCCATAATATCTAGTAGTTCACTTTTAGAGGAAGTGGGCTCATACTCCCCCTTAATATATTCCAAATTTATTATGAATTCATTCCCAATATTGGCTAGTAGTGATATTAATCGAGCACAAATATTTGAAGATATGATGTGTTTATATCACTATATAGATATTTTACCGACATATCACATCCTCTTTCGGTGCCATTATTGCACATCATTATCAACATGGAGTCGTCGCTCCCACATGTCATATTATGTTCATTATTCAAATATAGAACCGTAGTTCATATGCTTCGGGATATGAACTATTCAAACACGGAGTCAAACCTCATACGCGTAATTCCAATCTATAAATAGATTATCATTGTATTCACAATCACCCATACCAAGGGTTTGATTATTATAATGGATTCAATGCTTTCGAATCTTCGTAAATATTACCCATATCTTCCAGTGAATATCATAAAAAGAATTTATCGAGCTCGACTCGAAAGATTAAGGGTGCTAATGAGAAATGGCATCCCAGAAGATATTCGATGGTTGATCGAAGCACAAGTTCGATTATCTGGCGAATTTTCAAATTCATTTAAGTACATGTCAGGTACAAGTAGGGGTAATTTTGTAAAGAAATGGAGAGCAAAAGATTAGGTGGATGCTATAAATGTGCTTGGTGGACATATGATACACGATGAAAATCTGTAGGGTTTGTATCCAAAAATCGAGAAGATAAAATAGCATTTATCAAGGATGGATTGAGTAAGGAATCTATGAATCATGATATCCAACAGATGCTTGATACACATCCCAGTGGATACGTTTATCATGAACTATTGGCTCTGTGGACACAATTTAAGGATGAATTGGAACGCTATAGTCATGAAAAATTAGTTTCAAAAGATTCAGTTTGTAAGTCCGTTCTGTCAAAGTTGGTATAAGATAAATAGCAAAATAATGCAAGTTGATGAATATTGTTTTCCAATATTTAAATTTCTCAGCTTCCGATCCATAACGTCATTTTCATTGAAAAATATAATATCGTATCTTTCGTTTTCTTCTGCAATTTTGTCAAAACGAAAATAGTAAAAGTAGTGACTTATCTGCTGCTCATTTTTCGATGAAAATAGTGAAGTAATTTGTCTTCTAGTAAGAAGTTTGTTCTTTAAATTTGGGATCCACAAATCAGAAACTGTATATCTCATAAAAGTATTTTGAGAATCTAGTGTAGAGAGATGGAGTTCTCAGAATCCTCATATAGATCTCATCCAATTAAAACTATATATATTTTAGGTGGATCCAAACTGATACGTCATATCCAGCATCTAGACAAGGCATATCAATTCGTAAAAGAATTAGGAAAGCACAAAATCGATATATTGTATGGTGGGAGTAACCATATGTAATATCCGCAAGTTTTCGATTTTCGGTAAATTTTTTTTTTTCGGCCGAAGTCCATTTTGACGACTCGCTTTTGACCGTTTCGTCATTCGGAGAATATTTAATTCTGCACTTTTTGTCATCCGAGTTCGTTTCGGTGCTGCTTTGTTGAGTTCCGTGCTTTTTAGCGACTTTTCCGCGCTTGAGTTCGGTTCTTGCGAATCTCGTTCGAAACTGTCGTTTGGGGTTTTTCGTAAGTTCATTTAACGTTGTTATACGTGTTGTGAGCTTCGGTTTGATTATTCGTTGTCGTATGGTGATTTTCGGGCATTTGGGCCATTTTCGTAATTTCCCAAAGTTTGGGGTAATTACCTTCCGTTGTCGAATTTCGAGCCTTCGGGTGGTCGGAATCGTGTGTCCTACTAGCTCTTAGATTCGTCTTTGTGAGTACTTCGTAACCCTATCTTCGGTTCGTATTCGAGTTCGGGTTTCGGTGTCGTTTTGTTGAATTCGGGATTACTAAACGACTTTTCTAAGTATGAGTTCGACTTTGTTAGATCACCATTAATTTTTGGTAACTCCAAAAATTCTGAATCTTGCAATATTATAGAGCATCGAGTTAGCTTTCCAATGGTTCGAACGGTGAGTCAATCGGAGTCGGACGAGAGAGTTATGGTCGTTTTAGCTCACCCGCTCGTTATTGGCGATCACTGCCGGCCGAACTTCGGCCGTGTCGTCCGACACGGCCCGTGCCGTACTCGTCGGAATTGCGAAAGTTTCTGCCGACCGAACTTCGGCCGTGTCGTCCGACCGCGGCCGTGCCGTCCGACACGGCCGTGCGAACCCTTCCGGATAAGCTCGAATTATGCGCCCGGCCACGCCCGGCCGTGTCGTGCAGCGCGGTCGAGTCATGCCGAAGTCATTGTCGGACGGGTCAGCTGTCGGGAGGCCCTCGCGCCGCGACCGTGTCAAGCGAGGACACGGTCGAGTCCTGTCGGCGGTATGCGACACGACCGTGCCGACCGGCACGGGCCGTGTCCGGCAGACAGTCAACCCCTATAAATGGCCCTGCAGACGTTTTTCTTGCCATTTTTCACCTTCTTCTTCTCCTCTTCCGCAGCTGGGAGTGTTCCAAGCTTGAAGCCATGTTGTTTAGCAACATATCCATGTAGTTCCTTGGGTTATATCATCAATAATCCGTCCGATATCATCCCTTAATCCAGCGAATCAAGGTTAGATCCTTAGAACCCTACTTTTGGTAAAATTGGGGGTTTTCGTGTTTTTGTCCGATTCGTTCCGTTTTGTTGATTAATTCATGATGAATATGATTAATCTTGTTGGTATTCTTAGTTTCCCTACGGATTCAAGGTATATTTCATGATTTTTACGGAATCGAGAGGGTTTGGTTGTGGTCCGCCCTCGTTGTTGTTTATATACAAATATACATGAATCGTAGGCGGGTTTTCGGGTGTATTCCAATTCCGTATTCATTTAGAAATGGCTGTGATTGTATTCTTCGAATCGTTAGGTTCGGTTTCATTGGTTCCTAGCGTTCGTCGGTGACTTTCCTTTCCGTTCGTTGCGTCGTCAATAATTCAAGGCAAGTATTTTTGGAAACCTTTATGCTTAACGTGAAATGGTAATGTATATTGTGTGTAATTTGCTCACCTTGTGTTGGCCCGACGGGGTCAAGGAGGGAAATCTATGTTGCCGCCCTGGATTTCACGAGTTTCGTACCGCTAGCCAACTCGGTAGGGTCCTTGTGAGGCCTCGAGTGAGAATGTATCCGCCGCCTGTTCTCACGGCATAGCGTGTGCGTGGTTTTGTTTTTACGTAATTGTAGCCAACTCGGTAGGGTCCTGCGAGGCCTCGAGTGAGAATGTATCGCCTGTTCTCAAGGCTAATTGTGGACTGTATATTTTCCGGAAAAGACATGTCTTGTATTGGTTTTCGAAATGATATTGTTGCATGTACTATGAAATGTGTAAGCGATTGGTTTGCCTTGATTACTTGTACTAGCGTAATTGCTAACCCCTTTGGGGACCCGTTTTGGGGAAATTCTTGTTATGGATTTCAGGTTATGATTATCCGGACGAGCGGGCACACAGACGATCACGAGGGCGTTGGCGAGTCGTTGACATGTGCACTTGGATTTACTTATTTCTTTTGTCCACTTCGATTTGGTTGTTTTCTATATTTATAAACTGATAGACTGTACTCGCGAGTACTGAGGCTTTTCAAATTCAAACTCCGTGTTGTACTACTTTTAAATTGTTTCATTGTTGGTTGATGATCGTTTCGCCGGTTGCTTCGGGCGTAACTTTTTATGTCTTATAATTAAATGTGTGTCCTCGCTAACCGGGATGGTTAGTCGAGTGGAGTTTTCTTGTTTGTAGCCTGGTGGGTCCCATGTGGGGGTCCACGGCGCTGTAATATACTCTGAATATCTCGGGGTGTTACAGAAATGGTATCGAGCTCTAGGTTTATGGATACCTAGGCTTGTTGGTTATTTGGGTCTAGTCGTATTTGTTTTGCACATTGTCACACCGCCGCCAAAGATCCCAAGACTTCCAGTGCTCGTAAGTTTTCCTTACTCGATTCTCTTGTTTTCTCGTATTGAAATTCCACTTCTTGAGCTGTGATTGCCTCTCTCGTACTTATCGTCGAGTTGTTTTTTTTCGATCCATCCGGTTCGTGCACTTTTGATTCTAGTATTGCGCAGTTCTTTATCTCTCTGGAGTATGTGCGTCGTTCTGGGCTTGACCGTTTGTCGTTTTGCGAGCCTTCCATCGCTAAACTTCCTAGCATTGGTGGGATCGTTGGTGATCGAAAGATCCGAGTTTTGCTCCGTGGTATATTGTGAGAGGACTTGACTCTCTAGTCTTTTGCTGTGTGATGGAATCTGTGTTTGGTAATTGCGATATACTAAATGTATGTTGAGCCGAATGTACCGATGAGTTGGACACCGAAGGGTGTAGTATGATGTAGAAGTTTTGAACATTGATATGTTCCGGTATAGGTATTGATGGCAGAGTTTGTTGAGAAACTCACATAGCTGGTTTCGACATATCTTTGGTTACGCTGTTAAACTTGAAGAGATAGTTTGACATATGCTTGGAATTAGTATTTCCGAGTTGCGCTTTTTGAACTGGTGATTTTTGAATGTCGTATATGAGTATGTCCGGGAATTGTTGGTACTTGGCTAAATATTATTATTTACAACCAATGTGTTTCTATTAATAATAATACATGCGGCGTGCATGCTTGAAAATTTCTTAGACTTGATCGTATTGTGGGTTTTTGAAAAATGACATGAATTTGGGCGAGCCAGCCTTGTATTTTCAAATAAAACCTTGTGTCGGTATTTAAAGGTCGTGTATAAAAGTGTTTAGGACATTTTATAAAATGCTACCACTGTTAATCCCTTGTCGTGTTTAAAAGGGTCTTGAAAACGATTTTTAACTTATCGGTTTTATTTTCGAATAACTAGAGTATACGATTTTAAAATCATGCTTAGCCTGGTAAATCCTTGTGAGAAGGGTTTACGGCATGTAATTTTATGATATGTTACATTGTTGTCTGTAATTGTTAGCGCACGCTACGCTTTACGACTTACGCGCGCGAGAGTACGTTGTAGCACGCTAAAGGGAGAATAGCGCACGCTACACAGTAGTTGAGCGATCCGGGAACTACCGGGTGGGTCTGAAGTTCTCGTTAGCGCACGCTAACACTTGGGATTAGCGCACGCTAACGGTGTATTTTTGGTCGGGAGTTTTGTTTGGTGCCGTGATAGCGCACGCTAACCTTAATGATTAGCGCACGCTAATTGAGTCCATATAAATCTAGGACACGGTCTAGAAGTTGCATTTTCTTCATTTTTCTTCTTCCTCCATGAGATTGAGACGTAGCGACTAGGTTTCGCATTGGGGCTGATTTTTTTCTTCCATCCAAAGGTGTTTTGGAGTATCCTAGATGATTTTTAACATCATCTAATCCATTGTTCTTCGCGAATCCGTGCAATTTTTCTTGAATCCCTAGAGTTGATTTTTGGAGTTTTGCTCTTGATGTCGTTTTCCATCCGGTTTTGATAAACCGATCGTTGTTTTAACGATGTTATTAAGCATATCCTAGGGATTGTATATCACCGTCTTGATTGTGAGCGATTTAATGAGTGTGCTATGATGTGTTTAAGTGAATATTGACAAGTGTGAATTCTGGGCATTTTGGCCTATTGTATACGAAAAACCTTGAGTATCTTAGAAAATAAATTTGAGACGTACTTTTAAAATGAATTATTTTCTCGTAGTACATACAAGGTGCCACAATACGTTTCAAAATTCTTCTACCTCGAGGACCAAAATGCTTTGAGATATTTTCAATGTTTTAGAAACACTTTTATTTAGACCCGAGGGTCGAATATTCTGAAAGTTTTCACTAAGAGAAAGTGTCCTCATTTTTATCAAATGCGAAATGGTTCTCCAAAGTCTCGATAACGATATTTCACGTTGTACTTTTTGAAAGGTGATACTCAAGATCAACCGGTGTTCTTCTAAATTATTTTCAAAATGAGGTTTTCGTTTTTAAAACCTATCCATTCCCGTTTGAGGGATGGGTATATATGTATGATGTTCGCGTTGTCGTTATGATGTTTGCTCCCGAGTATGATCAGATTGGTGGCATGAACGTCGAGGCGTTGCCACACATTTGTTGTGAGAGGTGGGATGTTAGTGTCGAATGTTGCCGCCTCGTAGTGATTTCTACGTTGTCACGCATGTGCGAGCTGTTAGAGCTTGGTTTGGTATGACCGTGTGCATCGGTGATCGTTCCGTTATGTGTCGGTTGTTTAATGTCTTGTTACCTTGCTCCTGTTTTTGTGAATTTCGTGGATGAGGTCGGGGATACTACCCATACTATTTTGACTTCTGTATGTTCTCTTTCTCCAGTCTATCGATTCGCTCGTGTTCGTTGATACTGTCTGAACTTGTTTTGTATTTCGGGTTCATCATTCGAACGAGCTGTGATCTTGTTTTGAGTCGATCTGGTTATCGCTGTGACTTTTCCGAGTTCGGTTCGATTCTTGTGAACCTTGTTCGGAAGTAACATCTTTTGGTTCTACTAGTTCTTTTATTCGAAGTGGATCGGATTTGGAACTTCTGTATTTTCGACTCTGTCGACTCGTTTATGTTCGTTGACATTTCTGAACTTTCCCTATCCCTTGCTTTTGTTGATCGAACGAGTGTGGTATTGTTTTGGAATAACTCGTTTGTCATTGTGACTTTCAACCGCTATTCCCTATCTGTGGATCTTATGGGAATGCATTCCTTGTAGTTCTCACCGGATCATCACGGGAGTTGTTGTTTGAGTTTTATTATCCTTCGTGTTTCGGACATGATTGTTCGATTTTTGTTGTCTCGATCGTTTGCTTGTTCGGTTTTGTTCTCGTTTTGTGATCGTTGAGCATTCGGGCTCCTTCCTAATTCCCTTAAGTTTGGGAAATTAGTCTCGTTTTCGATCTTCCAACCCTTGGGCGGTGGAATTGATATTAGTTCAGCGATTGGCTCGCGTTTTGATTGATGTACCGTTGGGTTGGTCAATCATATTGATTTTCGTTCGTTGTGTTTTGTGATTGTCGGATAATTGACTTGGCTATATTATCCGTTTGATGACGCTTGTCATTTATTGGTTTTATTATATCCCTAACGGCGACGTTGTGTTGGTCGCCGTGGAGCGTGTTTTCACGCCGTATATTCCTTTGCGTTGATTGTAACATTTCGCCGTTGGGCGTTAGTTACGCATTCTTGTGTATCTTGTTGAGTTTTTCCTGGCGGAATATTTCTTCCCCCTACTTATTTTAAGTTTCGGGACGAAACTTCTTTTAAGGAGGGTAGAATGTAATATCCGCAAGTTTTCGATTTTCGGTAAATTTCTTTTTTCGGCCGAAGTCCATTTTGACGACTCTCTTTTGACCGTTTCGTCATTCGGAGAATATTTAATTCTGCACTTTTTGTCATCCGAGTTCGTTTCGGTGCTGCTTTGTTGAGTTCCGTGCTTTTTAGCGACTTTTCCGCGCTTGAGTTCGGTTCTTGCGAATCTCGTTGGCGTCGTTTGGGGTTTTTCGTAAGTTCATTTAACGTTGTTATACGTGTTGTGAGCTTCGGTTTGATTATTCGTTGTCGTATGGTGATTTTCGGGAATTTGGGCCATTTTCGTAATTTCCCAAAGTTTGGGGTAATTACCTTCCGTTGTCGAATTTCGAGCCTTCGGGTGGTCGGAATCGTGTGTCCTACTAGCTCTTAGATTCTTCTTTGTGAGTACTTCGTAACCCTATCTTCGGTTCGTATTCAGGTTCGGGTTTCGGTGTCGTTTTGTTGAATTCAGGATTACTAAACAACTTTTCTAAGTATGAGTTCGACTTTGTTAGATCACCATTAATTTTTGGTAACTCCAAAAATTCTGAATCTTTGCAATATTATAGAGCATCGAGTTATCTTTCCAATGGTTCGAACGGTGAGTCAATCGGAGTCCGGACGAGAGAGTTATGGTCGTTTTAGCTCACCCGCTCGTTATTGGCCGATCACTGCCGGCCGAACTCGGCCGTGTCGTCCGACACGGCCCGTGCCGTACTCGTCCGGAATTGTCGAAAGTTTACGCCCGAGAACTTCGGCCGTGTCGTCCGACACGGACCGTGCGAACCCCAGGATAAGCACAGATAAATGCGCCCGGCCACGCGGCCAGTGTGTCGTCAGCACGGTCGAGTCATGCCGAAGTCATGTCGGACGGGTCACCGTCGGGAGGCCCTCGCGCGCGCGGCCGTGTCAAGCGGGACACGGTCGAGTCCTGTCGGCCAGGTATGCGACACGGCCGTGCCCGGCCGGCACGCGGGCCGTGTCCGGCAGACAGTCAACCCCTATAAATGGCCCTGCAGACGTTTTTCTTGCCATTTTCACCTTCTTCTTCTCCTCTTCCGCAGCTGGGCGTGTTCCAAGCTTGAAGCCATGTTGTTTAGCAACATATCCATGGAGTTCCTTGGGTTATATCATCAATAATCCGTCCGATATCATCCCTTAATCCAGCGAATCAAGGTTAGATCCTTAGAACCCTACTTTTGGTAAAATTGGGGGTTTTCGTGTTTTTGTCCGATTCGTTCCGTTTTGTTGATTAATTCATGATGAATATGATTAATCTTGTTGGTATTCTTAGTTTCCCTACGGATTCATGGTATATTTCATGATTTTTACGGAATCGAGAGGGTTTGGTTGTGGTCCGCCCTCGTTGTTGTTTATATACAAATATACATGAATCGTAGGCGGGTTTTCGGGTGTATTCCAATTCCGTATTCATTTAGAAATGGTTGTGATTGTATTCTTCGAATCGTTAGGTTCGGTTTCATTGGTTCCTAGCGTTCGTCGGTGACTTTCCTTTCCGTTCGTTGCGTCGTCAATAATTCAAGGCAAGTATTTTTGGAAACCTTTATGCTTAACGTGAAATGGTAATGTATATTGTGTGTAATTTGCTCACCTTGTGTTGGCCCGACGGGGTCAAGGAGGGAAATCTATGTTGCCGCCCTGGATTTCACGAGTTTCGTACCGCTAGCCAACTCGGTAGGGTCCTTGTGAGGCCTCGAGTGAGAATGTATGCTGCCGCCCTGTTCTCACGGCATAGCGTGTGCGTGGTTTTGTTTTTTCTGTAATTGTAGCCAACTCGGTAGGGTCCCTGCGAGGCCTCGAGTGAGAATGTATGCTGCCGCCCTGTTCTCAAGGCTAATTGTGGACTGTATATTTTCCGGAAAAGACATGTCTTGTATTCGTTTTCGAAATGATATTGTTGCATGTACTATGAAATGTGTAAGCGATTGGTTTGCCTTGATTACTTGTACTAGCGTAATTGCTAACCCCTTTGGGGACCCGTTTTGGGGAAATTCTTGTTATGGATTTCAGGTTATGATTATCCGGACGAGCGGGCACTGGACGATGCGAGGACGTTGGCGAGTCGTTGACATGTGCACTTGGATTTACTTATTTCTTTTGTCCACTTCGATTTGGTTGTTTTCTATATTTATAAATCGATAGATTTGTACTCATGAGATCGAGGCTTTTCAAATTCAAACTCCGTGTTGTACTACTTTTAAATTGTTTCATTGTTGGTTGATGATCGTTTCGCCGGTTGCTTCGGGCGTAACTTTTTATGTCTTATAATTAAATGTGTGTCCTCGCTAACCGGGATGGTTAGTCGAGTGGAGTTTTCTTGTTTGTAGCCTGGTGGGTCCCATGTGGGGGTCCACGGCGCTGTAATATACTCTGAATATCTCGGGGTGTTACACCATAGGTTTTTGGGTTATCTTTTAGAGGCTGCACAAAATGGGAGAATAAGAGTAACAAGTGCCTTACACTTTCCCACAGTTAGAATGAGTAAGGCTATGTTCTTTTGGACTGAATGAATCTGAAATGAATCCCAGGCCCGAATCAATCGAATCGGGCCGAATCGAATCAATCAATCGAATGGACTGGCCGAATCAATGGTCTCGAATCGAATCGAAAAGCTGGAAAATAAGTCCAAAAGAACAGGGCCTAAGTATAGGAGGTTCAACTGGGTTGATGCTTCAAACACAGTCTGTGCATGATAGTATGATGTATATGGTGAATAATAGTGATGTCTTTATTGTTCTTCCAGGTGGCTATAGCACACTCAATGAAATATTCAATATCACGTCATGGGCTGAGCGGGACTTCCATACCAAACCTATAGGTTTGTTGAATATTAATAATTTCTTCAGCAATTTGCTTGCCTTTCTAGATCAAGGAGTAGATCACAAGTTTATCTCTCAGCCGTCAAGAGATATTCTTATATGTGCTGACACAGTTGCTGATCTACTTATAAAGTTTCAAGCATATATTTCAGTTAAGAGTTTGGAAGTCAAAGCTCACCAGCCACAGACTATTGGCGCCAAACGAAAAAAGAAGTTTAGATCCTTTAGATCTTTCATTATAAACCTTGATGCCAGGGGGTGACAGAGTTATGGAGTTTTATACTCTCGAGACGCACCCCTTTTTATAGGTCTCATATGTGTTTTCTTTTTCGCATATTTTTCGAGTGTTTATTACCTTTTTGGCTAGTTTCAATATTTTTCACTTCGGCTGTTTTGTGCTTCTTCTAGTAATAATAAGCATCTTTTGCCGCTATGTAAATGCATTATTCTCACGAATATGTGACATATGGTTCTCCATAAACATTGTCATATCAATATGCTTTCAATGACCCCCCATGTGATATAATCAATATGGGATTTATTGAGCAATTATTTTTCGGTGATAGTTTTTCATATCACTTGTCAGATGATCGATAGTTTTTCATATCATTTGTTAGATGATCCCACCATGTGGTGTATTTGCATGTTATTTTATTTAATTTGATCGATTATAACTTCTGGTATCGCTTGCTCAATATTTTCCATCTGCATTTAATAATCATGGAGATCTGATATTATTTCTATCAACTGCTTCTTCTTCAGAGCAGGATTTGAATCATTGATCAACTACTTCTTCAGAGTAGGATTTATTTCTTTCAACTCCTTCTTCAAGAGCAGGATTTAGATAATCAATCAACTACTTCTTCAGATTATGATTTGTTTTTATCAACTGCTTCTTCGGGAGCAGGATTTATGAACCATTCATGTAGTGTAACCAACTACGATGGTGATATATTTAATTTGCATATATGTAAAACCAACAGTCTTGTGATAATTGAACTCATCACATAGGAGGTATAGTAAATATGTAAAACCATCCTATATACCACTTGTGATCCATAATGCCAACAGTCACCTTGTATGTGACTGTCAGTACGCAACATTAATGTCCTTGAAGCATACCATACTTCCAACAGCCGATCAACCTAAAATAGATTAACAGTTAGCTACTTGTGAACTTTGGTAATTCTAGGGCTGGGACTTTTGGAACCGGGAACCGCAGAACCGATCCGAACCGCATCGGAACCGACGGTTCGGTTCGGTTCCTAGCAACAAATTTTTTTTTCGGTTCGATTAAATCTTGTTAGTATTCGGTTGATTCGGTTCGATTCTGTCTGTTTTAAAGAGGAACCGATCTGAACCGCAAGGAACCGTCCGAACCGCACCGAACCGGGAAATCGACCCTCTGAATATAATATAATATAATATATTCTTATTAAACATAATTAATATAATATAAAATAATATAATATATTCTTAATAAAATAAAATATAATATAATATATTTCGTCCAAACCATACAAAATCGGTTCCGGTTCGGTTCGGTTCCTGTGCGGTTCGGTTCCTGTGCGGTTCGAACAAAAAAAACTGGAAAAACCGAACCGCGAAAAAACTATGCGGTTCGGTTCCGGTTCCTGTATTTTTCTCCCAGGAACCGAAAAATCCCAGGCTTAGGTAATTCTCTATACGTCTATGCTACTTAACTCTTCAACAATAAATATAATAGATATAGAAAATATTTTATCTCATCATATGTTAATTTTCATCGATAGTCGAATTCGAGTAAGTTTTAGATTGATACTTTTTAATGTAACTCATTATTGGTTCGAGACCAAATAAAATCGAACTTCAAGCTGTATCAAATAACATAAGTGTTCGATTTTAAAAAAATGTGTAGCAATAATAATAAAAATAATACCACCTTAATAAATGATAATAAAACAATTTTATTCACTAAAAATTAGTTTAGTATAATAAAATAAGTTCGAATCAGTAAAAATCAGTTTTCTCAGTAAAAATAATTCCAATTCTGTAAAACAAGATGTGGAGCATGGCTTAATTAATGTTGGCGTTTTTCTAAGACTTTTATCACATATTAAGGAACATAAATAGTAACTATTTTACCTCTATTCAATTAGTAGATTTTTTTTTTTAAATAAAAGATGAAAGAGAATTAACATAAATGGTAGAAGATATTATTACGGAATATGTAAAATTTTATTTGAATAAAATAAGTGTTTAATAGGACAAACTGGTAAAAGAAATATAAATGACTTATATTATCTAAGAAACAAGATCTAACAGAATATATATTACTTAACAAATGAGCATGGTTTACCTAATCCATTTTTTTTTGGATGGACAAAATAATTTAACCTGAAAAACTCTTACGTTATGTTCTCTTTATCTTTTGATTTTGGCTGGATTGAAATATTTTTAATTGCTAATCGTCTGACTGAAATTATTTTTTATTAAATAAAATTGAAATATACTAATTAAAATAATTTTGTATTGAAATTTAGTTCCCTAATTTTATAGAAATCATAAATCAGTACATAAAAATCGTTTCATTCATTTAAGAGTAGCGGTGAAATAATACAAGAGGTTAAAATACCTTTCTTACAAAGTCAAAGTTTGGTCCCCCGAAAAAGTCTAATTTTACCAAACGAACACAATTATTGCAGCAATATTTGAGAATGAGGAGGAGAGATGGCTCAATTTTCTCACATTCTTGCTTGTCTAGAATTAATCTATTTATTTTGGAATTTTATCACAAGAAAAAGTAGGGAATAAGAGTGTATTTCGAATCGAACATTCGTGAAAATTTCGCGAAAATATTCTGTCAACGTTCAGTTCGTGTTCGATTCGGTCAAATTCGAACAGTTCGCGAACATGTTCGTTACATACACGAAACGAACACGAACAAAATAATATGGGATCTCTCTTTTTTAGTACCAAACCATAAAAGTAACAAGTTATATATCCCCATTCATAAAACTATAAGTTTTTGATACCAAAATGTGTTAAAAGACTTTATTACCCTTAAAGTCTACCAATAAGAGAAAAAAACTAAAAAGAAAAGGAAGATTATTAAAACTAAACAACAATAAAAAAGGTCACAACTCAATATTCCAAAAACTCTCCTCCTCTCTGCAAAAAAGTCTCCGTCGTGAAACCCTTACGGCGGAAAATGTCGACCTCCGACTACCACAGAGAATCGAAGACGCGGAAGTTCCGCTAGCGACACTCCATCGAAGAGCAATTCACCAATGAGCCGGTTAGTGTATTTTCATTCACACACGATCGTGCCACGACGGTTGTTCATCTTCCCACGATCGTCTTTGAAGAAGATGAGACCATCGTGGACACGATGGTCTTTCGTGGGCACGATCGCTACACACGACGGCCGTCGATCGTGTGTGCCGTCGTGTGCTAGAAGTGCAAAAGCTCTGCCTTGCACACGATCGCGAGCACACGATCGTTTCCGTCGTGTGAACCGTCGTGTGGCACACGATGGTCTTCACACGACGGCATCGATCGTGTGCATGCGATCGTGTGCAAGGCGTAATTTTTTTTCTCTTAAGCATTTTATCATATTCTTATGAGTTGTATGTCCATATTGCGGTAGTTGCGTATGGAAGAGACCTACATTGCGTTTTGTTACACGTCAAGTGAATCTTTACATACGGGAGGCGGTATTTAAAGAGATCATTGAGACATTAAGGAGTATGGGCCTCAATTCATTTGTTCTTGATCGAGCTATCGAGAGCTTGACCAGGGGGTCTGGGGCGCTTGATTAAAGTTAGGAGGAATGGGAGTTCAAATCGCCCTACATCACTTGATTGCTCGTCAATTGGAGGGTGATCAAATCCCCGGATGAGTCGTGGTTCCGAGTTTGCGGGAGGACCATTCGTTTACGGCCCGTGATTTCGCCTTGATCACGGGACTCCATTTTGGAAACTCTACCTTCCATCCCGGGACGACCATCTCCTTCCGTCAAGCGGTATTTTCCACGAGAATACTCCATGGCAAAAACATTAAGGTTAGTGTTGCGGAAGAGGTTCAATGCTCGAGATTTTGGTAGAGACATAAGAGATTATCTCAAGGTTGCCAATTTGCTTATATACTACTACTTTATCTGCCGTGACGACATGATGGTCGAGACATGGGCATGGGCATTAGTGGAGGATTTCGAGCGATGGGATATGTTTCCTTGGGGTTCTTATGCCTTTGGGGTTTTATCTTACTACATAGGCAACGTTGCCATGAAGGAGGGACAAGAGCACAAGGACTATCACTTCTATGGTCTGTTTGGGCTTTACAAATATGGTCGTATGAGATGATTCTGCATTGGGAGCATTGTGTGGTAGTCGAGATAAAGCTGTCCAAGTCCCCGGTGTTTGATGTGGACTACGAGGAAGATGTTTTGTGATTTCACTCATTTCTTCGACGATAAGGTACATAAATTTGTAAACGTATTTTCTCCTAACTTCACTCATCTCTTCAACATTATGTGATTGCCCATCTAATGGTATGCTTTAATGACTATTGTTGCGGACAAAGTACTTCCCTCTTTACCGCATCCGGAGGAGGATGAGGTGAGTACTACTACGAGCTTTGAGAATGGCTCGCCTTATAACGTTAAATTCATTAAGCCTGTAAGAATAGCCGTGAGGAATAAGGAGGATGAGCTGCGCCGATCCAGGAAGAAAGTTATGGATAGGTTGAAGAAGGTGTAGGAAAATTGATTACATATGAGTCGGCACATAAAGTGTCGAAGCGACGCCGACAGAGTACCCCACCAGTACATGGTGCAGAGACATCGGACCGGGAGAGGCAGCCAGAGAGGGTGTGTTGTGTCCACGGACTTCCTTGTCCGGACCACACCCAGGACACGAGCAGGGATGAGTACTTCGATCTCCGTTTGAAGGCGATCTTGTACGACGATTCTGAGTCCGGATTTATTGCTCGAGTTTCTCACCGGGTGCTTTCTGGGATCGTGGATTTCTTCGGACCTATGCATAGGCGTTCTAGGAGCCCGGTACACTACTCAGCTGGGAGCCATGATAGGCCTCGTCATTCTACATCTGATAGCAGCGCCCGGCGGAGGATTCCTGACCCTCCACGTCACTCAGTCTCTGGCGCAGCACACAGTCACCATTCTCATCGTCAGCCTAGTCATCATTCGAGTCACCATTCTTAGCGTCAGCCGAGTCACCATTCTCAGCATCCGCCTACCCACCATTCTGAGGTCGGCCACGGTCACCATTCTCGGATTCATCATTACATTGAGCGGACTCGGCGGCCCCTTGATTACGAGCATCGGTATGAGCCATTTGAGGCGCCGTTTATTGATATGGGACGATGTTCGGGTTTCGGGGCGAGCATCATTACGATTCGATGTTTCGCAGTGAGGGTGGTGGTCTGGCGGCAACCTCCATTTGGTCAGCGGCGATTTTGAGATCGAGCGGCCGTATGCGACTCTGATCGTTATAGTTGTGAGAGGGATGCTGAGGGTGACGAAGATGGTGAGAGTGCCGGAACGCAGCATTTGGGTGAGCGTAGTCTTCCACCGCGAGTGAGTCGACCATCTGCTGCTCTTCGAGAGCCTTTTGTGGTTGCGCCTCCCAGAGATAGCGAGGCTCTGAAGAAGTTGTACCTACAGTTTAGGAGGGAGCAGCCACGTGATGCTATTGTCCGGTGTTTGGAGACTGGGCATGCTCTCACCCAGGCGTTATTTGACCGGATAGAGTCTACCCGTGAAGACTTTGATGCCGAGGTGATAGACTGTTATGTGCTTGCGACTCGAGCGAGGCTTCGGAGGGGAGTCCGTAGTGTTGGTGTCGGTAGAGTTGGCACTGTACTTGCCGGCTCCCTATTTTACGTAAGTTCTATAACCTACTCACTTGTATATCATTGGTTTGATATCGATATTTTTTAATTTTGTGGTTTGGCTTTTTGTAGTTAGTTTTGGCCAACGAGTTTGCAAGACTCCATCCGGATGATCCACTTGGCATCAAGGTGACGGGGAAGCCGGTTTACAAGGAGTGGAAAATTCCTAAATGCATCGAGAACTACATGACAGGTCTTGATACACCACATGCGGTTCCATGGTTAAATTGCAACGAAGTAAGTTTGAAATTTATATTTATAAATAATTGACGATTTGTTGCCATTTGAAATTTATATGTATAAATGATTCGCTATGTTTGATGTGATGATCTTATATGATTACATATTGTGTTTGAACAGATCATTGCCATTTGTTGCCTCGACCAAAGCCACTGGGTGACTATCAAGATTGACATCATAGCATGGACCGTGGAGTTGTAAGATTCCTTGTCACACCACCACGAAAATGGTCGTTACTGATTCAACCAACTGCGACCGATTATGCGTCTGATGCCTCGTGTGCTAGCTCAATCCGGGTATTGGATGAACAACCAATCGAAAACGAAGTATGACACGGAGATGAGTTTCAAAATTATGCCACGAGAGCTACAGTTCATACAAAACGACAATCACAGTTGTGGCCCCTTCGCGTGCATGTACTTGGATCGACTCGTCTCTGCAAACCCAGGAGCAAGGCACCAAATCAAGGAACTTAATGAAAGATATATTAAGAAATATCGATATGGCCTAGCTGCTAAAATCTTTATGTTGTCTTTAGACATGTAGAATGGTTTATGTTGTGTTGTACAATATTTATGTTGTATTTAGACAGTTTTGGATGAATGTGTCAGTGTTGTTAAATCTGAATGTGTTGGCTCTGTGTTACACACGATGGATGCACACGATCGTGGCCATCGTGTGTTGCGATCGTGTGCAACCTTCCCACGGACATGCGTCAGATGCTGTCGTGTGCGCACGATGGCTGGCATGACCGTGTGCAAACGACCGTGAGTACCATCGTGGGAACGGCCGTGCACACGATCGTGTGTTCAATCGTGGCCACGACCGTGTACACGATCGTGTGCATATGAACTTTTGGTATTTTTGCAAATTTGAAGTATTGTGTTATCTAGAATGATGTTTTGTGATTCAAACATCGCATGTTTAAAATCCCATCGTGTCGGTCGGTCTCCACCCCTTTTTCACTTCAAACCCTAATCAATTAACCTCAGTTAAAATTCATTAAAATCAAATACGCGAAATGAGCGGCCGATTACGAGAAACCGATTTAGGAGGAAGCGAAGCACCACCACCAAAAAGAAGGAGGAGGATACCTACTCCCAACCCACCATACAGAACTAGGCCGAGAGGAAGATACTCAATGCTCAGAGTAAGTTTTTTGATTTTGTTGTATGTGTAGTGACTATCATTGCAAATTAATGTGTTCCATGAAACAGGGCCTATTTAAAAACACTGCGAGCACTCCAGTCATACTAGATGGTGATGATGATAATGATTTGGAGATTTCTGAGAGTAAAAGCAAAAAATTTATTTTGGAAGAGGAAGTTCATGAAGACGGTGATACAAGACTAAAGATACAGCAGCAGATTGGGGAAAAGGGATCCAATTGATTGTTTTTGTTATGTTATTATTAGATATTTTGTGTGATGGTGATTAAATTTTGTTTTGTAAAGTTATATGCTTTGGAACTGTAAACTATTGCTCTTTGAAATGAGCTACTTTGTTATGGTTAATGTTTGGATCCATAGTCACCTTTATTTGCTTTACATTACTGAACACTTAAATTTCAATTCAAAGGTAAAGAAAATATACACAAAATTATGCATTTCAACTAATAAGCAATTATGTCAAGGATGTTGTATAGGATAATGTATTTTTTATTGATGAGGTGATAAATCCAGACCATCCCTGTTTTGCAAACGATGGGAAAACACGATCGCGTCGATCGTGTGTTACGATCACGGGGATCGTGGGGTCACGATCGTGTGTTACGATCACGGGGATCGTGGGGTCACGATCGTGTGTTACGATCACGGGGATCATGGGGTTACGATCGTGTGTTACGATCACGAGGATCGTGTGTTACGATCGTGCCCATTGTGTTACGATCGTGCACATCGTGTGTCCCATCGTGGTCTACGATAAGGGCGATCGTGGTTACGATAAGGGCGATCGTGGTTACGATCGTGCCCATCGTGGGTTACGATCGTGCCCATCGTGGGTTACGATCATGCCCATCGTGGGCTACGATCGTGCCCATCGTGGGTTACGATCGTGCCCATCGTGGGTAACGATCGTGCCCATCGTGGGTAACGATCGTGCACACAACAGCAAAGACATGTACCTTATAGCGGCAGCGGCATGACGACATGGAATCTGATCCAAATCAAACTCACGACAACAACATGTCCATGTTCGAAGGTCGACCTCATAAGAAACTTTGTTTTCTTCGACTTTATAAACAAGTGGGGTGGTAGCTCGAACTTTAAGAGTCAGACTGGCTTGCACAGAGTTAGAAAGCTTTTCAAAAGTGTGCATTGTCAACTCATGGTCTCTTGACGTAGCTTCTCCCCGCTTCTCATCAAACCAATTCTCTAAAATTAGGCGAAATATCTCAAGTAACGAGCAAACAGGTAAACGTCTAGCCCACAACATACGATTATTAAAGCATTCAACAGCATTGGATGTCAAGAAGTTATAGCGTCGTACCGGACACTTCGACCTAGCCCACCTCTCTGGCCCAATTTCAGAAAGGCGCTGTGCGCCCCATTAGGGCTTTCGATATGTAGTTTCGAAAAGTAGTTTTCAAAAACTTCTTCTCGATGCGTGTAGGCATCAGTTCTAAAGAGTCCTATAGCATGCGCACCATAGGAGGTCAGATTTTTTGCAAGATGGTGATAGCAAAACCCGTGGAATGCATTCGGATAGACGGCTCGAACAGCATTCTGAATGCTCTTATGTTGGTCACTCACAATCAGTAAATCTTCCGTCGGATTGTAGCATCTGCGCAGGTTATACAGAAAATAAGTCCATGACTCGTCGTTCTCTATCGGACCGAGACCAACAGCAAGAGGAAAAACTTGCTCGTTCCCATCAAATGTGACGGCCGCAAATAGAGTTCCTTTATTCCTTCCCTTTAGGTGGGTCCCATCAACTATAATCACCGGTCGAAGGCACGTATCAAATGCCCTAATACTCTGTCCGAGTGCAACGAACATGTGGCGAAACACTCCCTCACGAGTCGTCTGCAAATCATAAATTGTCCCTGGATTACGCTGTTTTAACAAATAAATATAAGATGGGAGCCTCTGATACGACTCATCGAAGCCGCCATATGTATTCTCTATCGCTATATTCCTCGTCAGGAGAGCAAAGCGTATAGCATGTCAATGCCATACTCCTACACATCTCTGCAATCATCTCCTTTGGCCTCAAAGTGACCCCTCACCGGTCAATCTTTTAGCAAAATAATGGGCGGCAACCTCAGAAGTGACCGATCGTGCGGCAAAGACGGTTCAAATCAGGAGTAATTGTGCTCCAATGTCAACTTAGTAATTCTCCAAATAGTTGCACCCTCAATAGCACACAACCTAAACTGACAATTTCTTCGCCCACTCTTACAGACAAACACTATACGTTTATCGGCGAACGATCGGTGATACACGTAGCATGTTTTCCAAATGATACATTCCTACGATTATCCTCAACTCGTCTTGAACGAAAGGTGGACCCCACCTCTAGCCGTGCTTAACGGTGGAAGGTGCTCGACCCAACCCAAAGTCCGGCACTACCGGGTCCTAAATGGAATGATCGATTACGCATTGATTGTAGATGCTCATGCTCGCTCAGATTGATGGTCGGATGAGAAGTTCCGACGACTCATAATCCTATCCATTTGGGCCGGTTGGCGAACCCAAGCAAGAAATTCCGCAGATAGTGACTCAAGCAAGTCTTTACAACAATCTTCATCTTCGGATGTATGCACCTCTTCATCTTCCTCGTCTTCCTCATCTTCTTCGTATTGATACTCTTTGGAAGGCATGTCATAATTTATGTTGCCGGGCTCTACTCTTGAGCTGCTACATCCCATATTAACCTCGGGAGTGGAGGAGCTGTTGTTCTCAACATAGACCTCAGGATCCTCCTTGTATTCTACTAGTAATCGAAGTATCTCGGTATCGCCCCTTAATAGGACTTTTACTTTGTTTCCTTTGGCCATGTGTGTCAAGTACCATAATTTGTAATCGGACTCATTTGGACCACCCAAACCCTCTCTGATAACCCCCACGAGGTTTGCACGACTAACTTTGCTCGTGTCGATATAGACAAAAAATGAGTCCCCGTCTACATATGTAGATCGCTCCCAATGACCACCGTGATGTATCAAAATACGCTGCCACGACATCTGATTACAAAAAGATGAATAACTATTCAGAAAAATGAGCGAACAATATTACGGTGCCTTGGACACGGCCGATGCACACGCCGTATATACTCAGGTGTGCGATGATCGTGTGCAAGTTTCGTCCATGAACACGATCGCGCACGATTTTATACGATCGTGTTAAGCGATCGTGTACACGTTAGTGTTGCGCCGCGATGTTAAGGTCGTTGCGCCGCGATCGTTGCACACGATCGTTGCACCGCGGTGGCTTCCCATCGTGTGCGGCGATAAATGTCCGTAAACAGATCTGGAATTTTTTTCATCGTTCAAATAATGATACATACCTTCTTTATGAACTCGAAGCACGACAAATGAAGTCCTATTTCAACGTCAACTTTTATTTTGAACAATCTTGTGATTTCTATAAGATTTTTGAGAGACACTTTGTCAAAAATAAAATGGTGTGTTGTTTTGATGTATATGTTTGTAGTTAAATTTTGGTTCTGGACATTAATATCGATCGGAGGAGGAAAGTAAAAAGAAAAAAGAGAAGAAAAGTAGTTTAAAATAAATATATAAAAAAAGAGAGAAGTCAACTTTTAACACAAAAAGAGAGGACATTTTAGTCTTTTCAATCAAAATGGTACCAAAAATTTATAGTTTTATGAATGGGGATATAGAACTTATCAATTTTATGCTTTGGTATTAAAAAATTGATTCCCACAAATAATATATGTTCGTTAGTTCGCGAACAGTTCGCGAACAAAGGGTTTTTTATATATTTATTAATAATTTTACAATAATTAATAAATATAATTAATAATCTTACAATAATTAATAAATATAATTAATAATTTTATAATAATTAATAAATATACATATTTACAAAATAAAACCTACCATTCCAAAACCCTTAGTTTCTAAATATATCTTATTTTATTTTTTTAATTATTATTGCTTGTACTTTAGTCTTTTTTTATATTTTAAAATTTAGAATACAAACGAACAAACGAACTATCAAAACGAACCGAGCAATCGAACGCTAACGAACGAACACGAAATATGTGAAATTTTAACGAACCGAACACGAACAAGTGGTTTGCAATTTTATCGAACACGAACGCGAACCGAATCCTTAACAAACGAACGTTCGTTAAAGTTACTTTTTGGTTCGTTCGGTTCGGAATACATCCCTAATAGGGAAGAAAGAAGAGTGAAATTAAGAGGGGATATTTGAGGTGATGGAGTTGTAATACAAAGTGGCATCAAATAAATAATAGAAAATTAATTTAAAAATATGAACAATGTTGAAGAAAAAACGAAGCAGATGAATCCACAGACAGTTCCCTCTGTGACGAGTCGCCAATTTTATCATTCCTTGTCTCATCAAAACTTTATTAAGTAACAATATAATGAGAAAAATCTTGATCGTAGGAGAAAAGGTGCAACATACACAACATTTCATTCATTATACTTATCTAATTAATCAATATATGACCATTGATCTAATCAATGCATTCGGACGTAATGTTTCAACACTCTTCTCCTCGTCGATTTGAAGCTGTAATGTATATATCTTGTTGCCTCATTAAAATTTCATTCAATTGGTTGTGTGGGGGGAAGTAGACGTACCCAATGCCGGATCCGGATCCGGGTCCGGGTCGGACCCGCCGAGTCGCCGGGGACAGGATAGGACCCGGACCCCACCCGTACATATGAAATGTACGGGTTGGCGGGTCGACGGGTCGGCCACGGGTCCGGGTCCGGGTCCAACCCTATACACGAAAAATAACTATAAGTGAACAAGGAAATCATTTGAAAAAATTAGCTTGTATTTAATTTTAAGTTTTTACTTAAAATTAAATTGTCTACGTATCCTCGTGAGGAATCAAAGCTCAACGTAGTTCTTTTACTTGAGAAGAGTTAAAAAAATGGGCTTGTATTTAATTTTAAGTTTTCACTTAAAATTAAATTACCTACGTATCCTCGTGAGTAATCAAAGTCATACGTAGTTCTTTACTTACCTGACTTACCTTACTTACCTATAGTCGAAGTCGATGTCGTCGTCGTCTTGATCATCGGTTTGACTCATTTGACTAGACTCTCCTTCAGTAGTGCCTTCTTGATAGACATCTTGGTCCGCTAATAGGTCATCCCACTTATTTTCTTGATCTCGTAACTCGGCTTTTGTTGCGTCTTGAAGTATCATTTGAGCCTTGAGATTTTTTGGCGTCATTCGAGATCTCCGCTCGTCCAACATATAGCCTTCTTCACTAAAAGCACTCTCAACGGGGACTGTGGATGCGGGCACTGCAAGAATTTCTTGTGCCATAATGGAAAGTATGGGAAATTCGGTTCCCCTTCTCTTCCACCAATCCAACAGATCAAATGTACCTGCATTTTCATCATCCGGCACAAAACTAGTTGCATAATATCGACTAAGGTCATTTCTTTGACCGACGTTACTACCACCCCCTATTTCTTGCTATATTATATAGTTGTTATTGAAATGGGTTAGTGGGAGTTCTGTCGAATTCCATGTTAAATGTATTTGTAGTCCTAGTTCTTGTTTTTTGAGTTTGAATCTTATCACCATATTTAGAAGAATATTCAGAAAAAACAGTTTCTAAACTATTTTTTAAATCAATTTTTACTTGTTCAACGTTAGGAATATTTTCAAATAAAGTTTAACTTTCAACACTATCCATAATATTAGGAAAACCCAAATTTTTAAGAATATTATAATATATTTCAAGTAATTGTTCTACTTGAGCTAAATTCAAATCGGGAGATAAAACAGCACTAATCAAGAAAACATCATGAATACGATTAAAGTATTTTAGCCATTTTAAACACATATTGTAAATAGCATTCGATAATCTTTCGGATTTACTACAAGAATCCATTTCAGATACAATAAAACAACAATGAAATAAAACTTTAGGAGACGTGGGATAATAACAACCACTTAAATCTTTAGTTGCATTTTCAAAAACCCTTAATAGTTTTGTTAAATCTTTAGTTTCATCCCAATACGTTGGCAATAAATAAAATCCTTCTACGCGAAAATGCGTATAAAAAAATTCACACAATAATTCTTTATATTCATTAGTTGAATTTAACATCTCATAAGTTGAGTTCCATCTATGTTTTACGTTTGGAGTAAAAAATTTGGGTTGCATTTGTTTTGACTCTAAAAATTTTACCCATTATCTAACTAACTTAGTACGATTATGTAAAAACAAGACACATTTTCTAATTGGTTCTATTGCCTCATCTACAAATTTTAATGCATCTTGTACACATAAATTTAGAATATGACATATACATCTAGTATGAAATAATCGACCCGCCAAAGACCCATCCGCTCGAACTTGGACATTTTAGATTTTTTGGGAGATTAAGTAGTATAGCAATTAGCAATGAGAGTTTGAGAGATAGATTATATTGAAGGTGTGAAAAAAATGTGTTGAGTAGTGAGGTATTTATAGATAGGAATTTTTTTTTTTTTTAAATCTGCACTAGCCGTTAGACCCGCCGGGTCACGGGTCCGACCCGCCGGATCTAACAGCCAATTTTCAATTTTTTTTTTCTTTTTCGCTGGGTCGGCGGGTCGGACCCGGCGGGTCACCGGGTAGGCAAAACCTAGACCCGGACCCCACCCGTGTATACCACGGGTGCGGGTCGACAGGTCCGACGGGTCAGTCGGGTCCGGGTCCTGCACGAGTCGGCGGGTCGACCCGGCGGGTTGGGTCGTTTTGGGCACCTCTAGGAGAAGGGGACTACGGCTGGTTTTGGGGCGACCGAAAGAATGTTTTTTTTTTTGGTAGCATTTGTGTTTGTCTTGATCTTGAGCTCGTACTGATAGCGTGTTGAAGGAGAAATAAAACAGAAAAAACGTAAGATAGAAAATGATTTTATTCTCATGAATTATAGTACATCTATATAGGGTGAAATACTTGATTACCTCCGAATTTATTTTAATTTATAAAGAAAAAATTTCAATAAAAATTAATTAGATTAAATCACATATAGTACACTTCCTTAGACAAAAACTCCTTAATTTTATAAAATTAGAACTATCTGTTGGGATTTTGTTGTAAAATAAAAGAGGGTCTTATCCCACATTGAAAGAGCACAAAGAGTGGGAGACTTCCTACTCCAATAAAAGAAGTCATCCCATATTGGAAACAAGAAAAGAGTTGGAGGCTTCCTAATGCTATATAAGGAGGCCTTGGGTCTTTATTCCAAGTGCACCAAAATCAAATGCACTGCTTCTTCGTTGTATTTGATTCTTCTTAAATTCCTTTATTATATTCTCTAGTAGAGAGTTGGGAAAAAGGTGTGAGTTAGTCAAAGAGTTGTTGTAGTAGTGTGGAAGTTGGTTTGGGGTCGAGAGAGAGAGAGAGAGAGAGAGAGAGAGAATTTGTGTGATTGTAAAAATTTATCGCATAGTAGTATTTTCTCCAGTGGGGGGCCGTGGTTTTTTCTTCGGTTTTGGAGTTTCCACATATATTCTTGTGTTATTTATTTTTCTCTATTATTGTTCTTTGGGAGGGTTGTTGGGGATCTTTGAGGCCGTTTTTCCCAACAAGTGGTATCGGAGACAAGTTCGGGAGAGGTCTCGGTCTTAAAGGTTCGTATTATGCTCTGTGGTTGCAGCTTTGTCTGATCTTCCACATCAGAAATGAATTTCTGTTGGTCGTATTTGGGTGTCTTGGTATTTCAGGTTAAGATACAGATACGATGTCAAAGTTCAGTCCATGAGGTTCGATGTAGAGAAGTTTGATTGAAGGATCTATTTTGGCTTGTGGCAAGTTCAAGTCAAGAGAGTGTTGATTCAATCAGGGTTACATAAGGCGTTAAAAGGGAAACCCGCCCCTATTTCCAGCGGTTATAAAAGCGGGACCAGTAAAAACGATGATGAAAAATGGGAAGATTTGGATCTGAGAGTGGCTAGTGCCATTCGTTTGTGTCTTGCAAAGAATGTGTTAGCTAATGTGCATGGGTTATCAACTGCAAATGTGCTTTGGGAGAAGCTTGAACATTTGTATCAAGGCAAGGGCATCTCAAATCGGTTGTATCTCAAGGAGCAATTTCATACATTATGTATGGATGGAGGTACAAGAATTTCATATCATCTAAGTGTTCTTAACAATATTGTTTCGGAACTAGAGGCTATTGAAGTGAATGTTGAAGCTAAGGATAAAGCGTTAAGGCTTATATTATCTTTGCCATCTTCTTATGAACATATGAAGCCTATTATGATGTACGGGAAAGAGACCCTGAAGTATGAAGATGTACTGGCAAACTCCTGTCCGAGGAGAAAAGACTGGAAGGTAGCAGCAATACTCAGAAGGTGCAGTTTTGATATGTAGGAACGAGAAGAGAAACCCTTTGAGGACTCCGACGTGCTGGAAGTGTGAAAAATCTGGACATGCTAAAAGAAATTGTCGAGGTGGAGCGGATTCGGAAAAAATGCTCCAATTATGCTAACAATGTCTCCGTCGTCACTGACGGTGAAGAATTCTTTTGAGAAGTTGGCATCCCGATGGTATGCCCGTTACCATGGAAAGGGATGTGTCCTTTTGATTAGCGGGTTCACGAATTTACACATGGGCATTTGGTTGGCATTGATGCAAGATGTGCGGCGGAGATTGATGCCGAGGGCTGATGAACTTCCGGTGGCCAACAGGGAAGTTGTACCATAAACATTTCAGCAAGTTTTTCGACATGTGCCGAGGAAAATTCTTAGAATGGTTGATTCTAAGTGGTTAAAATTCTTAGACGGGTTTGTTCTAAGTGTTCTACTCATATGGTGGAGTAGGTTATTCTCTGTTTTGAGAATGGTGATTTTTTGGTTTAAGAATCATGATTGTCGGTGAAGACAATGGATTGTAGGTGAAGACGGTGAAGTTTTTTTATTTTAGCAAGGTGGAGATTGTTGGGATTTTGTTGTAACATAAAAGAGAGTCTTAGCCCACATTGAAAGAGACACAAAGAGTGGGAGGCTTCTTACTCCAATAAAAGAAGCCATCACACATTGGAAACAAGAAAAGAGTTGGAGGCTTCCTAATGCTATATAAGGAGGCCTTGTGTCTTTATTCCAAGTGCACCAAAATCAAATGCACTACTTCGTTATATTTGATTCTTCTTAAATTCCTTTCTTGTATTCTTTAGTAGAGAGTTGGGAGAAAGGTGTGAGTTAGTCAAAGAGTTGTTGTTGCAGTGTGGAAGTTAGTTTAGGGTCGAGAGAGAGAGAGAGAATTTATGTGATTGTAAAAATTTATCGCATAGTAGTATTTTCTCCGGTGGGGGCTGTGGTTTTTTCTCCGATTTTGGAATTTTCATATATATTCTTGTATTATTTATTTTTCTCTATTATTATTCTTTGGGAGAGTTGTTGGGGATCTTTGTGACCGTTTTCCCCAACGTTAACTCTGCTGCAACTTTTATATATGCAAAATCAAGATAATAATTTTCTCACATTTTATCATAAAACTAATGATCATGATAGATACAAGTAAATTCGAACTATCCAACCAAAAAAATTATTTAAATGACAAACTCAACAATTTTATTTTAATCTGAAAAGCAAGTCTATAGATTTAAATTGTTAGGTTCTTCGGAATGAGATGTTGGTTTGATTAAATCGTATTTTCGTGATTTTTTTCCCTTGAACTCACCGTTAAGGAATTTGGTAAATTAATAATTCTATATTTTTCAATCATTGAACAAATGTGCAATTATTTTTAAATTTAACATATTCTCAAATATTTTTTTATCCTTTTATCAAAATTATAGTTCTCCCGTTCCACAATATTTGCAACAGTTCATAATTTTGCATTATTCATATACGATTTTTTTCGTATTTTTTCTACTAATATAAAAATAAATATTAGCATGTATAATGTTGAAAAATTTTAATTAAATATTAATATTTTATATTTGAAATAGACTTTTTTCTTGATACTAAACTATGTTTTGAAGTGAACTATTCAAGTGGGATGACTGAGTAATTTTTTTCATCATGTTACTTGCTTGAAAAATGAAACATAATTATGAAAAAAATACCACAAAAAAAACCATAATCTCCGTTTGATATTACTCATTTTCTTAGCCCCAGAAGTACCTTTCTCAACTTTTTCAATAAAAAACAGTCCTTGTAATTACAAAATTATTTTCCTTAAAAGTTGGAAAAAGTGAAAAGTTGCTTTTAGAAAAAAATTATAATTTGTAATTTTTGAGAAAAATAGCTATCAAAACTTACTAAAAAAGCTGGCATCGTTATTTTTGTACAAAATTAGTCATATCTTTCGATACGATTGTATTTTCTTTTGATAGAGATTATCCGTGCCATAATGACACATTGACAGTGATATAATTGAATCAAAATTTAAATTACCAGATTACTTGATAGAAAAAATATATTGGTTCTCAAAATTCTATCGACGGCAGAAGAGTCTGCCGTAAAAAAAAGAAAAAAATTACCGGTCGCTGGAGATCCGCCGGAAAGCAGACTGACAACCTCCCGTAAAAAAAAATTGGCCGGTCGTCGGAGGCCCGTCGGCCGCCGACGGTGGAACACCAAAAAGGACAGCAGCCTGGCGTAAAAAAAAGGAAGAAGTTGGCCGGTCCCCGGAGGTCCGTCGGCCATCGGGATGGCCCACAGGAAAGCAGGCCGACGGCCTGGCGAAAAAAAAAAGTTAGTCGATCCCGTAAAGCAGACTAGCGCCCTGACATTAAAAAAAAAATTGTATCCGCCGGTGGCAGTGGCCCGGAAACCAGGCTGCACCCTGGCGTTAAAAAAACAAGAAGAAGAAAAGAAAAAATGGGCGGTCGCCGGAGGTCCGTCGGCCGTCGACGGTGGCTATCGGAATACAGATCGATGGCCTGGCATATATATGGATTGGTTCAGGTAGGAATGTAAATTTCGTAGGAAATAGGAATGAATTTGGGCATTTGATTGAGTTAGATCAATGGTTGAGGTTTATACTTAGTTGTGCCATGTGTTTGTGCTGTGTGTGCTACGCGAACTAATCGGCCGGAGATCCGTCCGCATCCTCCGTAAACAAATATTTTTTTTTTGAAAATTAATTGGCCTTTTATTTTAATTTAGTATTCTAGGAGTATTCTTTAAAACTTATTGTTGTTGAATATTTAAGAGTATTATAATTATTATTAATTATTATTAAATTCAACACAAAATGAAAGAAGAGAGAAAGAGGAAAAATACAATAATTTTTTCGAGTGCAAACGCGACGACCTACAAAAAACACCATTATTCTTTATATTATATTCCCTCCGTCTTGCAAAAATAGGCCTAATTTGACTTTTTTGATCAACCGTCAACGATTTTGACTACAAATTAATCTTAAACTGCAAATGTAAAATGTTCGATTGAATTATATAATAAAAATTTAGGTACTAAAACTTCATTATAAAATTTAATTGAAAATTTTACATTTGCGGTTTAAGATTAATTTGTAGTCAAAGTCGGAGACAGTTGACCAAAAAAATCAAATTAGGCCTATTTTTGCAGGACGGACGGAGTAGATATTTTTATTTCTCGACTTTTAAAACTTTTATCACATTTTTACCAAACATTAATCAGCTTTTTCCCACTCCACCGTATTTTTTTCCCACAAATAGGTTCCAACACATATTATACTGGCTCACAACATTGCCACACTCGCCCTTGATTACACATACAAGTGGAGTGGCTAACGATATCAGCACTATTATGGTTTAGTAAATAGCAATATAGGTGAGAGCTTTTATTACACACACACACACACACACACTTACTACAACCTTTCTTTCTTCATACGACAACCGACAACTCAAATTAAAAACCCTCTTCTCGTTTATTTCTTCCCAGGTAAATAGCAATTTTTTTTTTTTTTTTTTTTTTGCAGTTTGCTCTGCAAATAACCAAACTATTTAACCACCTTGTAAGAAAAAGAACCAAAAAGAAGAAAGCATGGTACAATCAAAAAAGTTCAGAGGTGTCAGGCAACGCCAGTGGGGCTCTTGGGTGTCAGAAATCCGCCACCCTTTACTGTAATAACAATTACTGCTATTTTTTTTTTATTATTATTTTTACTCTTCTCTTATAATATTTCACCTCCCATTTTCCAGCTTTCTGCTAAAGTCACCCTCTTCTCTCTTCTCTTTACTTGTGATGTAGGAAAAAAAGGATATGGCTAGGGACATTCGAGACAGCAGAGGCAGCAGCAAGGGCATATGACCAAGCAGCAATTCTAATGAGCGGACAAAATGCCAAAACCAACTTTTCGATCCCAAACAATCCCCAAGAAAACGATCCGAAAACAGGCTCCCCGGCGTCATTGTCCCGACCGACACTCTCGGACGTACTCGGAGCCAAGCTCAAGAAATGCTGCAAGAATCCGGCTCCATCAATCACTTGTCTGAGGCTAGACAACGATAGTTCCAACATAGGTGTGTGGCAAAAAGGAGCCGGTAGCCAATCAGACTCGCACTGGGTGATGAAAGTCGACCTCAAGAACAAAAAGGAGTCGGCAAAATATTTTTCGAGCGAAAGCTCGCCATCTCAATCGTCGGCCTCGTCAGAAGCCGACCACCACATTGGTGATCAAATGATGGAGGAAGAGAATAGGGTTGCTCTGCAGATGGTTGAGGAATTGCTTTATTGTAACGGCTCAGAGCCTTCGGTTAGCAAAGGAGAGCAAAATGGAGGTAGAGGGGGAATATGTATATTTATCCCCTAAATGATTATGTATCTAATGGGTCAATTCATTATATGTGAACAGGGGTGCTGCACTTGTAACTAATTTGTATACAGCTTATAGTCCACCGGCATAAAAATAAACATTATATATACATATTATTATATATATATATATATTCCAGAGATACTGATTTTTTCATGTTAGATTTTTTCCTGGCATGATGGCAGGAACCTTTTAATTCTTTTTTGATTCTAAAGGAGAAAATAGTAAGACCCCTGAACTTTGCGTTTTTGGGCACTTTGGCACAAAAAAACTTAAAATTTCAGCTCAACCCCCTCGATTCTTGTGTTTTTTCACACATCACCCCGCTGCTGGTTAGTTTTTTACCTGAAATTTGACCACTTGGGCAGCACGCCACACTTTTATGGACATTTTTGTCGATTTCCATGAGTTTGAAGCTCATGTGCGTTTTCTTTAGCTTTAAAAATGGCAAATGGTTATATTGCAACGACGGAGAAGTCCATAATAATACAAGATCCAGTGCAGGGCAATAGATCAACCGGGGGTCTTATAGGGTAATGTGTATGCATAGTCTAGGGGGTTATTATAAGTGTAGAAATTAATAATCTTTATAGCAAAGTGCAAAATTAACGCAAAGTTCAAGGGTTTAATGTTATTTCCTCCAGGTTTTATGTCAAACATGACAATCATGCAAACAAGCTTAATGTATCACCAGTTACTGCTACATTGATGCTCATGGAAGCTGGATCGCCAAGAGAGAGGGAGAGAAGGAAGGGGAGGGAGGGTGAGGGGGGGAACAAGAGAGAGAGAGAGAGAGAGAGAGAGAGAGAGAGAGAGAGAGAGAGAGAGAGAGAGAGAGAGAGAGAGAGAGAGAGAGAGAGAGATTCTGTTATCAATATATGACGGACACGTACACTTGACTTGAACTCATTAACTTTACAAACATGTTGTTGATATGGCGTATAGTTGACAGCCAGGATCATCAACTGGACAAGGAGGTCCCAATTAAATGATAAGAAGCAAATGCAATCACATGCACCTACCTTCATGTTTACAAACAGACGCAGACATCACAACTTTTTCGTATTAAAAGCTGATAAATCAATTTTTTTTTAACTCTGCAAACACTCTCACACGCAAATTCCACGTGTCACATACGTCAATTTTCCATCCAAAATAATCCAACTGTCCTATACAATGTATAAGCAAATTATAGTACCCTATAATTAAAAAAAAAAAAAAAAAAAAGATTTTTTCCCTGAGAATTGGCTTCCAAAAGGACTTGCCACTGCCAGTAGTATAGGGGAATTTCAGGTTCTCTAAAAGAAAAATAGTATGATGTGGCCCATACACATTCTTCTTACATATTAAACTAATGGCACCAACTGTCACAGCCTGTGGTGGTTGTTTGATCATCAAATGCCAATATGTACTTACTTGGATAATAAGTAGGTGAAGAGATGTTTGATTGAACATTGCTGTTATATTTATGAGAGAAATATGCACACTTGAAGAAGTGGCACTCTTTCGGTTCCTATTTATGACAAATTCTGAAGTAAAAAAATGAAAATATATATCCTAAAAGGTCAGCGAGAATCATCATCATCAACAGCACCTTAATCCCAACTATGTTGGGGTCGGTGGCATGAAGATTATAGTGTCGTCTAATTGTCTAAAATTAGTTAACACCATAACTCATGCAAATAACAAAGTGGCAAAGTTTTATGCCGGATGCCCTTCCTGTCGCAACCTTCATATGAAGGAGAAATAGAACGAAATTCCAAAACCGTCAACATCATAGGTTTTTCCATTTATATGGAAAATATCATGAGACGGCGATGAGTTTGAGATAATTGCTATTGTCATGTCACAATACGTGATTGATATTGTAACATCAACACATACATCATGGAACATGACGTAAAAGGGTCAGCGAGAATAAAAATAAAAATACGACGAATCATTAAACGGTTGATAAACAGTGAAGCATGTATTAGGATATTGAAGAGCGAAACTTATAAGCATAAAAGTCGAAAAAAATGCACACTTTCACATAACCAGGCAATATCTATAAGAGACGACAAGTAAAAAATAACTTGTAACAAACAAACAAAAAGAACAACAAAAAAAAGGTAAAGTACAACAGCACGGCCCATGCAAATTAGGGTTTGAGACAACACTGACTTTCAAGCGGCAGAGTGGCCTTACAGCCTTGGACGAGAAAAAACACCAAACAGAAAGGCCAAATCATAATCAGATTTTATCAGCCAAGTACCTTCCCAGAGAATCGATAGGCTTTGTGGTGGAGATAGCATTTTCCATCCTTCTACGCCTAATTTTAACCCGAGCAAGATAATCAGCCGCAATCCAAGCAAAGCTTAACATCACACTCTTCCCGGCGTCATCCACCAAATCTAACTCTTTAGACTTTTTCAACCAACTTTCATGATAAGTCACCTGATACCAAGCCGACGCCTTCCTTTCGTACATTATATTTTTCTCATCATCAGAAAGCTGATCGAATTCTATGTCCATCGACTCGAAAATTTTCCTGAACTCCTTTCTCAAGGTGGTGTAAGCATGCTTCAGTCTCTCCTTCAATTCCCCTTGTTTTTTGCTAGTGTATTTCGGCATCGACCAGATATGTCCGGTAACAAGCTCCTCTTCTCTATTGACTTTGTACTGTCCTAAAAGACCAATTAACTGTCCGTCGTAGGAGCACTTACGATTCCATGCATCGGCAATAAAACTCGCCGACCCTCTAATTTCTAGTTCTCGGTCGTATATAATCTTTTCCAAAGCAAATGCATTTTCAGAAGATGCTTCGTAATCTCTGTCATAAGCGTCTTTAATTTTACGGTAGAGCTTGCCCAAAATTTTAGTCGACCTGTAAGTTTGGAATTCATCTTTCCCCATAAAGTCGGGATACATCTTCGGCTTCAGATCCGGTGGCATAGTTACTATTTTTCCTGTTTTAGGGAAATCGACGGCTATTGCCGCTAGCTCGGCCAACTTGATACATTTTTCATCCAAGGCGCCATAGTCGCTGATGTCAGCATGAACTACATGAGCATTGCAGATAGTACCTAGACTTTCATTCACCATGTTTTTTGTGAAGAATTCAATTATATCCTGCACAATGGCACGTTAATTACTATGGTGATTATGATCACGTTGATATTCGTGACAGAAAAACTAAAGTTCAAGATTAGCAAAAAAATTAACTAACCAGAAATTCAGAGAAATTATGTTAGACCATCAAATTAATAAAAAAAAATGATAATAAGTTGCAAAAGTAGAACACACAGAGGCAGTAAATTTGAATAAAAACGTTTCCAAGAACAGTAATTGTGAACAGAAATTTTGTCGAGAAAGAAAGAACAAGAAAAGGAAAAAAAAAAGAGACGAAGCAAGTGATTACCGAATGCCTCACGTCACGTGGTAGTACTTTGACCTCGCCAGGAGCATATTCCATCGGTGTCCAGCTCCTCTTGCTCGGAGGAATTAGATTATCATCCCAAGTCACGAAATACAAATCACCATCCAAATCACTGCCTGATGCCTCATTCGTATGCGGTCTCTCTCCCTTCTGAGGGAAAATAAGACAATCATACAAATGATGCAACTCAGGCATATCAACCGCCTCCAGAATCCGCACATCCCCAGGATGCAGGCACGGGTTCTTCGCAATCACCACGAGTCCTTTAACCACCTCCATCTTTTTCTCATACTCAACAAACTGTGAACCATGGCCCACGAAACAGTTCTCCAAACAAGGCTTCGACACCTGAATGAAACACTGCCCGTGCTCAAGTACCCCAAGTTCATCCAAACAGCCCATTAACCACCTTCCCAACGGAACATAAATTCTAGCTTTTTCACGAAGATCACCAAGCTGTGCAGTTCGGATGCTTGTCAGCATCCCTCGTAAGTGAGGTTCGGTTTGTGGTCTAAAACCGGCACTCAGCATTAGAGCCGCTGTATTTCCTTGATCAGAACACGAACCAGTTAGAACATCGTACGCCATGTCCGCGTCTTCAAGCATTTTATCGAGTCTCGAAACCATTGTTTCCTGCATTTCCCAGAATATTTCGTCTCTCACTTCCAAAGCAGATAGGAGGATGACTATCTGCCTGTTTAAAAAACCAGGCTGAAACCTAGCCCAGTTACAAATTTCCAAGGTTGTATGATTTGACTCAAATTTCTTCATACTCGGTCTGAGATGCAAACGGGCCACATTATTTAAATTAGGCCAACGTGTAACCACGCCTTTGTAACCGGCGTATCGGATTTGATAGGCACATGGCGGATTTGTACTCAACTGAAGCTTTTCAGCAACTTCCATTGCAAGATCAACTGATATCTTCCCAATACCATCAGAGAAAATGTAGTCATTTCTTTCGATATCAGAAAGCTTCGAGTTGACTAGTGTTGATGGAACTTCGACCGTGGCGTAGGTGGATGAGAAGCACTGACCCATCCTCGCGGCACATTTCGCGACATTACGATTCGTGAATTTACCCATCCAGCTCTTAATGGTAGCTACCCCAGTATTTTTTTCTTCAGCAAAAAACCAAGCCGAACGGTCGCGCAATTGGTTTGACGAGAAAGCCAGAAAAGAGTACTTACGACCGCACAAATGAAACCCGTTATTTAAAACATCCTTTACCCGTTTGAACATGGTGGTTCTTTGCGGGTTGGAATTGGACGTTATGCCCCTCGTCATAGGACCCACGTAGTAGGTGAGGACATTTTTATTGAGAGTCAGCATTGCTTCATCCATGAAAGTAACTCTCAAGAATCTGTCGGCTATGTTTTTGTAGTTTCTCAGAACTCTATTCGAAAGT
Source organism: Orobanche coerulescens (assembly GCA_033398695.1). Taxonomy (NCBI): domain Eukaryota; kingdom Viridiplantae; phylum Streptophyta; class Magnoliopsida; order Lamiales; family Orobanchaceae; genus Orobanche; species Orobanche coerulescens. Next base: position 1,469,672 of record CM065818.1, read on the forward strand.
TCCACTTCCGGTGGAAGACAGTAAGCTTTTGTCGGCGTTATAACCAATCTTCGAACCTCGGCAATATCATCTATCTCACGTGGTCTATCGAGAAGCTTAGGGTTTTTCAAAAGCCATTTCTGCACGAGTTCCAAAGCCTTGACAGCATCATACACGGGACGCTTGTAGGAACACATGTGCTTAAGGGCAACATTATTCACCTCCTCTGGCTGACTTCTCAAGAGATCAAAAAAAAGTTCGGACATCTGATGTTGATTAATTATTCCTTTGTGCATGACTGCATTCACCAGAAACAAAATCTTAAAGGATATACCTTCCTTGTACTGAATACAGAAAAATGGATCCAACATGGGCACGCCAAAATCAGGCTCATCATGCACTAAAAGGCGCTGCCTAGGGCTTTTTTCATCAATAACTGACACCCTACGTCTTCGTAAATAGTCCAAGGCCTTAAAAAGAACCGAACGGTTTCTAGGTCGGATTGAAATTCGGTAAGTATTACACCTACCCATTGCTCCACTTGGCGTGAAATCAGTAGTTCGAACCCATGGATCATCGTCGTCCAACAAATCAAAAGGCACCGATTCCTTAATATCATCATCCGCAGTTCTGTAATAAATCAAAGGAGACGAAGCCAGCTGCAATAAAACTATCATGGAACTAAAATCACTCCAGTGTTTTATCTCCATAATCTCTCTCGGCATGAACTCGATCCTGAAATTACACTTTATCACAGCGGATTTAGCTTCCCCGTTAATGGAGAATGCCGTATCCTTAGTAAACTGCAGCTTGCATCTCCCATCGAAGGGGTCAACAAGAAAGTCAACGCCACTGCGGGGGCCTCTCCAACCTACCATAAACTCGTCTCGGCTTTTCATAACGCCGATTTCAACAAAAACATCTGATAACTTAAATGGTGTCGTGGTTCGTCTCCTTTGGCTCAAGTGGTAAGGGTTTTCAGGGCCCAAGCTAACTTTTAGAGGTTTATCACACAATATGAGCTCCCCACGACCCGCGGCGTCTAATGCTGATGTGGCCGAGTGTGCGAGTGCGAAATGTAGAAACGCATGGGGTTCGACTTTTTCATAGTTCTCCTTCCTCTGTATATTTTCCGTGTCGATTTCATAAGTCGGATATGAACCCGGGGGAGTTGAGGAAGTCTTTAATCGGCACCTCCAGACCATTCCAATAGTATCCTCGAAAAAATCTACTAGCATATCGGCTGTGACATTATTGTCCAGCCCGCCAACACTAATCTGAGTGACAACCATGTTCTTATCACTTGCCTCGGATCCCATTATTTATTTATTTCTGCAAGGGTCGCGAGTTTTGTAGCCGATATCTGCAGGGCAGAAGAACTTTTACTAAATTACATGGATGAAGAATAAAAGAATATAAATCATCATAGGTTGAGAAGACAATACAAAAACAACATACACCCAAGTTTAGATACACATAAACCCGCATCTACTCCGTCTGTATATTAAGTTAAGAGAAGTGAATTATCTGCACCTTGCTCACTGCAAAGTAGCGATAGTTTGTACCATATATCTCTCTCGAATCAAAATTTTTGTTTTCCTTTCCGAAAAGCAAACCATTTATATAGAGTTCAGATTTCCAAAGAAAATCAACATAATGGCAGTGAATCACTTTGGTAACTCGTGTATTTAGAATTTAAAAACTGTGATCAAGCGATAAGTATGACAAATCTTTAGTTCTAGAACAGAGTAGGGGGTAAACACCATCAACACCTCGCACTTCTGACTAATTTGCATCAACAAACTGTGATCAATATTATAGTCATAAAACAGATCTACACCTATTTAACAATCGTAGAACAAATAAAAAAAAAGTGAATCATACAAGGATTCCTACAATGAAGTGGAGCAGTAGAAAGAGAGTACACTGAACACCAAGTCAATCTCGACAAAGCTAAGGAGGCTAAACTCCCCACCTATGTATTGCATAAATTTTTTGAACAGATTTTGCCTGTTCTAGGGCTGATTAACAAACTGAAATGAATTTCCGATATATGAAAGCCGCTTATTTAGAACAAATTCCCATTGTTAAGGGGAAAAAAAAAAATGCTGCTACTCAAAAGTCGAATCTTTTATCAATTAAGAAACACAACCGAAAGCAAGAACTTCAACCTTAAAAGTTTGAACTTTGCACAAGATTTATAGATGGAGGAAGTAAGAATATGCACATAACTTTGGTGTGTCTTTAATTGATGAATATTTAAAATAAAAAATAAAATCATCACTTAATTCCATAATAAAACAGAAGAAATTCATCTCCCAGTATTCAATTCCATTATTCGGGTAAGAAGAGCATAAACTATCCCCACCTGATCAGAGAAATTATTGATAAGCACACACCAAGAATGGGTTCACTGATTATACCCACTTCATCCACAATAGAAGGTGAAAAGAGAGAGAGAGAGAGAGATCACTTTAACTTACATTTAGAAAAAAAAAAAAGGAAAAATTTAAAGAATTTCAAGAAAAGGCCCAAAACAAAACAAATATTGCACTATTTACAGAGAGCTCACTTTTCCTTCGAATCGAAGAAAGAAACCAGTGAGAATCATTCCGTCCACAATCATTAAGTGGTTGGAATGATTAAAAGGGTTTGTGATATAACGTAAAATGAAATTAGGACTCTTAATGATTAAGGAAGGGTCAAGATACAAAACCATTCCGAAGGTTTTGGAACCATTAAGAGGCAGATACTTTTTCGCCAAACAAGAATTACCTCTTAACGATTCAGTGGCTGTATCTTAATGGAACCATTAAGAGGTAAACAAACAGTCCTCAGTTCACGAGTTTTAGCAAAGAAAATAAAAGAAAGGAAAAGAAAATTAGGAGAGAAAAGAAGAGAAAGAAAGATGAAAGGAAATTATATTTTGTGTTCTCGAGTTGGAAGGAAGTGAAAAGAAAATTAACTATTTTGTTCTTTCCTCTCCAAATCCATCCAAATCGAAAGGAAAGTCAGTAGGGAAAGTTTTCCTTCCATTTCATTTCGTTTTTCATTAAAAAAACTCAGGAACATCAAATATTTTTTCTTTCTTTTCATTTTCATCCATTTCCCTTCTTCTTTTTTCGTTAAGTTAAATTCGGAGACTAAGCGTAAGAGATATGCCAAGAGCCAAAAGTGTTAGAAATAGGGCTGTGAAAAAGTTCGATTCGGTTCGAAGGATTCGGCTCGAAAAAGCTCGGTTCGTGGCTCGATTCAGGGCACCAAATGTAGAGCCGAACCCTATAAAATAGGATTCGGCGAATCGGACCGAACGGTTCAGCTCAATTCGAGGGGCTTTGGCCCAAGACATAAATCCCTCCCATCCTAGGCCGAACCATTCGGCTTCGGCGAATCGGACCGAACTATATTCGAACTATACTGGACTTATGGAGTTATACTAGATTTTAACTCGAGCCGAATCGAACCTCAAATTATGAGGTTGAAAGTTTCGAGCCGAATCGAACTTAAGGTTCGAATAAGTTCGAGCCGAGTCGAATCCTGTGAAAATTCAGTATAATTCGACTCGTTTACAGCCCTAGTTTGAAATCGAAGTTTCCTTCCCCTCGGGTGGAGAAGCTTTATCCCACGGCCACGAACAAGTCACTCGTCTTTTTTCAATTTTTCATTTTCTTTCTGTTGTGAATTAGAGAGAAAAGGGAGGAAAATGAAAGAGAAGAAGAAAATAGTGTGTATTATTATGAAGGCCAAAGATCTATATTTATAGGTACACCATTAGGGTTTAGGGGGGCATAAAGGTCATTCATACATTAATTACAACACTCCCCCTTGAATGACCTTTAATACATGCTGCCTCATTAAAACCTTGTCGGGAAAACCCAGTGGGAAAAAACCCGATCGAAGGAAAAAGAGTACAGTTACTCCCCCTGAAATCGATTACATAAGATCTTTGAGTTGACGCATTTCGATCTTGTGTACCAGTCTTCTGAATGTTGATGTCGGCAACGCCTTTGTGAATAAGTCCGCCACATTATCACTTGAGCGAATCTGTTGAACATCAATCTCGCCATCCTTTTGCAGATCATGCGTATAGAAAAGCTTGGGAGATATATGCTTTGTTCTATCACTTTTGATATAGCCTTCCTTGAGTTGTGTAATGCAAGCCGCATTGTCTTCATACAATACAGTTGGATTCTCCTTTGACGTAGTTAATCCACACGACTCTTCAATGTGATGTGTCAAATTTCTCAACCATACACATTCTCGACTTGCTTCGTGGATTGCAATTATTTCAGAATGATTTGAAGATGTTCTTTGTTAGGGTTTGCTTCATGATTTCCAAGATATAGCGGTTTCTCCACGTGTGAATACATAGCTGTTTGTGATTTACTCTTATGCGGGTCGAAAGATAGCACGCATCTGCATATCCTACTAGAGAATATCCGAACTTTACGAATAATATAACCCAAGTCGATGGTGCCCTTTAGATAACGTAGAATATGTTTGACAGTTCGATGTCTTATAGTGGGTGCGAGCTATATCTTGCCGGAGATTTACGAGAAAAAGCTATATACGGTCTAGTACAATTAGCAAGATAAGTTAATGCACCAATTGCCTTTGAGATATGGTACTTCAGACCAAGTATCTTTTCTCCATCCCGAGTGGTCGAAAAGGATCTTTAGTTACATCAAGTGTTCTAACGACCATGGGTGATGTAAGCGGATGTGCTTTATCCATGTAAAAACGCTTTAACACCTTTTCGGTATAAGAGGATTGATGAACAAATAGTCCTCCATCGACATGTTCAATTTGAAAACCCAAACAATTTCGTTTTTCCTAAATCTTTCATCTCAAATTCGATTTTCAAATATTGGCGATTTTATTGAGCTCTTCAGAGTCCCATTAAATTTAAGTCATCAACATAAAGCGCTATAATTGCAAATCCACTGCATTTTCTTTATGAAAACGCAAGAGGCGAACAACATCATTTTTATACCCTTCTTTCAACAAATATTCACTAAGTCTATTGTACCACATTCGTCCAGTTGTTTTAGTCCATACAACGATCTTTGCGGCTTAATTGAGAACATGCTTTTGGGATATGAATTACTTGTCTGGTAATTTAAATCCTTCGGGATTTTCATGTATATGTCACTATCAAGTGAACCATACGAATCTGCGGTTACTACATCCATAAGGCGCATATTGAGCCTTTTGACACAACCAGACTAATCAAAAATCTAAAAGTAATCGTGTCCATTCTTTGGAGAGTACGTTTCCTCATAATCAATTCTGGTCTTTGAGAGAAACTTTGTGCTACGAGTCTTGCTTTGTATCTCGTAACTTCATGATGCTCATTTTCTTTCTAACAAAAACCCATTTGTATCCTCTGGGATAACATTTTCGGAGTTTGAACTACGAGTCCAAACACCTTTCTTTTTTCCAAGGAATTTAATTCAGCCTCTATGGCTTCTTTCCATTTTGGCCAATCATCTCTATTTCGACAGTCTTCAACAGACTTTGGTTCAGGATCCTCATTTGAAACTTCTCGAGCCATAGTAAAGGCAAAGATATCATCCATGATGACATTTTCTCTCTCCAATAATTTACTAGAATATGAATAATTTATTGAGATCTCATTATTTTCAGACATTAACAGTTCTTCAGGAACTACATTACTTTCATTTGATTGATCAATCATCATTCCTGTTTGGTTCTTATCTTGCACCTTCCTTTTTCTAGGTACAGAGTCCTTCGAACCAATTGGTCGACCACGCTTTTGACGTACTTTGGATTCGTTTGCTGCTATTACTTGTCCTTCAGGGACATCGATTCTGGCTGGTGCATTTGCAGCAGGTATATAGGATTTTGTCACTCTTCGTGTATCAACGAAGGTATCAGGTAGTTGATTTGCAACCTTTTGTAGGTGAATGATCTTTTCAACTTCTTGCTCACATTGACTATTCCGCGGATCAAAATGTGATAAGATTTTTTCATTCCAAGAGATATCCTTTTGCTTTTCTAGATGTAGTTTTGTTCCACCTAATGTTGGGTATGTCATTTCATTAAAATGACAGTCTGCAAAGCGTGCAGTAAATAGATCACCTGTTAAAGGTTCAAGATACCTTATAATTGAAGGTGAATCAAACCCAACGTATATCCCAAGCCTTCGTTGGGGACCCATTTTTGTGCGTTGTGGGGGTGCAATTGGGACTTGAACAGCACAACCAAAAGTTCGTAAATGAGAAACATCAGGTTCTCGACGAGACAAGTTGCATGGGAGAATATTGGTGATAAGCCGTTGGCCTAATCTGAACTAATGTTCTGCATGTAATATAGCATGACCCCAAGCGAAGTTAGGAGTTTTGATTTCATAAGTAATGGTCTTGCAATTAGTTTAAGACGCTTAATAAGCGATTACGCTAGACCATTTTGTGTATGGACATGAGCAATCGAATGTTCGACCTCAATTCCAATTGCCATACAATATTCGTCGAATGCTTGGGATCTAAACTCTTGGCGTTGACAAGACGAATTGCCTTGATTGAATTATCAGGGAATTGAGCTCGTAATTTTATTATTTGAGCAAGTAGCCTAGCAAATGCCACATTTCTAGTTGAAAGTAAGCTCACATGGGACCATCTAGTAGACGCATCAATTAATACCATAAAGTATCGAAATGGTCCACATGGTGGATCTATTGGTCCGCAAATATCTCCTTGAATTCTTTCTAGAAAAGATGGAGATTCAATGCTAACTTTCGTACTTGAAGGTCTAGTGATTAACTTTCCTTGTGCGCAAGCATCACAAGAGATTTCATTTGCTAAAAGAATCTTACGGTTCTTTATGTTATGTCCGTATGAAGTATTGAGTATTCGACGCATCATAGTTGCTCGGGATGTCCAAATCTTTCATGCGAGCATAAAGATCTTTGGGTCATTGAACTTGAGTTCATGACATGATTTGCCTCAATTGCTTTTATGAATGTGTAATACATTCCAGACGATAATGTCAAGAATTTTTCTTTTGTTTGCTTCTGGCCAGACACAAAAGAATTTATACAAAGGTACTCATTATTACCTTCTTGCATTGTCTCAATGTGATATCCATTGCAGCGGATATCCTTAAAACTTAGTAAATTCCTTCTCGATTTACTAGAGTAAAGTGCATAATCTATAACTAATTTAGTATTATTTGGTAAAACAATACATGCTCTTCCGGAGCCTTCAATGATGTTTGATACACCTGATATGGTATTAACATTATCTTCTGCTAATGCTAATTTGAGAAAGTATTTCTTATCTTGGAGAATGGTGTGCGTAGTTGCACTATCAGCTAGACAAATATCACAAGCATCCATTGTAATTTCTGTAATAATTTAAAGGAACTTTTTAGAAATAAATTCATTTATTATGAAATAACCATTCCAAAAATAATTAGTTCAAAAGCAAATCATCATACTGAAAAAATTCCCAAGCAAAGAAAATAACAAAGCAACAATTCTCAAACTAATTAATATCGTCTAACACACCACCCCCAATCAAGTGATCAACATCTCCTTTTGGATGAGCAAAGAAATCAGAGACATCCAAGTGAGTCGTATCAAGTGGACCATCATAATCAAGGACATTAGTTTCAATCTTTTCTTTTCCCTTGATTGATTTCTGATAAAGGTCCACGAGATGTTTTGCCGTACGACATGTACGTGACCAATGCCCATTCATGCCACATCTATGGCATTTATCTTCCCTTTTGGATGGGTTACTATCATTGGATGCTTTGTGCCTTTTGTTGTTGGATATTTCTCTATGTGTTGTGCCACGTCCAAAACCACGTCCACGTCCATATCCGCGTCCACGTCCATGCTTGTGTCCGCGGCCACGTCCACGCCCATTTCCATGATTGAATGTAGCATTGGCTTGCAATCTTTGCGGAACCGATGGGTCGTAATTCGTGGTTTCGCATGAGCAACTCATTATTTTGCTCGGCGACCAATAAACAAGATATGAGTTGAGTATTTTTGAAACCACGCTCTCGATATTCTTTGCAAGATCATATTTGAAGCGTTGAGCGTGGAGAATGTTTTCTCAAGCATATCTTCATCAGTTATTTTTTCACCACAAAGCTTCAAAGTAGAGTGATTCGAACAACTCGAATTATAGGCACTCACGCTTTTAAAATCTTGCAAGCGAAGACGTATCCATTCATGTCGGGCTCTAGGGAGGACTACGGTCCTCGATGGTCAAACCTCTCTTTTAAACTTTTCCATAACTCACTTGGATCTTTGACGGTGAGGTACTCAACTTTTAAATCATCATGGAGATGATGACGAAGGAATATTAGTGCCTTTGCACGATCCTGCTGGGATTCTTTGTTTCCTTCTTTTATTGTCTCACCCAAACCCTTTGAGATCAAGTGGATATCGGCATCAAGAGTCCATGATAAATAGTTCTTGCCGAAATATCAAGTGCAACAAACTCAAGCTTGGTGTTATTGGCCATATTTAAATATACATAGTAAAAATAAAACAAGTCATTTTTAACATAAAATTAAAATTTTCTTGAATTTAGAGTTTTAAAAGTTATTAAAATTCATTAATAACTTGAAGTGGATATTGACTCATATAGAGTTTTAAAAATATTTTTTGTTGTATTCATGGTATTGGAGTGCAATAATTAAAATTATTTAATATAACATAAAATCACATTTGTATTTAAAATTTATGCTACTTCAAGAGCATAATAATTTATGATATTATTTTGTATCAATATTCTTCAGGAATATTGTATTATCATGGGAGATTTAATACGAATATGACTTGTTCTTGTAGAACAAGTGTATTTGTCAATAGTATTGCAATTTAATTGTGCTACTTCGGGAGCAATAATTTTAAGAAAAAAAATACACGAAAAAAAGAATAGTACAAAATGGAATAAATTAAAAGCTTCTTCAAGAGCCTTTACAATATTCTTCAGGAATATTGTTTTGTGTTTTCCCTCATAAATTTACATAAAAACTTAGACCTCGTAATGTTCTTAAGGAACACATCATATTTAATTAGAATATGAGGAGATAATATTATATTTGTTCAAGAGCTACAATACATATTTTATCTTAATAATCTTCTGGACTATTAAGAATTGTTAGATCTTGTTTCTTCAGGAAACAACTTCGATTTGATAATAGATTTCTTAGATCATCATATATATTATTTATGTATGATGATAGTGAAATCAGAATAATTAGTATAGAATATATGAAATATGCATATAATCTATATTAATATGAGTGTTAACTCTTTTCATATTTGTTATTATAAATTTATTAAAATGGACGAATTAATATCCAACTCCGGAAACCACAAATATTTATGAATACATACCATTACACTTGCTATTAACGACAGTCGATATTTCGACCTATACCTTGCCGATGACTATTTTGCGAAATTGATTGGACGATCCTGCTCTGGTAGAAGCAGTTAATTATTTTGCAGTTTAAATTATGTCTCTTGCTTATCTTAAAGTGGTGGTTTAAAACCACATATTTATTGCGTTTATTTTATATAATTATAATGCCTCTCATGTGATGAGTTCAATTATCACAATACGGATGGTTTTACATATACGCAATTTATATATTATATATCACCATCGTGGTTGGTTATACCACATGAATGGTTCATAAATCATGCTCTCGAAGAAGAAGCATTTGATAAAAATAAATCCTACTCTGGAGAAGTAGTTGATCGATTATCTAAATCCTGCTCTGAAGAAGCAGTTGAAAGAAATAAATCCTACTCTGAAGAAGTAGTTGATCAATGATCCTGCTCTCGAAGAAGAAGCAGTTGATGGATATAATATCCGATCTCCATGATTAAATACGAACGGAGAAAATTGAGCAAGTGATACCATAAGCTATCACCGATTAATTAAAGAAAATCTCATGCAAACTGCATGGTGGGATCATTTGACAAGTGATATGAAAAACTATCACTGGAAAATAATTGCTCAATAAATCTCATGTTGATTATATCACATGGTGGGATCATTGAAATTATATTGATTGACAATATTCATGGGGAAACATATATCACATATTTGTGAAAATATTGTATTTGCATAAAAGCAAAAGATGGTCCTATTATTGCTGAAGAAGCACACAACAGTCGAAGTGAAAATATTGAAACTAGTTGAAAGGCAGCAAACACTCGACAATATGAAACGCGAAAAAGAAAATACATATGAAACCCATAAAAAGAAAAGGGGTGCGTCTCGAGAGTATAAAACTCCGTAACTCTGCCACCCCATGGCATAAGGGTTTATAATGAAAGATCTAAAGGATCTAAACTTCTTTTTCGTTTGGCAGCAATAGCCTTTGGCTGATGAGCTTTGACTTCCAAATTCTTAACTGAAATATATGCCTGAAACTTTATAAGTAGATCAGCAACAGTGTCAGCACATATTATTATATCTCGTGATGGCTGAGATATAAACTTGTGATCTACTCCTTGATCCAGAAAGGCAAGCAAATCGCTAAAGAAATTATTAATATTCAACAAACCTATAGGTTTGGTATGGAAGTCCCGCTTAGACCATGACGTGACGTTGAATATCTCATTGAGTGTGCCATAGCCACCTGGAAGAACAATAAAGGCATCACTATTATTCACCATATACATCAAACTATCATGCACAGACTGTGTTTGAAGCATCAACCCAGTAGAACCCCTATACTACTGGTTCTAACTGTGGGATAGTGTAAGGCACTTGTTACTCTTATTCTCCCATTTTGTGCAGCCTCTAAAAGATAACCCAAAAATCTATAATTACTCCCACCATACAATATATCGATTTTGTGTTTTCCTAATTCTTTTACGAATTGATATGCCATATCTATATGCTGGATATGACCTATCAATTTGGATCCACCTAAAATACATATAGTTTTAATTGGATGAGATCTATATGAGGATTCTGAGAATTCCATCTTTCTACACTAGACTTTCAAAATACTTTTCTGAGAGATACATTTTCTGATTTGTGGATCCCAAATTTAAAGAACAAACTTCTTTCTAAACGACAAATGACTTCACTATTTTCATTGAAAAGGGAGCGGCATATAAGACATTACTTTTGACAAAATTGCAAAAGAAAACAATAGATATGATATTATATTTTTCAATGAAAATGACGTTACCGATCGACAGCTGAGAAATTTAAATATTGGAAAATAATATTCATCAACTTGCATTATTTTTCTATTACCTTATACCAACTTTGATAGAACAGACTTACAAACTGGATCTTTTGAGATTAATTTTTCATGACTATAACGTTCCCGTTCATCCTTAAATTGTATCCACAAAGCCATTAGTTCGCGATGAACGTATCCACTCGGATATGCATCAAGAATCTGTTGAATATCATGATCCATAGATTCCTTACTCAATCCATCCTTGATAAATGCTATTTTATCTTCTCGGTTTTTGGATACAAACCCCACAGATTTGCATCGTGTGTTTATAGCACCCACCTAATCTTTTTGCTCTCCGTTTCTTTGCAAAACTACTCTTACCTGTACCTGGCATGTACTTAAATGAATTTGAAAATTCGCCAGATAGTCGAACTTGTACTTCGATTAACCATCGAATATCTTCTGGGATGCGATTTCTCATTAGCACCCTTAATCTTTCGAGTCGAGCTCGATAAATTCTTTTTATGATATTCACTGGAAGAGATGGATAATATTTACGAAGATTCGAAAGCATTGAATCCATTATGATTTTCAGACCCTCGGTATGGTTGAATTTTGTGAATACAATGATAGTCAATTTATAGATTGGAATTACGCGTATGAGATTTGACTCCGCGTTCGAATAGTTCATATCCAGAAGCTTATGAACTACAGTTCTATTTGAATAATGAACATAATATGACATGTGGGAGCGACGACTCCATGTTGAAAATGATGTGCAATAATGGCACCAAAAGATGATGTGATATGCCGATAAAATATCTATATTGTGATATAGACACATCGTCTTCAAATATTTGTTCTCGATTAATATCACTACTAGCCAATATTGGGAATGAATCCCTAATAAATTTGGAATATATTAAGGGGGAGTATGGGCCCACTTCCTCTACATGTGAACTACTAGATATTATGAATCCACTAGATAGTCACATGTGTATATGACTCGTAATCAGAAATTTACGAGTTGTTTTGCTCACGGTTTGAGCATATATTCCATATCAGATTGAGCTAGTAATATATCCCAAATAAATTTTTATAGATACGAGAAAGGATCAAGATATGCGCATACGAGTGGGATATCAATTGGCATACTATTTGAAGTCCTCCAGCCAATATCGAGAACATAATATACAAACTCCCATGACTGAAGATGAATACTGAGATACTGGCATACGTGTTTGGTGCTCAAGAAATCTCTTAGCATGAGGGAGAGTATTGGTAGTTGGAAATATGTGAAATGCATCACAATATATCCTCACAACTCAAATATGAACTTGAAGTTCAAAGATGCATGACAGATTATTAATCTTTGGTACCAACTACAATTGCTTTGATAAATACATAATAATTCCCCGAATATGAATCAAAGCAAATGATAAAAGGAGGCATATACTTTTGAGAAGTATATAGACATAATCCCAACGGGTGATTGATAATGAGATATCTCGGCAAGTTATATTGCCATGGGGAAATAAATATTGAAAAGTGTTGACACAATATAGCGCTATGAATGAAATGAGGATATCAAGAATTGGAAAGAGAATATCAATAAATGATATGAGGATATCAATGACTGTGAAATATGGATATTGGAAATGAGGATATTAAAATCCATGATTTGTGAAAATGAGGAATTGAAATATATGCCCTTATAATAAAATGAAACATATGGGCTTACTGAAAGTGACTCTTGAGGAGATTTTAAACATATTATCAGTGCGTGCAGTCACTCAAAATAATGTGTTGTGAAAGAAAATTATCTGCTGTACTCTTTTTCTTGACTGAGGTTTTATCCCACCGGGTTTTTCCAGCAAGGTTTTTAACGAGGCAGCTTAATCACAACTAATATGAAATTTTCAAAAGAGATTTCGAATATATCGCAAAGAATATGAGTTCGATATTACAAACTGCACTGAAAATGATACTCATACTAATCCCTGGAGGATCATTGAAATGCCTGGGGCATATTTGTATAATATACGCATTGCACTCTTTTTTCCTTGACTGAGGTTTTGTCCCATTGGGTTTTTCTAGCAAGGTTTTTAACGAGGCAACTGGAATGGCGTATTAGTATGAATAATGTACTCTTTTTTCTTCATTAGGATTTTTCCCATTGGGTTTTTCCTAATAAGGTTTTAACGAGGCATATTCATGGCACAATGAGGAACACTACAAAGATCAAGATTATTCCTCAAAGCTTGAAAATAGAAGGAGTTGTTGTACTCTTTTTCCTTCGATCAAGTTTTTCCCACTGGGTTTTCTTGACAAGGTTTTAATGAGGCAACACATAGATACTCCAACGAATGATATACATGACAGATTCACTCAGTTTTTATCCCACGAGGTTTTACTGAGACGGCACAAGAATATTCATACAAGAACTATCGAGATAAGGGGGAGCAAATTTATGAGATCACTAATTGCTGAAGTTTTATCCCAGAGGGATTTCCTAGCAACATTATGATGCAACATGATATGATTGCCACAAGCTCCAGTACAAACAGTTTGAAAGTTTTTCTCCCATTGGGTTTTTCTTCAAATTAGTTTAGCAGATATTTATGTAAATAGTCATTCAAGGGGGAGTGTTATAATATACCATGAAAGTGACGTTTCAATTACCCTTTTGTTTTTATATAGTGTGAATGACTATTATGCCCTTGATGTAATTATGTAATTTCGATTGTGCCATCTGAAGTTTTCCTATAAATAGGACTTCAGTTATTAATGAAAATCATACCTGAGAATCATTCTCTAATTTCTCTCTCTAATTTCTCTCTCTATTATTCCAATATCATAACATATTATTATTTATTAGATAATAAAATATTAATAACAAAGTATGTACTAAAGTAGTACACTAGGGGTGAGCAAAATCGATTTATATATATGAATTCCTTGAATTATATATATTTATATTTGTATTTCGTAAGTTATAATCACAAATGGTGTTGTAGTGGTTAAAGCGTTGGAGCTTTGTGCATTGGGGTGGGACGTCCCTGGTTCAATTCCTATCTAATGCATTTTAATTCTTTCTATTTTGCTTTCCAGCTTTGATGGCGTCTCAATCCCACATCGCTGGAAGTAGGGAACACATTGCCTTTAACACTAATATAAATAAGTTAACACATACCTTGATATCTTAACTCCTCTTTGGAGAGTCCCACATCGTGGAGACATAGTCCATTTGCTTACTCATTATCTATATAAGAAAGAGTTGGCGTGTTGTTTCAATATCAAGGTAATGAGCCCCAAAACCAGAAATTGGTTTGATTGGATTTCATTTCTGGTTTCAGATAATATCCAAATCTAATTCAAAAATTTCGGGTTTCGGGTATATCCGAATCCAATCCGAAATCCGTTGGATCGGATTTTAATATTAATTTTCGGGTATTTTTCGGGTTCGGATCGGGTTCGGGTTGAGCATAAATTTCGGGTTTGGATATGGATATTGGCATATCCGAGCCTATCCGACGCGATTCCCATCCCTACATGAGATGTTACTGAAAACATTGAGGCTTGATTCTGTCTTAACTTTAACATGGTAACTGTAATATTCTTATGAGTGTGAGGGGGGTTTCGGGATAGTTTTTGCTTATGGAGGGGAAAACATTTGACAGAGTCAAACTTCTTTCCCTTTTGTAATTTTATACTTCTCTGGTTTTTCTTGTAAGTATTCCAAATCTAAAGGGTGGTTTAGTTAATTATCCCAAAAGTCAATAAAAGAAGAAGGTCTGTCAGACAGCTGACTGGCCAGCCTGACCAATCGAAACTAGCCAAGATCGATCATCTACTGACCTATTGGACTCGAGATTGAGTCATTTAGTCTGTTAATCACGCCCAAGCCAGTCAGCCATAACTCATCCACCAGACTTGGTTACCTGTCTCCTTTGAAATCAAGGACACAGAGGTAAATTTCTCAACCATACACATTCTCGACTTGCTTCGTGGATTGCAATTATTTCAGAATGATTTGAAGATGTTGCTGTTAGGGTTTGCTTCACAGATTTCCAAGATATAGCAGTTTCTCCACGTGTGAATACATAGCCTGTTTGTGATTTACCCTTATGCGGGTCTGAAAGATAGCCTGCATCTGCATATCCTACTAGAGAATATCCAGAACTTTCTGAATAATATAACCCAAGGTCGATGGTGCCCTTTAGATAACGTAGAATATATTTGACACCGTTCCAATGTCTTATAGTGGGTGCAGAGCTATATCTTGCCAGGAGATTTACAGAAAAAGCTATATCTGGTCTAGTACAATTAGCAAGATAAGTTAATGCACCAATTGCACTGAGATATGGTACTTCAGGACCAAGTATCTTTTCTCCATCCCCGAGTGGTCGAAAAGGATCTTTAGTTACATCAAGTGTTCTAACGACCATGGGTGATGTAAGCGGATGTGCTTTATCCATGTAAAAACGCTTTAACACCTTTTCAGTATAAGAGGATTGATGAACAAATAGTCCTCCATCGACATGTTCAATTTGAAAACCCAAACAATTTCGTTTTCCTAAATCTTTCATCTCAAATTCGATTTTCAAATATTCATTGATTTATTGAGCTCTTCAGAGTCCCAATTAAATTTAAGTCATCAACATAAACCGCTATAATTGCAAATCCAGTCTGCATTTTCTTTATGAAAACGCAAGGCGAACAACATCATTTTTATACCCTTCTTTCAACAAATATTCACTAAGTCTATTGTACCACATTCGTCCAGATTGTTTTAGTCCATACAACGATCTTTGCAGCTTAATTGAGAACATGCTTTTGGGATATGAATTACTTGCTGCTGGTAATTTAAATCCTTCTGGGATTTTCATGTATATGTCACTATCAAGTGAACCATACGAATCTGCGTTACTACATCCATAAGGCGCATATTGAGCCTTTTTGACACGGCAGACTAATCAAAAATCTAAAAGTAATCGTGTCCATTCTTTGAGTACGTTTCCTCATAATCAATTCTGGTCTTTGAGAGAAACCTTGTGCTACGAGTCTTGCTTTGTATCTCGTAACTTCATGATGCTCATTTTCTTTCTAACAAAAACCCATTTGTATCCTATTGGGATAACATTTTCGGAGTTTGAACTACGAGTCCAAACACCTTTCTTTTTCCAAGGAATTTAATTCGGCCTCTATGGCTTCTTTCCATTTTGGCCAATCATCTCTATTTCGAGTCTTCAATGACTTTGGTTCGGGATCCTCATTTGAAACTTCTCGAGCCATAGTAAAGGCAAAGATATCATCCATGATGACATTTTCTCTCTCGATAATTTACTAGAATATGAATAATTTATTGAGATCTCATTATTTTGAGACATTATGATTCTTGGGAACTACATTACTTTCATTTGATTGATCAATCATCATTCTGTTTGGTTCTTATCTTGCACCTTCCTTTTTCTAGGTACGAGTCCTTCGAACCAATTGGTCGACCACGCTTTTGACGTACTTTGGATTCGTTTCTTTGCTATTACTTGTCCTTCAGGGACATCGATCCTGGCTGGTGCATTTGCAGCAGGTATATAGGATTTTGTCACTCTTCGTGTATCAACGAAGGTATCAGGTAGTTGATTTGCAACCTTTTGTAGGTGAATGATCTTTTCAATTTCTTGCTCACATTGACTATTCCGCGGATCAAAATGTGATAAGATTTTTTCATTCCAAGAGATATCCTTTTGCTTTTCTAGATGTAGTTTTGTTCCACCTAATGTTGGGTATG
The DNA here is from genome assembly GCA_033398695.1 of Orobanche coerulescens. Lineage (NCBI taxonomy): Eukaryota > Viridiplantae > Streptophyta > Magnoliopsida > Lamiales > Orobanchaceae > Orobanche > Orobanche coerulescens. Next base: position 1,486,635 of record CM065818.1, read on the forward strand.
TCATTTCATTAAAATGACAGTCTGCAAAGCGTGCAGTAAATAGATCACCTGTTAAAGGTTCAAGATACCTTATAATTGAAGGTGAATCAAACCCAACGTATATCCCAAGCCTTCGTTGGGGACCCATTTTTATGCGTTTTGGGGGTGCAATTGGGACTTGAACAGCACAACCAAAAGTTCGTAAATGAGAAACATCAGGTTCTCGACCAGAGACAAGTTGCATGGGAGAATATTGGTGATAAGCCGTTGGCCTAATACGAACTAATGTTGCTGCATGTAATATAGCATGACCCCAAGCAGAAGTTGGGAGTTTTGATTTCATAAGTAATGGTCTTGCAATTAGTTTAAGACGCTTAATAAGCGACTCCGCTAGACCATTTTGTGTATGGACATGAGCAATCGAATGTTCGACCTCAATTCCAATTGCCATACAATATTCGTCGAATGCTTGGGATCTAAACTCACCGAGCGTTGTCAAGACGAATTGCCTTGATTGAATTATCAGGGAATTGAGCTCGTAATTTTATTATTTGAGCAAGTAGCCTAGCAAATGCCACATTTCTAGTTGAAAGTAAGCTCACATGGGACCATCTAGTAGACGCATCAATTAATACCATAAAGTATCGAAATGGTCCACATGGTGGATCTATTGGTCCGCAAATATCTCCTTGAATTCTTTCTAGAAAAGATGGAGATTCAATGCTAACTTTCGTACTTGAAGGTCTAGTGATTAACTTTCCTTGTGCGCAAGCATCACAAGAGATTTCATTTGCTAAAAGAATCTTCTGGTTCTTTATGTTATGTCCGTATGAAGTATTGAGTATTCGACGCATCATAGTTGCTCCAGGATGTCCAAATCTTTCATGCCAGAGCATAAAGATCTTTGGGTCATTGAACTTCAGGTTCATGACATGATTTGCCTCAATTGCTTTTATGAATGTGTAATACATTCCAGACGATAATGTCAAGAATTTTTCTTTTGTTTGCTTCTGGCCAGACACAAAAGAATTTATACAAAGGTACTCATTATTACCTTCTTGCATTGTCTCAATGTGATATCCATTGCAGCGGATATCCTTAAAACTTAGTAAATTCCTTCTCGATTTACTAGAGTAAAGTGCATAATCTATAACTAATTTAGTATTATTTGGTAAAACAATACATGCTCTTCCGGAGCCTTCAATGATGTTTGATACACCTGATATGGTATTAACATTATCTTCTGCTAATGCTAATTTGAGAAAGTATTTCTTATCTTGGAGAATGGTGTGCGTAGTTGCACTATCAGCTAGACAAATATCACAAGCATCCATTGTAATTTCTGTAATAATTTAAATGAACTTTTTAGAAATAAATTCATTTATTATGAAATAACCATTCCAAAAATAATTAGTTCAAAAGCAAATCATCATACTGAAAAAATTCCCAAGCAAAGAAAATAACAAAGCAACAATTCTCAAACTAATTAATATCGTCTAACACACCACCCCCAATCAAGTGATCAACATCTCCTTTTGGATGAGCAAAGAAATCAGAGACATCCAAGTGAGTCGTATCAAGTGGACCATCATAATCAAGGACATTAGTTTCAATCTTTTCTTTTCCCTTGATTGATTTCTGATAAAGGTCCACGAGATGTTTTGCCGTACGACATGTACGTGACCAATGCCCATTCATGCCACATCTATGGCATCTATCTTCCCTTTTGGATGGGTTACTATCATTGGATGCTTTGTGCCTTTTGTTGTTGGATATTTCTCTATGTGTTGTGCCACGTCCAAAACCACGTCCACGTCCATATCCGCGTCCACGTCCATGCTTGTGTCCGCGGCCACGTCCACGCCCATTTCCATGATTGAATGTAGCATTGGCTTCAGGCAATGCTGCGGAACCAGTGGGTCGTAATTCGTGGTTTCGCATGAGCAACTCATTATTTTGCTCAGCGACCAATAAACAAGATATGAGTTCAGAGTATTTTTTGAAACCACGCTCTCGATATTGCTGTTGCAAGATCATATTTGAAGCGTTGAACGTGGAGAATGTTTTCTCAAGCATATCTTCATCAGTTATTTTTTCACCACAAAGCTTCAAAGTAGAGCTGATTCTGAACAACTCTGAATTATAGGCACTCACGCTTTTAAAATCTTGCAAGCGAAGACGTATCCATTCATGTCGGGCTCTAGGGAGGACTACAGTCCTCTGATGGTCAAACCTCTCTTTTAAACTTTTCCATAACTCACTTGGATCTTTGACGGTGAGGTACTCAACTTTTAAATCATCATGGAGATGATGACGAAGGAATATTAGTGCCTTTGCACGATCCTGCTGGGATTCTTTGTTTCCTTCTTTTATTGTCTCACCCAAACCCTTTGAGATCAAGTGGATATCGGCATCAAGAGTCCATGATAAATAGTTCTTGCCAGAAATATCAAGTGCAACAAACTCAAGCTTGGTGATATTGGCCATATGTAAATCTACATAGTAAAAATAAAACAAGTCATTTTTAACATAAAATTAAAATTTTCTTGAATTTAGAGTTTTAAAAGTTATTAAAATTCATTAATAACTTGAAGTGGATATTGACTCATATAGAGTTTTAAAAATATTTTTTGTTGTATTCATGGTATTGGAGTGCAATAATTAAAATTATTTAATATAACATAAAATCACATTTGTATTTAAAATTTATGCTACTTCAAGAGCATAATAATTTATGATATTATTTTGTATCAATATTCTTCAGGAATATTGTATTATCATGGGAGATTTAATACGAATATGACTTGTTCTTGTAGAACAAGTGTATTTGTCAATAGTATTGCAATTTAATTGTGCTACTTCGGGAGCAATAATTTTAAGAAAAAAAATACACGAAAAAAAGAATAGTACAAAATGGAATAAATTAAAAGCTTCTTCAAGAGCCTTTACAATATTCTTCAGGAATATTGTTTTGTGTTTTCCCTCATAAATTTACATAAAAACTTAGATCTCGTAATGTTCTTAAGGAACACATCATATTTAATTAGAATATGAGGAGATAATATTATATTTGTTCAAGAGCTACAATACATATTTTATCTTAATAATCTTCTGGACTATTAAGAATTGTTAGATCTTGTTTCTTCAGGAAACAACTTCGATTTGATAATAGATTTCTTAGATCATCATATATATTATTTATGTATGATGATAGTGAAATCAGAATAATTAGTATAGAATATATGAAATATGCATATAATCTATATTAAATTAATAATTAAATAATTGATTCTAAATTATTGATGAATTACAAAATCGATATGCCCAAATAAATCAAAGAAAAAAAAAATTCAACAACAAGATAAATAATAAAATTGATTTTTTTTTCACTGCCATAAGAAATAAAAGGTGATCTCTATCACCTAAAAAGTGTAGATCCAGGCAACTTTTTTTTTTTTTTTTATAAACGACAATATTAAGACTCTCACCATAACGTTGTACAGTATGAACCTTCTGGTTGACAAAAAGTCGTTTGTGTTGCGGATCTACAATTTTTTTTTTCTTTTTGAAGAAGAAGAATACAAACGGACAACTTAAAACACAAAGATAAAAGAAAATCAGAACACAATACCTTATGTGAAAATCGCTAAAAAAAATTCTGAGAGAGATCGTGCTGATAACGTGTTGTGAATTAGAGAGAAAAGGGAGGAAAATGAAACAGAAGAAGAAAATAGTGTGTATTATTATGAAGGCCAAAGATCTATATTTATAGGTACACCATTAGGGTTTAGGGGGGCATAAAGGTCATTCATACATTAATTACAACACTTTCAACTATTTTTGAATTTTTGTTTTACTAGTCCTCCTTTTAGCTTTCCCAATTATAAAATAGGGTGAAAATCTCTATTTTATCTCTCTACTATATTTTTTATTTTTTATCTCTCATTATAAAATTATATTTTTTTATCTCTCATTATAAAATTATAATTTTATAAAAATATATTTATATTTTAAATATTATTTTAAATATATTTTGTAATTCATATTTTGTACATTCATTATATTTTTAATTTTCACTCCCTCGACTTACAAAAATATAATTTTTATTACCGCTTGATATGAAAATATTTTTTTTATATTTTTTCTAAATCTTTAGATTTAAAATTATTACTTTATATTATTTTTACTCTCGTTTGTATTTACATATGGCTTACTCTGTAAGCACCGTTTCAATTTGTCATATTTTCGATTACAATGCTTGTCAATTCCAATACGTGACACACATTGTCATTGGACAAGATTATCTATGAGCCCGAAATTATCAAATGAGGATAATTCATTTCTAGATAGAATGAAATTTCAAATACAATGTTAGATGGGACGGATCCAACAATGCGGGGTCATATGTTAGATAAAATGATCGACGTAATAGATCCATCTAACTGCACATATCAAGAACCCCTACAACACAAAAAATAAAGATCGGTCTAGTCGAAAGAAGCAAAGTCAAGGAATGATGCGTTCTTGCTTTTAGTCGACTAACCTTCAGCGGAACTCCGATCAATATATTCAGAAATTATCCAGAGCTTATTGGAGTCACATTAACCTAATGTAAAAATAATTTAAGCTTAACTAAAGGCCCCAACTGGCTAATTTTAAGTGTTCTTAATGTTAAAATAATCTAGGTCCCTAACGTTAAAATTTTATAAGTGAGTCTTTATTTAACTCTTTATTTTATCCTCATCTTCCATATTAATGATGGTTTAAAGATTTTTCAAAACCTTTAAATGACTCTTTAGTTACTTTTTTATATTTTTATTATACGTATTTGTGTTAAATATGTTTCGAAGGTATCAATCCGCATATGAAAAACGTAATAAAAAATTACAGTAGAATAATTTCTCCAATCACAAAGAGGCATTCTTTTATCATATAATTTAACAAATAACATTATAAGTTATTATTATTATTATTTTTAAAAAAAAAAACTATTAATAAAGGGGCCTCTTGTTCACGTAAATAAATTTCATGAACAAGAAATTCCCGTAAATAAGCACCAGGTTCGAATCTTGGAGGAGACGGATTTTTATTTCACTCGTCTCCTGTTCACAGATTTTATGCGCTTGTTCATAGGTGTTATGCTCTTGTTCATATCAATTCTCAATTCGCATTTCTCAAGGAAAATTCAATTCTCAATGTAGTGTGACCCCATATATATCGACGATTGTTTAAATCTAAAACCGTTCCCTAGTCGGTACCTTGATTTTTTAAAATTACAAAATAAAAAAATCGAACTAGTCGATTCGGTTAACCATAATGTTGGGACGGTTTCGGTACGATTTCTCGGTCGGTTTGACTTTTTAGTCTCTTTTGCTCACCCCTAATATATAATATAGAGGCAACTATTAAAATATCTATTTTAAGATGATGAAGATAAAAACTGGCCTGTTAATATAAAAAGATAAAAAATAGTTTCTCATTTCACGAATTGGCTCTTGTGAAATGGTGTGCAACTCGTAAAATTGGATATAAAACACTATTTCATGAGTGTCGATTCGTGAAATTAATGTCAATTCGTGAAATGATGACTATATATATATATATATTTACTTTTTGATATTAACAGACCAAGTTTTATCTTTAGTATATGAAAAAGACTATTTTGATATATTTCCTCGATAATATGCATACAAACTTTAATATACATATGGTATACTTCCTAGTTATTTTAAATTTGAAGGTTAAGAAGAATATTACATAAGAAAATTTTCAGATTTGTGACGATAATAATAACTAGTGTATAATCACCTTAAAGTATAATTTACAAGTAAAAAATTAAAAATAATTTAATATTTTTTGTTAGGGTTCAGCTACTCGGAATCGCACAGCAGCAAGACACACCAATAAATAGAAATGATGAGGATGAGATTCAGCCACCAAAACTCATTTAAAATTTATGTACTTGTACTCGTCCTAAACACGATCGAAAAATAATTTTACTACTTATTTCAGTTCAAAACTCGTATAGTAACACATGAATAATGAGAGTATGGTTTAGCCACTCAGACCCATTTAAAATTATATACCAGTATTCATCACAAATTCGACTAAAAGTTGATCTTATTATCCATTTATATCACAGACCCCATATAATATTTGCTAATTACTCAACATATTTAAATTTATACAATTTAAATAACAAAATATAAATTGTTATAGTAATTGGTTAATTCACATCAATAAAAATCCAAACATTGTAGAGTAAAGGTTAAGAATAAATATTATTAATGATAAAAAATTTAAAATTAAATTCTTAGTATAAGTTTGAAATTATACAATCTGAGATTCATGGTTTTAGATAATTAAAAATAAAATAATAATTGATACTCCGAATTCGTATTGCTATTAATACTTTATATATTTATTTGGAAGTGAAGAAAATTGAGTTTTCTAAAATAATAAATATAATATTTATGCATATATAAATTGGATATTAAAAAAATAAATACGTACATATTTGAGCGATTGAGTTTACTTAATAATTTGCCAAAATAAATTTTCTAATAAAATAAAATAATTCATTTGGTCAACTAATAAATGACCGAACTAAAGTGATGGTGTAAAATAATTATATGGTAGTAAAGCGCATTTTTATTTTAAATATTTATTTAGTTATTCAATTAGTGAAGTGTTATTGAAAATGAAGGTGGAATAGAAGATTTAAATAAATAAGACTCTAAAATATAAAAAGTACCAAGTATGAGAGAGTAATGTGGTGCTCCGGATGCATAATGGTATATATATAGGGTGGGGTTATTCTAAAAAGAGTCTTATAATAAAAAGTGTAGGAAGGATTGTGGGAGTGACATGTGTCATCCCCATTCCACATCATATGACACATCATATGATATTTGTCACCCCCCACCCCCACCCCCACCCCACCCCACCCCAACCCACCCCCCACCCCGAAAAAAAAAATTTCACGCCAAATTTTTTTTGGGGGGCAAATTTTTTTTCCCCCGCCAAAATTTTATAACTATGATGCACCATTTTATTTTGGTGCATCACAGTTATAAAAATTAGTTATAACTATGATGCACCAAATTTCATAACGGTGATGCACCTGGGTTTTAATGCATCATAGTTATAAGTTTACTGCATTATAGTTATAAGAAACTGCATCATCCTAAGTTTTCTGCATCATATATATATATATATATGTAACTGCAGTATAGTTATAAGTTATAAGTAATTGCATCATGTATGTAACTGCATTATAGTTATAAGAAACTGCATCATCATAAGTTTTCTGCATCATATATGTATGTAACTACATTATAGTTATAAGTTATAAGTAACTGCATCATGTATGTAACTGCATTATAGTTATAAGAAACTGCATCATCCTAAGTTTCTCTACATCATATATGTATGTAACTGCATTATAGTTATAAGTAAGTGAATCATGTATGTAACAGCATTATAGTTATAGGAAACTGCATAATCCTAAGTTTCTCTGCATCATATATGTATGTAATTGCTTCAAAATTAAATATGATTCTTTTTTATACAAGTACTACACTTTTTTATATCATTAGTGCATCACACTAATAAGTTTTGGTGGGTCTTTATTATAAGTTACTGCATCATAGTTTATAATTAAGTGCATCAACTATGATGCAGTAACTTATAACCTTAATGCACTAAAATCATAATTGTGATGCAGTAACTTTACAAATGTGATGCACTTATAAATTTTGGCGGGAATTTTTTTGGCGGGATAAAAAAAAAATTTGCTCCCCCAAAAAATGTTTTGGCAGGAAATTTTTTTTTTTTCGCTGGGGGGTGGGGGGTGGGGGTGGGTGGGGGGTGACACATGTCATATGATGTGGAATGGTGATGACACATGTCACTCCCACAATCCTTCCTACACTTTTTATTATAAGACCCTTTTTAGAATAACCAAAACATGTATATATATATATGATACAATTATGTTTTTTAATAAGATTTATTAATGCAAAAGACTCGCCAGTTATACTTATTAGTTAGGTTCAGACACTCGGAGTTCCTCACTGTGACAGAACACAACGAAAATCCAAAAAGATGAGGCAAAGATCGAGCCACTCGAACCAGTTTATAATTTATACAACTGTCCCCATCCGAAATTTTATTTTCAATCAAAATAAGACTATTTATTTGGCCAACTCAATAATTGGTCAAATTATTTGTCTATAAGAAATATGATGGTAAAATACAGATTGATTATAAATACTTATTTAGTTCTCTAATCGGTAGGTCTCATTCAAAGTTAATGTGGCATGGGATATTTTAGATAAAAAATTTAAAAATTAGAAATACCACGTATAAGAAAGAGTTAAAATTGTGCTCTGTGTATATATATATATATATATATATATATATATATATATATATATATATATATGTGTGTGTGTGTGTGTTAAAGGAATAATACTCATTGTGTGCCTAAGTCTGTTAGTTTATGGGCTTTCCGAGTTAGGATTTGGCTAAGGCCTGTTTGTATGTACTTCACCCTATTTAAAGGGATCTCATTGATGGAATAATACAACAACTTTTGCCCTACTTTCTGTCTCAAGCTATTTTCCCTTCAACACGTTATCAGCACGTAGTTCCCGAACTGAGCAAGAAAAATCCCGTTCCGTTTTTTTTTTTTTTTCTGAAAATCCCGCGGCCGAAACCCTAGCTGCCACCACCGAAACCAGGTCATCTTCTTCACTGACCCGCGACAACCACCACCGAAACCCAACCCCGCAGCCGCCCACCTGCATCTCCTTCCCCGACGTCCGACGCGACCTGCCCACGACTGAACCCGCCCAGATTCGCAAACCATCACCTCTGCTCGCGACTTCCCCGACCGCACCTTCCCCAGCCGTCACCTCTCCCCGCGACTGAACCCTAGTCGCCCAGAATCGCGATCCCTTTCCCCCCCCATCTGACGTCGCACCAGACTCGCCGAAGAAAGAAAAGTCGCCCTCCCGTCGATTGCACACCAGTCCCGTCTCCATCGCCGGCTTTCAATCGGATCCGCCGTGACCGCCCGCAACCGCCCGCAATCGGAAACCACCGCACGGACCAAGGGCACAGAATCCATCCTGTCTCCTGCTCCGTTCTCAGTCAGCCCGGTTGTCGGCCTCGGCGCGATCAGACTCCGATTCTTGACTCGGCCCGACCCACCAGTGATCCGTTTTGATCCAGATTTTCTGCTCCTATTCACGAAACAAAGTACACAAATACGAACCCTACTATCTGCAATGTGCGAATTTATATGTTTTTAATTACTATTGATCGCATATTTATACTCTGCAATTTATTTATGCTTAATTAAACTAAAAGCATGATGCATTCATAATTTTAACTAAATTAAAATAAATTGCTTAAGCAATTTGAATTAAAATAAATTCACATTGAATTAATAATTATTGCGGCATAAGATACCTCTTTGACTGCATTTATACGTGTATAGATATATTCATAGGGCTATGTGATTATATCTATAGTTATATATATATACTTTGCATGCATTGTTAGTTATGGCATGTATATTAAGTTCATCATTAGTAGAACCTAGAGGACTTATTTTTACTATCTATATCAACTCGAACCGTGATAAAGTAATTTCATCGGTAAAAACCCAATAGCATCGAAAGTAATTTTGACCATATCTTGGTTCTGAAAAATAATAACCCTCCACATTATTGAAAATTTTATCATGGAAAGTACTCATGATATACTGTGAAAATTCATTTTCCTTTTTTTTCTTGTCTCAAGATGGCTGATCCAACTCGTCCTGAATTTGACATCTTGGACTCAGAAGGACTTGAGTACCATAGATGGGTTTCTGACGTAGAGACCACTTTTATCGCTAAAGACTATAGTGCTACTATCTTTGAAAAAGCAGGCGAAGTACCGTGTGACAAAACCAAAGCTAGTGCATTAATGTTCCTTAGGCGACATATCGACCCGAGCCTAAGGTGGGAATATCTGCAGTTGAAATCCCCGAAAGAACTGTGGGATGCCCTTAAGGGCCGTTTTGGGAACATCCACAATACCTTGCTCCCAGAGTTGACCGTGCAGTGGAATGAAATCTGCTTGCTTGATTATAAACGGATCAACGATTTCAACAAAGATATGCTCCGTCTGAAGGCACGCCTTAACTTCTGTGGAAAGGACCTCACAGAATATTATATGATTCAGAAAACTCTTTCCACTTTCCCTACTTCTGCCCTTATACTAGCGAACCAGTATAGGCTGGAGTATGACAATAAACGCATCACTACCTTCAATAAGCTTATCAACCTACTGCAAGTGGCTGAGAGGCACAATGAAATATTAGTGAGCAACAATGCCAGGCCGGCTGGGACAAAGAAAGTTCCTGAGGCCAACTATGGCAAAGTGAAAGGTGGAAAGAACTCCACAGGGGACTGGTCATGGCAACCCCAAACTACAACGTGGAAGAGGGCACAATGGTCGAGGATGTGGTCGATAACGTGGAGGTTCTTCCAATGTAATGAGAAGACTTGGTGCTCCCGGCTCTTCTGGCCAAGGAAACAAAGCACCTACCCCCCATGTCGCTCCCAAAGTCAGAGTTCGCGATGAACCATGCTATCAATGTGGAGATGCTGGACATTGGTACAAGAACTGCCATGCAAGTAAACAAGTCGCAGCACACTACAAGAAATATAGAGAGTCCAAAGAACGGGAGGCTCACTATATGGAGGAAGATGCTCTCGACGAGTCCCCCGATGTCAATTTCACAGTCACCGATAAACGCAATGAGCCATACGTGTCACAGTCATTAGAGGCACCCCTTTATGACTGAATGTTTTCATTATGTTTACTTTCTCGTTTACATTTGGCATTGTTAGCTCGGAACGATTTTATCGATGTTTTATTTTCAATAATGGTGTGATGAAACTTTGTTTTTCTAGAACAAGATATTATTATTGCTTACGTTATATCCTTAGCTTTATTTTGAAGAAATGAATATTGCTTGCATGTTTATGGTTCGAATTTTTTTCTCTCCTTTTCGTAGGAATGAATCGGGGAGAACTTGAATGTTTGGTTGACAGTCGGACCACCCACACCATTCTTAGGAATAGGCTTCTATTCACGGAATTAATTGCATGTCAATCCTCGGTAACCACGATGACTGGGTCCTCCCAACTCATCCAAGGGCGAGGCAATGCCCGATTTTTATTGCCTAACGGCACTCTTATCCGAGTTACCGATGCTCTATACGCACCTAGGGCCCCTCGAACCTTACTAAGTTTTAAATATATACGTAGCAATGGTTTCCACGTCGAAACCCACTGTGAGAATGGAATCGAGTTCCTTTATATTACATCTAATGAATGTGAATGTAAACGCATATTAGAAAAACTTAAGAGTCAAAATAGTGGACTGTACACCGCAACCATTAGGGTATTCGAATCCTATGTTGTCACCATAAATGAAATTTGGGACAAAGACTCATATATGCTTTGGCATGATAGACTAGGTCATCCTGGTCGAGATATGATGATCCATATCATAAAGAACTCGCACGGACATCCTTTCTTTCGAGTGAAAAAGGGGCAACAACTAAACACGAAGAACAGTATTGATGTTAATCATGCTATGTCATCTAAAGAAATAGAGACATATGCCCCTTCTAAGCAATTGACTATGTCAAAAGCACATCGCTCATTCTGCAAAGCTTGCTCTTTAGCTAAAGTAGTAGCGAGACCTTCATACACTAAAGATACTAAAGCGAACATCCCATTCTTACAACGTATACAAGGAGATATTTGTGGACCCATCCACCCAGAATGCGGACCATTTAAGTACTTTATGGTATTGGTGGATGCTTCGACACGCTGGTCACATGTCGCACTCCTTTCCACTCGAAATGCTGCATTTGCAAAACTCCTAACTCAGATCATTTGTCTAAGGACTCACCATCCTGATCACCTTATCAAGTCCATTCGACTCGATAATGCAGGAGAATTTACATCTAAAGTATTTTATGACTACTGCATGTCAATCGGAATCGATGTAGAGCATCATGTTCCCCATGTGCATACACAAAATGGTCTCGCAGAGGCAACCATTAAAAGAATCCAAATGGTAGCACGAGCATTGGTCTTGCGCACCAATCTGCCCATCTCTGCTTAGGGATATGCAGTCCTACATGCAGCCATACTTATTCGTTTTAGACCCACCGTTGGCCAACCATTTTCTGCGTACCAGTTGGTAACTGGATATGAACCGGATATTTCACACCTACGCATATTTGGTTGTGAAACATATGTGCCGATTGCACCCCCACAACGCAATAAAATGGGTCCTCAGGGACGTTTAGGTATTTACGTTGGATACGAATCCCCAACAATTATCCGCTACTTAGAACCCTTGACAGATGATCTCTTTACCGCGCGTTTTGTGGATTGTCACTTCAATGAGTCAGAATTCCTGTCGTTAGGGGGAGAGAAGAAAAAGAAATTTCTCAAGGAACGACAGGAATTGTCCTGGTACGTCCCGAGTCTATCTCATTATGATCCCTGTACCTCACTATGTGATCGTGAAGTACAACGAATCCTCGATCTTCAGAACGTAGCAGATTCGATGCCTGATGCATTTACTAATATCGCCAAAGTGACAAGATCACACATTCCAGCTGCAAATGTGTCTGCAAGGTTAGAAGTCCCCAATAAGGGGCACATCACCAACGTACCGAGTGATGCGATCGCACCCAGTGGAAGCGCGATCGAGGTCGTGGCTCCCAAAAGGAAAAGGGGGAGGCCACCCGGTTCGACAGACACCCGCCCAAGGAAGAAAAGGGCAGGTGAGGCACAAATCAACCCATTAATCATCAATACTGGGAATCCTTCCCACGAGATCATCTCTGACTATAGCTATGTCCACGAATCATTAATAGGGGACGCCCCGGAGATCGATTCAACATTAGAAAACAAAGAGATCTCGATTAACTATGAAAGTGTGTCTGATTTGATGGAACGATCTATAACACCCCCAAGACGTTCGGGGCATATTACAGCGCCGTGGACCCCACACTGTGGAATCCACCAGGCTAACGTACCAAACGAGACATTCGACAACGACAAACCATCATAAATAAAACGACAAACTAAATAAAAGACTATAACCGACAAATAAAATTCTGACATCAAATCCATTTCCCCAAAACGGGAACACAACATTAACAAACTCAAACCAGAAGTACTCGAGTACTTAAATCAATTTTATAATACAAAATCTCAAAATCAGACATCAATAATAATGGACAGACAGAACATCAATAATCAACTTCTGGACAATATCATGCTTGCCCATCATCTTCATACGGCTCGGGTGCTCGCTTGTTCCCACGATCAATACCTGAAATACAAAAAGTATTTCCCCCATTTAAGGGGTTAGCGACAACTGCTAGTGCAAGTACAATCCATTTGAACTACATTATAATCAGATGAATAATGCGCCAAAAATCATTTTTGAAAACGTTTTATATTCCGGAATATTTACAATGTACAATCACAAAACACATTATCTCCAACAATCATAATTCAAAGTTAACCTTGGTACGAGACTCACGGCCACCGTACCCCGCAGAGCCCCGTCGGACATCCCTGGGTGGTTAACCACAGTTCATGATACGCACACACACGGCAATACGTATTTTCAATACGCACTTATGGGTGTTACAGCCGTAACACCCCTCTTGACAATGATACTTGCATTTCTTTGTCAAACGATTCGGACGACCGAAACCGGACCTGCTATCGAACCAAAAATACGACTACGAAGAATATTCGATGACGAGTCTAACCATGACAAGAAAACATCAATCCGACTACCCGGGAATCCGAAATACGATAACGAATATGAAATTCCCTAAACTTATAGGAAATTACGAAAATGACCCAAGCGTCCGAAAATCACGATACGACGTCGGATTTGCAAACCGAAAGTCTCCACACGACCAACTCAATCATACGAACTTGTACAAACCATGAAACCACGAAAATGAACGAGTTTTACGAGAATCGAACGTTCATATGGTAATAAGATATCATAAAATGGAATCACGTGAAAACTTCATCAAAACTCGTCCAAATGGAAAAACTCCAAGAACAAAGTAGATTCGAAACGTCGAAACGGTTACAAGCGAGTCGATAAAAATAGACATACACCAAAAATGGAAACTGCTAAAAATGGAAAATTACGAATATTACACGATCAACCACTCATATTGATGATGTGTTTGCATACACAGTTGCTCAAGAAATCATAGAGCACGATGATGTCGAACCACGCTCTGTTGAAGAATGTCAACAAAGAGCCGATTGGCCTAAATGGAAAGAAGCTATCCAGGCAGAGCTTGACTCTCTGACAAAACGCAAGGTACTTGGCCCAGTAGTGCTAACTCCGCCAAGTGTAAAGCCTGTTGGACACAAATGGGTTCTTGTCAGAAAGCGTAATGAGAATCACGAAGTCCTGAGGTACAAGGCTCGCCTCGTTGCACAAGGTTTCTCACAGCGGCCTGGTATAGATTACGAGGAAACGTACTCCCCCGTAATGGACGTTATTACGTTCCGCTATCTAATCAGCCTAGTTATTTCCGAAGGATTGGAAATGCAGCTAATGGACGTGGTCACTGCGTATCTCTATGGGGATCTAGATACGGAGATTTATATGAAAGTTCCCGAAGGCATTTCATTGCCCAAATCAAGTAACCCGAGACCACGGAGTGCGTATTCAGTTCGTTTGAAACGCCCACTTTACGGTTTGAAATAATCTGGAAGGATGTGGTATAACCGTCTGAGTGAATACTTGATTGGAAAGGGATATAAGAACGATGAACTGTGTCCTTGCGTCTTTATAAAGAAAACAAGTTCCGGATTTGCGATCATCGCAGTGTATGTCGACAATATGAATATAATCGGCACTCTTGATGAAATAAGAGAAACCACCGGATACTTGAAAACTGAGTTTGAGATGAAAGATCTTGGGAAGACTCGTTTCTGTCTTGGTATTCAGATAGAACATAGAGTCTGTTGAATTCTCATCCACCAGTCTGCTTATGTCCAGAAGATGCTTGGACGCTTTAACATGAACAAAGCACCCCGGTTAGCACTCCCATGATCGGCCGTAGCTTGGATGCGAAGAAAGATCCATTTCGTCCAATGGAAGATGACGAAGAAATTTTGGGAGCTGAAATTCCCTACTTAAGTGCAATAGGCGCTCTATTGTACTTAGCTCAATGTACGCGACCGGACATCGCCTTCTCAGTAAACTTACTAGCTCGATTTAGTTCAGCACCGACGCAACGTCATTGGAATGGTATCAAGAATATATTCCGATACCTAAAAGGAACCATTGACTTGGGGCTATTCTTTCCCTACAAGCAGGCAAAGGAAGCTGCTTCCGTAAAGGCAAATGCTAAAGTAAATGCTAATGACATAGAACCTACCCCGACGAACGTATTGGTAGGATTTACTGACGCAGGGTATCTCTCCGACCCACACAAAGGTCGTTCCCAAACTGGCTATGTATTTGCTATTGGGAACACCGCTATATCTTGGAGATCCACAAAGCAAACACTTGTAGCTACCTCATCTAATCACGCCGAAATTATCGCTTTGCATGAGGCGGTACGTGAGTGTATTTGGTTGAGAGCTATCATTACACATCCGAAGTAACAGTGGACTAAGTAATGTCACTGGAGCACCCACATGCATATATGAAGATAATGCAGCTTGCATTGAACAGATGAAGCTTGGGTATATCAAGGGGGATAACACAAAACACATATCTCCAAAATTCTTCTATAATCAGCAACAACAGGTTCTCCTCAATATTCAAGTAAAGCAAGTTAGATCTGAGGAGAATGTGGTCGATTTGTTCACCAAATCTCTGCCCAAGGCCGTGTTTGAAAAACATGTGAGAAGTATCGGAATGCGGAGAATTTCCGAACTCCCGAAATCGATGTAAAGGTAGAGGGAGAAGGGTGAGTCATAAAGAAACTTACTCACCGACGTTGTACTCTTTTCTTTGATCAAGGTTTATTTTCTCCCATTGGATTTTGTTACTTGGCAAAGTTTTTAATGATGCAAACGACACATGCACAAGTTTTTCAAAGTATCCTTGATTGATGTACAAATCAGGGGGAGATGTAGACTTGAAAGGGAGTCTTACATCCACACCGTACGTTATACTCTTTTCCTTCCAAGGATCACTTTTCCCACAGAGTTTTTATCACTTGGAAAGGTTTTTAACGAGGTAACAAGATGTACGATTTTAGGGATCGATGGAATGGTCACCTTAGTAACGCTATGATCAAATGTAACGATCATATGAGAGGATAGATTCAAAGGACGAAGTCTAAACTTGACGTGTCTAGATGTTGTACTCTTTTCCCTACGATCAAGACATTTTTCCCACTGGGTTTTTGCTTGACAAGGTTTTAACGAGGCAACATGACATGCGCTTGTAGACTAGGCACAAGGGGGAGTGTTATAGGAATAATACCCATTGTGTGCCTAAGTCTGTTAGTTTATGGGCTTTCCTAGTTAGGATTTGGCTAAGGCCTGTTTGTATGTACTTCACCCTATTTAAAGGGATCTCATTGATGGAATAATACAACAACTTTTGTCCTACTTTCTGTCTCAAGCTATTTTCCCTTCAACAATATATAATTATTTATTTGGTCAACATAAAAATTATCTAATTAAGATTAGCCAAATTTGTCATGCATAGGCCAAATTAATTTTCTACTTATAATTTGACCAAATTAAATTTCAATAAAAATAAACTATTCATTTGTCTTAATAATCAGATAAATCAATATTGGATAAATTATTTTTCTCAATAAAAATAAAATTATTAAACTCATGGTCCAAAATAAATATGGAGTAAATAATAAACATTGATTTTAAATATTTATTTAGGTTCCCAATCTATAGATCCTCATTTAGTATCAATGTGATATTCAGGCCAGATCAAGACACCGGTCCGGACAAGGAAATTTTTAGATAAATACAATTAGTGCAAATTAGATAATTGGTCAAAATAGATTCTCCAATAAAAAATAAAGTAATTTATTTGGCTACCTTAATAATTGATATTATTAATATTGGTCAAACTAAAATTTTCAGTTGAAATAAAATTACTAAATAAAATAGAGTGAGATTCAAATTTAGATCAATAGAATTAAGTTTAATAATTGACCAAATTAATTTTTTTACTAAAAAATAAACTATTTATTTGTCCAACTTAACAGTTGGCCGACTTAAACACAATAAAATAAAATTCTTAAGCTTGTGTGTGAAATAACTATGAGGTTGAAAAATATACATAATACATTGAATTCTTTATTTAGGTTATCTATTGAATTCTATTTATTTAGGTTATCTATTGATTAAGTATCATTTTGAATCGATATGGTTCAAGATTTTTGATAAATATGAATTCAAAGTTAAGAAAATGCTACGTAGGAAAGAGAGTTAATGTAGATTATTTATTTGGCCAACTTCATGATTGGCCAAAATCCATTCCAATAAAAATAACAATATTTATTTAGCTAACTCAGTAATTGGTCAAATTAATTGCATATGGAAAATGTTATGCTAAAATACAAATTGATAATATATATATATATATAAGTAAAACTATTTATTTCGCCAACATAAATATTGACCCAATTAATATTACGCAAATTTGTTATGCCAAGGCAAAAAAATATTGATCAAATTAAGTTTTTCAATAAAAATAAAACTATTAAATTGTGGTGCAAAATAATTATGAGGTGCAAAAATACATATTGATTATGAGCATTTATTTAGGTTATCCAATCAATGAGTTTCGTTTACAACCAATGTGGGGTTTAAATTTATATATAAATACTATTTACAAACCTAATAATTGGTCAAATTAAATTTTTAATAAAATAAAACTATTCATTTGGCTTAATAATCGGACAAATTAATATCAAGTAATTATTTTTCTCAATAAAAATAAAATTATCGAACATGCAAAATAATATTGGAGTAAAAAATAACATTGATTTTAACTATTTATTTAGTTCCCAAATTAGCAGAGCCCCATTTAAGATTTATGTTAATTTTAGATAAATACGATTAATACAAATTTGATATTTGGTCAAATTAGATTCTCAAATAAAAAATAAAATAATTTATTTAATAATTGATATCTTCCCTATATACTAATGCAGAATACGTTGAGCCTAAATGGCAGCTTCTCATGCTTCGACTGCTACATGTCTTAAGAAATATGAATTATGAATAAATAGGAATTGATTATATTACAGAAATATTTTACGTTTTCATTAATTAATAATATAAATTCCAAACAAAGAGAATTTAATATATATTTTCAATAATTAATTAGTTTGTATTAGTTAATCACTATAATTATGTATATCAATAAAAGAAATATCAACTCAAAGAAGTGTTGAATATATATGTACTCGAAGTGATTTTTTAAATAATTTTAAGTGATTTTTTATTTTTTAAGTTTTAAAAAATTTGTTAATTTATCTACTTTTGAAATCAAAAATTTTTTTTGAAAGTTTTGAATTTTCTTTTGTATTTTAAATTATACCAAACAATTTATGTATTTTTTTTCAAATATAAGGATTGAGAAGTGCTTTATTTTAAGTTATAAGTCAAGATCTATTATGTATTTCGAAAAGTTCTTTAAATTCCAAAAACATTTCTAAAACTAGCCACAATTATTTAGTATAATTCTACATATGGAGTTGTATTAAAGGACAATACATATATCGTTTATTCAAGTATAAGTTCTTCACTTTGGCATCATTGCAAACTCATAAGATTGATCAAGAATATGAGATTAATTATTGGACAGACAATGTCATCTAACCATCTATAAGAAATTAAGGACTTCTCCGAATGAATCCTCAAAATTGTAGATGGTGAGCTGAGTGAAGAAGTCGATAAAGAAATCTTGATTGATATTCTCGATATTTACTAATCTGGAATGTCGAAGATCATATTGCAGCCATTGCTGAAAGCACTATCATTTACTTATAAGTAACTTTCCATAAAGTAATTTTCTGAAGAAATAGCAACCGTGACGCCAACAAACGATATTGTGGAGAGAGTAAACGATTACGTGATGTCTATAATTTCAAAAGACAAACGGATATATATCAGTTCTGATAATATATGCAAAATCTCTACGACCTCTAAAGTCAAAATCAAATATATTCAATGGATTTTTTTTAATAGTATCAACTGTTCTAGAATTCCAAATCACATCTTAAAATCGTAAGTTAGAGTCTCAATTATGCTAATTCAATATATGGATCAATCATCAGGATTATGAAATATCACATCATTAATAATTATCCAAATTCGTAACCATATTATTGAATAAAAAATTCGGGGAACAATTTTGAGAGTAAAGTACTTATTACACAATTGATATTAAGCCCGTTAGATAGCATATTACCATTTAAATTTCAAATACGCCAGTTCCCACTTATTATGAGCTTTACCATGACTATATTTAAGAGTCAAGGTCACACGCTCCCTCATGTCGGTATGTATCTTCCAAGACCCGTATTCGGTCATGGTTAGCTTTATGTAGCCCTATCAAGAGTGAAGATCATGAAAGACTAGAAATCTTTTGTTGCGATGAGAATGGTGTAATCATAAACAAACAAATAATGTATTTTATAAAGAAGTATTATGAAATTTATAATGAACGATTTATATATTATATATTTACATAAGAGTTCTTTTTTGTGTTCCCGTGTAATTACACGGGTGTTATACTAG
Organism: Orobanche coerulescens; assembly: GCA_033398695.1. Taxonomy (NCBI): domain Eukaryota; kingdom Viridiplantae; phylum Streptophyta; class Magnoliopsida; order Lamiales; family Orobanchaceae; genus Orobanche; species Orobanche coerulescens. The sequence continues at coordinate 1,506,476 of CM065818.1, forward strand.
TTATTAATATTGATCAAACTAAAATTTTCGATAAAAATAAAACTATTAAATAAACCATAAGTGGGATTCAAATAAATTAATGTAAACTTAATAATTGATCAAATTAAATTTTCACTAAAAGTTTAGCTATTTATTTGTCCTACTTAATAATTGACCGAACTAAACACAATTAAAGTGAAATTTTCAAGCTTGTGTGTGAAATATAAATATGGAGTTGAAAAATACACATTGAAGTTTATTTGAAAATTGAAATCGATGCGGGATTCAAGACACTGAATTCTATTTATTTAGGTTGTCTATCGGTTAAGTACCATTTTAAATCGATGTGAGAGATTTTAAATAAATATGAAGACAAAATTAAGAGAATGTCATATAGAAGAGAGAGTTAATATGGTGATTCAAATCCACAACGCTATTATATATATTTTCAGTTATTATAAAAATACTAAATAAAATAGATGTGAGATTCAAATATTAGACAAATAGATTTAATGTACGTTTAATAACTGACCCAATTAAAATTTCACTAAAAATTTAAATTATTATCCAACTTAATAATTGGCCAAATTAACACAATAAGAATAATATTCTTAAACTTGTGTGCAAAATAATTATGTGGTCGAAAAGTACACATTTAATTCTAAGTGTTTATTTAGGTTTTATATTGACGGAGTTCAATCGATGCGAGATTCAAGATATTGAATTTTATTTATTTAGGTTGTCAATCGGTTAAGCACCTTTTTAAATTGATGTAGAATTCAAGATTTTAGATAAACAGGTATTTAAAATTAAGAGAATGCCACATATGAGAGAGAATTAATCTAGTGATTTGAATCCGTAACGCTATATATATATATATATATAATAATAATAATAATTTATTTTTTTTGTCGGTGATCGTGATTGAAATGTGAATAAATGGGCTTCGACCCAATTCTCTTACAACGGCCCCATAGAATAAGAAGAAATAAAATGCAAAAAACCCAGTCTCCCACCAGCTCCTGTCTGCAATATGCACTAGGGATGACAATTTACCCAGGCATTTGGTATTCACGGTGGTTTAAAAGTAATATTCACGAGACATTATCCGACCCGTGCGATGCACGGTCTTTAGTTGAATATCTATGTATTTTATACGTAATGTTGGGGCAGACGGTTGAATGAGCAGATGACAGAATTTAAATGCCTTAGAGAAGTTTATATATATTTTTTATTGTTATTGTTCTTTTATTTTAGCCTATGTAATTAGTTATATGAAATGAGGCTTTACTAACACGTATGTTGCTCCGAGGTTGTTTTTCGTTTATTCAACCCGTGCGATGCACCCAGGGGCGCAGCTACATAGGGGCGGGAGGGGGTGCCCGACCCCCCGAATTTTGTTTTGCGATGTAGGATATAATTTTCGTGTAGAAAAATTCCGGTATATTCGGTTTCGACCCCCCAAAATTTCGGTATTACCCGAAAAATAGCGTTAGGAAAAAAAAATTTAGATCCCGACCCCCCACTGAAAATTTTCTAGCTTCGCCACTGGATGCACCGATTGTATCGAAGATTTCATAGCTAAAATTTAACCATCTTGTAATTTATACTATCATTTAAAAGTTCATTTTAATCACCTTGTGTATTAGAAGGTGCATTTGCATTGTGATGTTTATCATAACTTTTGTATTTAAATTAATTTATTTACATTAAAAGTTACAATTAAAATAGTCTATTCATATGTAATTCCACCCCAATAATTGCCGTTTACAAGTGATGTTTCCCCAAAATACCCTTCGCAATCTCTTTGCTAAAACCAAAAATTAATAAATGAAAATATGAAATTATGATAATAAAAATTAATAAATGAGGCAGGTTGTTTCGTAACCTCCAAATACTACCACCAATCTTTTGAAGTTAGGTATAATTATAATTTTTAAATCTTTTTTATGTATTTTGTTAGATTTTTTTTATATTATATATTTAAATAAGTGACATAAATTCACATTCCACATTAAATTAAGGGGGATAAGTTTTATATAGTATAGATTACAGGTATGGATACGAATATTACCCGCGAAAACACCTACAAAATACCCATCTACCCGTAACACTATTCACTAAAAAGTACTCCCTCCGTTCCACCCATCTTGAACATTTACATTTCGGCACGAGATTTAAGAAAAGCTGAAAAGTAGTGTGTAAAGTGATAGTATGAATATATATTATTTAAAATTGTGAGAGATAAAAGTGTCATAAAAAGGAAAAAGTAATACTACATATACACACATTCATACACACATTCATACACACTTAACATCTCTATCGTTTTTTGATTTGCTGTTTGCGAACATCGGTCTTTATTTCTTTTACAGGATGCGGTGTAATTTTCGGAAAACGAACCTTCTCTTTTGAAGGGTTGATTTCTGATCTGTTGGTTTTCTCGTGCTTTGTCTTTTGGTGTTCCATGAAAAAACGCAAGTAGGAAGGAAAATAATGGAGTACAAAAAGTCAATGCATTACAAAAAGGCAGTCAAAATGGAATTAAGAGAAATAAAATTATTTCCATAAAGGTTTGCATTTGGTGAAAATAAAAGCACTTTTTTTATAAAGGTTTTACGAAAGGCGGTCAAAATAGAAGTATTTTTGTATAAAGATTTTCATTTGGTGAAAACATATAACAATTTGATATGGGATAGAATAATTATAATATGTAAACAATATATGAATAAAATATGGAATTAAAAAATATATAAATAAAGAATATAGATAAATATGAATAGAAGCTTGACGGGTGGTATCTAAAATTAAGAGGAGAGTTAGAATTAAAATCGTATATACCTCTCTTAATTTTAGGTCTTACGTGCCACAAGCCTCTATTCTTATTTATCCAAATTCTTCATTTAAATGCATTATTAATTTTATATTATATCCCACATCGAACAGACTCCACCAAATCAAAATCTTTACAAAAAGTATATTTATATACTTCAAACCAACAATATGAATTTAATTGACGGGAGTGATTTGGATTCAAACTGCACCGTCAATTTCATTTGGATAATCATGTGAAGAAAACAAATAAACTACAAAATCTCTTATTATAAATCTGAGAGGAATCCTACGTTCTCGAGTTTAATTTAACGAGAGAAAAATAGGGAAATAAATGGAAATAAGAATAAAGAAAAAATATTTGGTCTTCCTGAGTTTTTTAATGAAAAGAAACGGAAAGAAATGGAAGAAAAACTTTCCCTATTAACTTTCCTTCTGATTTGAAAGGATTTGGAGAGAAAATAACAAAATAGTTAATTTTCTTTTCACTTCCTTCCAACTCGAGAACACAAAATACAATTTCCTTGCACTTTCTTTTCTCTCCTAACTTTCTTTCCCTCTCTTTTCTTTCCTTTACTAAAACTCGGGAACGCAGAGCAAAGGGCCATTTGCTGGAGTAAATGGAATAGGCTATGGTGTCTCGACTCTCGAGCTCGACTCTCGAATTTGGGCGACGAGGTGGGGTTGTGGGGGGCAACGCGACGGTGGCGAGGTGGTGGAGCCGCGTGGTTAGCGGCGTGACTCTCGTGGGTGATTACTGATTAAGGAAGAGGGACTAGGGTTTTGAATGTTTTGTATATATATATATATATACACATGAAATAGTATAATTATGCATCATTCATAATTGGGTATTAACTATGTTTTCTTTTCATAATCACTTCAATAAAAAATACAAAAGGACATTCCAGGTAACAACAACTATCATCGTCATATATATTGAAAGATTCACCCAAAAAATTCATTGATGAGGGGTAATGACACCAATTATTATGATAAAAATTAAAATGCGAAAGCGTCGTAATGAGGGAAGATGAAGGGTCACATATGTCACTTTCGATACATTTCTCAAGTCGGTTTAATAGACACGCATGAAGAAGTTTGAAGTCGGTCGGTCTTGGGGAAGATGAAGGGTCTCTTGTGATTTGGAGAGGCAGGCCCTTGGTTTATTGCTGTGTCTATTATCTATAAATCCCGAGGCCAGATTCAGATATCATCAGTTATGTTGTTTTTCAACATTCATATATATATATATATATATATATTATACATACAAGATGTCTAATAATTATGTCAAGTTCAACTTGAAAGTCGTCACTAATAAACAAAAAAAGAAGTAACTATATGCAGAAGCCAACAGCGATTTTGCGGAGGTATTGTTGAGTTTCTGACGCTTCCATTGGGGACGATCGTGAGAGTCTTGAAGAAACCTGATAAGGGAATTGGCATCGGAAGCTTAACAACATTGTCTGATGGCTTAGAAAATGCGAGCAGTGTCCATTTTAAATGCAGAGTTGTAAGCAAATAAATGTTGGGATTGGCAATGCGAATTGTTGTTGCAAATAAATATTGGAATTGAATTGAAGTCCTTTATGAAATCAATTTATGAATATTGATCACGAGGTAAATGTTGTAACCAATTTGATGAATTCTGATCTCTTTGTATCTGAATAGTTACACATTACAAAGTATAAATAGTATAGTTCAACACATCTCATTTTAGTCATCATGGCATGCATGAGTCGTTGATGAAGAAGGTTATTGAAAAATTATTGTGATGTATATTTTATTTGTTTGAATTGTTTCTTTTGGTAATGTGATATGGTACTAAGTTTAGTTTTGATTGTTGTCGTGTGTAATGAGCAGCTCCAAAATGATTAACGTCATTGGCAAACATATTTGTTTGTGATTGTATTGTTAATGATTGATTATTAGTAATCTTATATGTGCTGTTGTTATTGCATGATAGGTTTGGGCAAGAAGATGGTGTAGGAGATGATATCTTCGCCAACAACCGTATGTCTTCTTTCATTCTCTTTTACAAAATATATTTATATAAGCAAACACATACACACGTAAAATGTATTTGATTTTATTTAACCCCTCATGTATGAGGAGGGGGTGGCCAACTCAAATTCATTCATTTCGTTTTCTTAAAAAAAATTGTGGGGGATAAAGTTAAGTTCTATTGTTATATGTCTTATCGATTTTCCAAATGTTGCTACATATTTGCCATCATCGTCTTCTAACAATGATGCAGATTGTTAGGTGATGAAAGATGATTACGACTGTAATTATGAAGGCCAAGAGTCTGCACCAACATTACGTAAAAACACGTAGATATTAAACCAAAACACAGCCGGTGCATCGCACGGGTTCTTAAAGCCTCATCCCGTGATAACAAACACAAATCACAGACTTATTGAACAAAAAAAAATAAACAACCTAATACATTATATATAACTGATTATATAAAACTTATATTACAAATATTGACACAACCTTGATAAAAAGTATATAAACATCTCCACAAATATTACGTACAAAACACGTAGATATTCAACCAAAAGCAAAGCCGGTGCATCGCACGGGTTCGTAAGGCCTCGTAACTATTAATTTAATGTATGACGTCTTTAAATTAATACTATATAAATTAATAACCTCTATAAAATTAATATTTTTTCCGACCACAAGCATAAATTAATAATTTCAATAAATTGATAAGATAATAATTTTTTTAGATCCCTTTATAGATCATGGGGCCCATCAACATTATAAATTAATAATCTCAGAAAATTACAAAGATAACTAAGACAACTTAGTAAAATATGACTCTAGAGTTGATTGTTTTCTATTGAAGTTCAAATCAAAATGAATCTCATCTTTCACTTTTTTCACGGCACTTAAAAGCTCTGGTGTGGTATACTCTGACTGCATGAAAAAATTATGAAAGATTTTCGACGCTTCTATTGCTTCTTTTCGCATAACCGGCTCTAATTGCTTCTTTTGTTATATATATAGTAATTCTTCCATAAGTATTTAACATTGAACATACTGTACGTATGAATTTAGTTTTAAAACATTGAATAATTAAATTCAAGTTCGTAACATTCAATACTAATTATATTCAAGTTCCTAATATTGAACACTCATTAATATCTCTATGTAATTAAATTTAAATTTATAAAATTTTGATGTAATTAAATATAAATACATCTTTAAATTATAAATTATTAATTTATCGATTAATTAATATCTCTCTAAAATTAGTATTTTTTGCGGTCCCAATTTTATTAATTTATAAATGTTCTTCACTATATTTATGGTTGTTATTACTAGTACTTTTTTTAATGGTTATTTGCAATGAAGACAAGAAACTTTAGTCTAAGTGTTGGGGTTCGAGTCTGAGCAACTGCGAGGTTTTAATCCGATCGTTACTCCAGCAAGTTAACTTGTGTGGAGGCGGTACGGTTTCCTCGTGAATTCGTAGCCCCACTTGGCACCAGCGTAGACCCGATTAAGACAACATAGTCTGAATAAATGGTGGTTAGGACTTACTTCTTGCGGGTGATTGAGTCTAAGTTGAAATTGGCCCTTAAAAAAAACAAAAGTACTTTTTTTAAGTAAAATGATTATTTTGGCTGTTGGCACCTCCTTTTATGTCTAAAGAATCTTTGCCAAACGATTCTAAACACACTCATCACTGACTCTGAGAGAGAGAGAGAGAGAGAGAGAGAGAGAGAGAGGGAGAGAGAGAGAGATATGGAACAGAAAATGGCGGAGTGGGATTTCAACAGCCAAAAGCGAACTATGACAATCAGAGACTTTCTTGAAATAATAAAGCAAAATCTGAACAAAGATGATAAAAGGACTGTGATCCATTTGGGCCATGGAGATCCGTCGCCGTATCCCAGTTTCCGTACAACTCCGGCGGCGGAGGAAGCCCTTCTCAATGCCCTTCGCTCCACCCTCTTCAATGGCTACCCACCTGCTGCTGGTCTTTCTGCCTCAAGGGGGTCTGTCAAAAAATCAGCTTTTCCTCTCTCTCTCTCTCTCTGTGTGTGTGTGAGCTGAAATTGGCATGCATGGCTGCGAAAGACTGTATCTTTTTACATTTAGTATTCTTGATTTTGGGTGGATTTGGTTTGCTAAAACCCATGTTTGGTTTTCCCTCTAAATTTTAGCTGTTACAGGAGGAAATTATTTTGAATCTCAATGAATTAATTCTGTTGCTGTTTCTTGACTGTTGTTGTCTCTTATCTGGAAAGCTTTGTTGCAGCTGCTTGAATTCAGTATTGTATGTCTGTTATTTTTCAATGGAATAGTTGGCCATATTCGACTTGTATTAGGCAAAGAAAAAAAAAGAATAGCTTGTAACATTGATCCGAAGGCCAGTGTTTTTCAATGATCTCTAACCATTCTTTTGTGTGTGTGTGTGTGTGTGTGTGTGTGAGAGAGAGAGAGAGAGAGAGAGAGAGAGAGGGAGGGAGGGAGCTCAAATTGGCCTGCATGGCTGCGAAAGACTGCTTTTTTACATTTAGTATTCTGATTTTGGGTACATTTGGTTTGCAATATTGATTGGCTAAAAATCCATGTTTGTTTTTCCCTCTAAATTTTAGTTTTACAATAAGAAATTATTATTTTTTGAATCTCAATGAATTAGTTCTGTTGCTGTTTCCTGACTGCTGTTGTCTCTTTATCTGGAAAGCTTTATTGCAGCTGCTTGAATTCAATATTAATATATTATGTCTGTTATTTTTCCATGGAATAGTGAAATCGAATTCTTGGCCATATCGACTTGTATTAGGCAAAGAAAAAAAGGATAGCTTGCAACATTGATCCAAACGAAGCTGGAATTCTACTATTTTTTTTTAAATTTTGAATGAGTTCTCAAAATTCTGGTCAATGTGTGTGTGTGTGTGTGTGTAATTTTCTTGAGAATTTGGGAAAAGGAAAAGGAAAAGGCTGGTTTAGGAGATTGTTGCTAATAATGGGTGAGTTAAAGGAGTGAACTTGTGTTGGTGATTCTATTGCTTATTATTATACCTTTGATTCTGTTTCTACAACAGGGCAATTGCAGAGCATCTGAGCAAGGACCTTCCTCACAAGCTGTCGCGAGACGACGTTTTTCTAACTGCAGGTGCCAATCACGCAATAGAGATTGTTCTAACGGTCCTAGCTCGCCCGGGTGCCAACATATTGTTTCCTAGACCGGGCTATCCCTTATATGAAGCACGTGCTGCGTTTAGCAATCTTGAGGTCCGTCACTTCAACCTCCTGCCCGAGAGAGGTTGGGAGGTCGATCTTGATGGCGTAGAGGCTCTTGCAGACGATAAGACCATCGCCATGGTTGTAGTCAACCCGGGAAATCCTACTGGAAGTGTTTTCACTTTTCAGCACATGCAGAAGGTAACAAAGTGTATATGCCTTGTTTCTGTGAATGCTTCAAATCTAGCATGGATCAATAGTAGTTTATGACTTCAACTTTCGCAATGTTGATTTATGACTCCAGCTTTAGTTTATTTATTTTTAAGTGTCTTGAACTTTGCAGATTTCTTCGTAAACTACTATTAACCCTTTGAATTTTCGTACTGAAAGATTGCAGAGACTGCAAAGAAGTTGGGGGTTCTGTTGATTTCGGACGAAGTTTATAACCATATTGTTTTTGGGAGCAACAAGTTTCTGCCTATGGGGATTTTCGGATCAGTCACTCCTGTGCTTACTCTGGGATCAATGTCGAAGAGATGGCTCATTCCAGGCTGGCGCCTCGGTTGGATTGCTACTTCTGATCCGAGCGGAGTCCTTAAGAAATCCGGGGTTCGACAATCACTAATACATCTATACCATACATTCACTCAAATTAAGATAATAGCAGTCTATATACCATGATGTTTATATACCCTTTAACCCGATTACCATTTTCTTGCAGATCATTGAATCAATTGAGAATTACCTTTGCATCTCACCTGATCCCGCAACTCTCGTTCAGGTATACAATAAAGTTCTTGCTTATTCTCTGTCTCAAGATTGTCGTTCGAGTTTGACTTAGTACAGAGTTAGTAAATGGGAGTTGGAAAGCTACTTATCAATTTTTTGCTAACAAGTATAGTCTACTCACTTTTTATTGTATCTTAACTAAATGAAAGAATGTGTTTTGTGAAGGGTGCTGTTCCGGAAATACTTGAGAAATCAACGGAGGCGTTCTTTTCAAGAACCAACGACACTCTTAGGGAATCTGCGGATGCGTGCTATGCTACAATAAGTGAGATCCCTTCGCTTTTTTGCCCACACAAACCTGAAGGCGCGATGTCTACAATGGTGAGGCAACTTAACATAGAAATTCACTTATGTTTTTCTTCAACTGCATATTTTCACATTCGTTGACCACTACACCCCTAGATCGAGATCAACCCCTTGCTGTTGGAAGATGTGAAAGATGACGTGGATTTCGCCTTGAAGCTTGCTAGAGAGGAATCAGTTGTGATCATGCCAGGTGATTAGAATGTTCATGAATTATGTTGTGAGTTTTGGCATGGAATTCTAGCAGACAACAGTATAACCTAAAGAAATGATGCTCGTTTCTGTCGCAGCATCGATCTTGGGACTGAAGAACTGGCTGCGCCTCAGCTTTTCAGTGGAGCCGGCTACTCTGAGAGACGGGCTTGAGAGAATAAAGGCATTCTGTTCACGGCATTCCAACACGTACAAGGATGAATCTCGAGTCGAAAAGATTTGCTTCATCAAATCTTTTGCATGATGATGGTTGCAACTGCAGTTTCATCTGCCATCAAAGTTGGAGTGAAAATAAAATGTGCTTGTTGCTTTAGTGGATTGAGTTTGAATTTTAGGGTTTAATTGAATTTCTAAAAACATGATTGATTTGGGAATGCCATTCTTGGTTTTGAGATTTTTCATGGAATTGCATTTGACTATTAATCAATCAGAGAATTTGACTGTCTTCAACCAAGTGGGAAAATCTTTAGTCCAAGAAATTGGAATTATAACTTTGTGCAGAAAATTGTGACAAAGTATGATAGGCATTCAATGAATAGAAGAATGAGTAAATGCTAATAATTTGGTCCCAATTAACAAAGAAAAGGAAAAAGAAAAGATGTGTATGCAAATAATGTTGGTTTCAATTATTTTACCTTCTCAAGAGAAGAAAAATGATTGAAAACAATCTCGACTCCGACTTCAATCAATTTCCGAGGAAAATAACAAGTATAAATGCAAATAATGTTGATCTCAATTATTTTAAATTGAAAAAAGAAAAGGAAAGAAAAACAATCTCAACTTCGACCAAATAATGTTGGTCTCAATTATTTTACCTTCTCAATTGTAAGAAAATGAAAAAAGGAAAACAATCTTCAATTGGATCAGAGATTCAAAATTAGAGTAAATTAAAAAAAAAAAACAAGTATAAAATATAATGTTGGTCTCAAAATTTTTACCTTTTCTTTTGTTTAGGGAAGAAATCAATTATTTTACCCTCTCAAAAGAAGGAAAAATGGAAAACAATCTTGACTTTGATCACAATTAGAAGAAAATCAACTCCCAAGAAATGTAGACCTTCTTGTATCAATAATTTGCATTCATAAATCATTCTTCATATTTTATTGGCCAATTTTCACTAATTTACTTTATCAGGCTTGTTTTGATCGTTACCGTTAAAGTAGTGGTGGCAACCCACTTACCGCCGTTAAATATTCAAAAAGTCCACACCTATAACGGCTATCCGAGCCTAATTTCACCATACAAAACCTTCTCAGAAAAATATCATCAACAAAAAACTCAATTTATGTTTTTGTATGGAATTTGAGCTAATAATTTCTGGTAATCTCTATTTAGTTTTAGGTCCCCTTCACCTTACAGCAAGCGCTACAGTAAGTCTGTCTCGAGCTCTCAATCGAGGAGTAGGTCACGGTAGTTTATTTACCGTTGCTCTTTCTCTCTAGGTTATCCTGATCGATTGCATATCATGTGCAGGAGCTGTGATTCCAGTGATGCTGAGAATCTTGGAAATAATCTATATGTGACGGGGCTTTCGACTCGTGTGACAAAGAGAGACCCCGAGAAGCATTTTTCAACTGAAGGAAAGGTAAATGATATTCGAGCTCTTGATGAGGCGTTTTCGTTTCGTTTAGTGGTTTTGTTGTTTATGTTGATTGCTGAATGCTGTAAACACGGGCCATGGAGGCATTACGCGCACAACAATCCGCTATCACAGATGATAACCCATGCCGGTGCCAGGATCCTCCTCCGCCGGCGGATCGCTGTGCCCAGGGTCGCGATCGCGCTCCTTTCCCGGTACTTGAGGATTACGCTATCGATTCAGAGGAGGAGACCCTCTACATTGATAATCCATTCGCCAAGGTCCACACTGATCATCGTCGCCCTCCCACTGATACGACGCGATGATAGCAATCGTTCTGCATTGACATTCCCGAATTCACCAGATCGATCGAACCCGCGGAATTTCTGGATTGGTTGAACACAGTAGAGGATATTTTCGATTTCAAGCGTGTCCCGAACGACCGTCGGGTAAGACTCGTTGCAACGCGATTTTGGGGTCGTGCGAGGGCTTGGTACCACCAACTACGACAGATTCGATCGCGCCAGGGCAAGCCCAAAATTGTGACTTGGGCAAAACTAAGAAAATACCTCCAACGTGAATTTCTCCCCTTTAATTATAAGGGAACTCTTTATCAATGCATGCACAACCTCCGTCACGGCTCTCGGTCGGTTTCGAGTACTCCACAGAATTTTATCAACTCATTTCCAGGGCTGATATTTTTGATACTCATGAACAATTGGTCGCTCATTTTACCTCGGATCTCTGGCTGCCAATACAGGATATTCTAAACCTATTCGCACCTCATTCCCTTTCTGAAGCCATACAGCGTGCCCTTTTGATCGAGAAGCAATAGGCTCGACGACAGTTACCTCGGTAACTCCGTACGCCCCGAACCCTGCTTCAGCTCCTGGTTCAGCTGGTCCGTCGCGGCCCCCTACTGTCTCTAACTCCTCTGGGCCCCACGGACAGAACCACTGACCCGGTGCTTCTCATGCGTGGAGTCGGGCCACTAGTTTGCTAACTGCCCGAAGCAGACTAGTGGTCGTACGGTTCTATCGGACGATCAACATGGGGAATTTTCCTCCCATCTAGTGTACGATGAATATCCTGAGGATGCTTGTCCGAAAATATTTTTGGAGGGTGATGAGGGACCTCTATTGGTTTTGCCTAGAAATTGCCTCACACCACGTTTTCCTGACGCTCCTTAACGCAATGCTCTATTTTCCTCTACATGCACCATAGAGGGTAAAGTATGTCGGTTTATTGTTGATTCTGGTGCTTGTGAAAATGTTATTGCCCCTGATGCCGTGGATAAGTTATGTCTTCGTACGGAAAATCATCATGCACCTTATGAGTTCATGTGGTAACATCGTGGTAATACTGTCACTATCGCAAAATGTGTGCTTGTTTTGTTTTCTATCGGAAGTGCTTATTCTGATTCTGTATGGTGTGATGTCATCCCCATAGACGCTTGTCATATTTTACTTGGCCGTCCTTGGCAGTATGATCGCTCTGTTTCACATGATGGTCGTAACAATACTTACAGTTTTCTCTTTAAGGGAAAGAAAATTGTTTTGCTTCCATCTGCACCTCGGGCTCCTACTCTACCACCCTAGAATCCTGTCTTGTTTGTAAATTATGCAACTTTTGTGAAGGATTTGGATGATGATCCAATGATCGTACTTTTGATGGCTCGTGATAATTCACCTACTATATTGCCTCTAGTTCTTGTATAGTATCTGTTGGACGAGTTCTCTGACATTTTTACCACGGATGCTCCTAAGGGTTTACCACCATTACGGGATATACAGCACCACATCGACCTTATCCCGGGGGCTCATTTGCCTAACCGACCACATTACCATATGAGTCCTTCTGAGCATGCTGAACTCCGCAGTCAGGTGGAGGAACTATTGAGCCGTGGCCACATACGGGAGAGTCTCAGCCCATGTGTTGTCCCCACCCTTCTTACACCAAAGAAGGACGGTTCATGGCGTATGTGTGTTGACAGTCGTGCGATCAACAAGATTACGGTTCGTTATAGATTCCCGATACCTTTGTTGGATCCGATTCCTTAATTCTCAACTGATGGTATCCTGATCGCAAGTCGATCTTCGAGAATACCTTTTCCCCTTGCAGTTGATCAAACAAGTCGTCGATCCGAGGTATAGGATACTTGTTCTTGATCGTCACCTTGTTAAGCTCCCTGTAATCAATACATAATCGGAGGGATCCATCTTTCTTCCGGACAAAGAGAACGGGTGCTCCCCAAGGAGAAACGCTCGGTTGGATGTAACCCTTATGCAATAATTCCTCCAATTGTTTCTTCAGTTCATACATCTCGGTTGGCGCCATGGGGTATGGTGCTCTGGAAATAGGAGCGGATCCAGGTTCTAATTCGATAGTGAACTCCACTTCTCTCTGCGGAGGTAACCCAGGTAGTTCGTCAGGAAATACATCTGAAAATTCGTTCACAATTGGAATGGATGAGAGTTCCACTCCTTCTTCTTTCTTCATGGCATAGCACCACAGTCCATGACATCCTTGCTTCAGTAATTTCACAGCTTTCATCGCTTTGATCAATTTTCCCGAGCTTCCCGGTCTCCACCCTCTGAATAAGTGTTCAGATCCGTCATCAGCAATGATAGAAATGATTCTCTTTCGGTAATTCAGAATAGCTCCATAACGGTTGAGCCAATCGTCTCCGAGAATTAAGTCGTCACCATGGATGTCAACTACAATAAGATTCGATGGCCAGTCTCTCCCTCCTATAGACACTGGGAAATCTCTAGTTTCTAGGGTTCCCACAATTCTCTCTCCGCTCGGCAATCCCACAACATAAGGTTCACAATCAAACAAACACGAGATTTTCAAACGATTAACACAGTTCAATGATATGAAAGAATGTGTAGCTCCGGAATCGAATAAGACACTAACTGGTTGCAAAAGGATCTGAATCGTACCTGATACAACAGCAGTGTTTTGATCGTCAGATTTCCTCATCTCGTACAGGCGCGGAGGAACGGACCCAGCACTGGATGTCTCTCTCTTCCCAATGTTCTGCTGTTGAAATCCACTCTGCTGCGTCTGGTTCACACTTATCTCCTTCGGAACTGGCGCTGGAGTGCGAGTACCAAAAGATCTAGTAGCAACTCCACAGAAAGCTGCACGGTGCCCTTCTTGTCCACAATCGTAACAAGTCACAGAAGGTGCGGGGTAATCACGTCGAATATGCCCTGCTCGACCACAATTGTAGCATTTCTTTGATGCGTCCGAGCCGCGATATTGTCGGAACTTCTTTCCACCTCTAGAAGGATGTGGAGGTTTTCTAGCCGTATAAAGGAAGACGGCCCTTGCGGGGCCCACCACTCTTGTTTTACGAGAAGTTGCCGGTCACTTTACGCTTCTTTGCCTCCACCGATTTTCCACCGCCGCCTCTTTCATGTCGTAGGCCGGCGCTTTGTCTTGATCTTGTCGCAATGTAGTGCACTCGAATCGGACATGTATTCTGAATCTCCGTCTTCATCCGCATATCGAAATGAAAAATCTTTTACGCCTCGTTCGACCAAGTGTCGCACACAAGTCGGTGATGATTAAAAGTTTTGATTACATCATCACGGATGCTTAGAACTCTGTGGTGAGAAAAACTCTCGGATCTTTGCCTCTCTAGCTGGACGAGGACAATCGTGCTTCCATCATTAGTTTGAATTCCGTCGATCCGCATTATGATTCTCGGGTCGAATAGCTTCCCACCGTCAAAGGCCTCCCGGTCGAGAAAATCTTGGGCAATGGGAACCTTCCGGTCCTCGGGACAGTTAAGACCCGCAAATATCTTCTCTAACTCCTTAAGCCAATGATCCCAAGTAAGTGCCTCAGCAGATCCGTCAAATTTTGGCGGGTGCAATTTGACCACCTCAGCAAGCCATCTGTCTCCCCGGTTATCCTCGTGGTGCTGCTGTCCCATCGCCGTCTGCATGCGGTCAACGACCTGAGCGAACTGGTTTATCCGCGCCACCACCTGTTGAAGCACTCCCGGCATGTTAGGATTTGCGTCGTCATTCGCTGATCCTTGCTGCCCTCCAGAATGGGAATCGGTTCGACTAGCTGATAATTCTGGGGTAGTTGCGGAATCCTCCTGTCTCATGTTACCCCGTCCGCGTCCACGACCGCGTCCGCGTCCACGTCCTCCTCTCAACATACTGTAAACACAATTCCTCAATATCCAGGACAAAGTTTTTGAAATAAAGCCCGTCAATACTCACAAAACAGTAATTAAGTAAAACGGTAGTATAAGAGATTAGGAGACTTACAACCACGATCCACATGACGACTTTGGCTGAACAGTGATGTTACGAACGACCCGAAAATCAAATAACGTAAACAGACCCAACTAAAACCCGACTGCCAAGATATCCATGAATCTTAGCTCCGATACCATATTCTGTAACACCCCGAGATATTCGGAATAATTACAGCGCCGTAAACCCTTTAAGAAAGGATTTACAAGGCTAAATAAAAGAAGTGTAAATATAAGACATCAATACCACGGAAATTCAAGTTTACAAAACCGATCCAACTGGTTCAACGAGTAATTAATACAACCATATCGAAATGATACTAATAAGACATTCGTACTCGAGTACTGAAATGAATCAAGAAGACAATCAAAAGCAACGACAAACATCACTGAACCCCTTCGTCGTCACATCGGTACTGTGGCTGTTTTCCCGCTCCTCGGCTACCTGAACATCAAAACAAATGTCCACCCCCGAAGGGGTTAGCAAAACGATGCTAGTACAAGTATCATATTAAACAAATCGAATATGCATCAACAATACATAACAAGATACACCACACGGATTTCCGCTACCGGAATCCGACAATGCGAATCCACAAGATTCCATTAACACAACAAGGGTATTCTAATGATCCAGCGCCCTCAGCATAGATCCCAAGATGATCTCGTCGGACCAACACGAGGTGGAAATAACCCGTCCAATGATCCAGCGCCCTCAGCCTAGATCCCAAGATGATCCCGTCGGACCAACACGAGGTGGACATCCGATCCAGCGCCCTCAGCATAGATCGTACAACGTACACAAACACAACTCATGCATACACATATGCCAAATCATTATGTCCATCAACATGAACATACAAACACTACATAACGAATATCATGACAATTCAACAAAATAATTTCCATGTTCAACAACATGAATAAACCACAAACATGCTCAAAATACCAATTTTAACACATTACGATACTTGCCTCGAAGATGGCAAGAACGAAACACTTCAATGACCTCAACACACTCGAAGGCCGCCTCCTTCGATCAACGTAGCAAGCTCGAACCTTAACAAAAGAAATGATATAGAATTCATCTCAAGTCGAACGAATACCTATCAATCCGGTCTACGGCCAAAAGCTCTAAATATGCAATCTGTCTGAACCACTTAGCGTACGCTACGTACTCTACGTAACGCGGCGCTAAGCACTGCTCGTTAACGTACGCTATCGTCTAAGTCTAGCGTCGCTAGCCACGTATTGCCGATTCTCTCCGATCAGCCGTGACTCGATCGATAACATAACGTCGTTACGTACCAAACGTAGCGTCGTTAACTTATTCCAGCTAGAGCACTTTATCTTACATATGTTTGCGTGCGCTAACCGTGCATGGCGACATCTTTGCTAAAACTGATCTAATGGTGATGAACTCATGAATTCTATGGTGATAATACATGTCATCCCCATGCACATCATGCTCAAAAGGAGTGTGAACGATCTCTACGGATTAAACGACTACACGATACAAGGGCACGTATTATCATCAAAATTCATCTTGATCTCGAGAAAGTATCCTAAGTTCCCTTCGTCCTATGTTCCAAAACGCATGATTGCAATGTGTAAAATATAACAACTTGGTAATTTCCATCTACTGGTCACAAATTGGTTTGAAGCTTCATAATATGCTAGGAGTTCAAACACAAAAAGATTCCATGGTATTATACGATGAATAAGTACCGAAACATCGAAATTATCTTCCTAACACATGATGCTCGACTACCACGAATTTAACCGACTGGGTAAACCCAAGACATGATCAAAACGTCCTTCATAATAGTACTTAATATTGGTGAAGAATCACCTACCTCAAAGTAGTGAAGAACAAGGAGGAATTTGAAGCAACCCAACGCCGAAGGCTTGAACACCAATCCCCCAATGGTCTACGATATTCAACACGAGCTATAATGCTAATATGAAGTGTTTAGGATGAAGAGAGTAATACTCTAAGTATAAGGATTCGGATGTGGGAAGAGAAAAGACTGAAAATACGAAAAAGGATGCTGTCTTATTTATAAAAAATGATTATTAGCGCGTGCTAGTCCGTACTCGTAGCGTGCGCTAGCGGCTTACTGACTTCACTGTACTCAGCACTTAGCGTGCGCTATTTTCGTATCAGTAGCGTGCGCTAAGGCGTTGACTTGGCTTTTTCCCGAAAGCCGTCCAGGTTCATCCCGACATAATCTGACCGAAATCCTCAGCCGATCTCACCTACCACCCTGTCTTAATCATGCTGACTACGTATAGCGCGCGCTAAGGTCATGCACAGCGTGCGCTATGGATCCAACTTAGCGTACGCTACACATAGTCGATAGCGTGCGCTACATGCGCAGAATCACAATTTACATCACATTCATGAAATCATACGCTCAACAACATCGGATTATGAAATACGGAGAAAAATACTCAGATCAAAGTGCAACAATTACAATGTCACAAGTTCCAAATACATATCAGAAATCTCGGGTATTACAAGTTCCATCATGGCTCCAATCACAGATTGCACGCAGGGCAGGTCTTTGTGGCCGCAGACGCCGCTTTCCATCCCATTAAGGAACGGTTGACCCGTGCCCCGCTTTTGATCCTACCGAATTTCTCGATACCGTTTGAGTTGACATGTGATGCCTCGAAGGTCGGCATCGACGCCGTTTTGAGTCAGGACCAGTGTTCTAAAAATCCCCGCCTAGGCCGATTAATCCTCCGATTAATCCCTAGAAGGTTCTCTGCCGTTCCGATTATGGCCTAGGCGCTTGTACTAGGCGTTTGGGTAATGAATCGATCGTCTAGGCTGGATGCGGGGACCTATGAAGGCAATCTAAGATACTTTGGACTACTTTATACCTATATCAACGTTTCAAATTTCCTAACATTACGTGGCCCATTGGCGGATGCTGGCGGTTATACTTTTTGTTTTTATTTTGTTCTAATAGTACTACAAATTCCTAAATTGAGATATTATGGATAATATGGACTCATTAATATCTATATCAGTATTTTAAATTTAATATATAATTGATTATATATATGTTAAAATGGTTAAATTTTAATTATTTTTAATTATTTTACATATATATAATTTTTTATATATAAAAATGATTAAAATAATAATAAAAAATAAATCCGCCTAGTCCGATTAATCCCCGATTAATCCCCGAGTAATCCTCTGGGCGCTAGGCATTAGCAATCCGAACGCCTAGCGCCTAGCGTTTTTTAGAACCATGGTCAGGACTCCCGTCCTATTGCTTTTTTTAGTGAGAATCTTATGTTGGGATTTGGTGAATAAAAACGAGATACGCAGCGAAAAATAAAACTGGTCTAACCGGATAAAACCAAATCCCAAAAAACGGATCGTACAAGCATCGTATAAACAAATATAAAAAATAACGAAGATGAGAATCAAAGAATACTTACCCCTGTAGTCCTTTGATAACACACCTTTTTCGGTTAGCTACACGAACACGAATCCAATTCGTTCTTCCTTGATGAATTATCAAAACACCGAAAATACCAAGTTTCTCTACTTCACACGTGTCGGATGTTGACCGAAAAATTCAACGAAACTTCATTCTTCAAGAACACGGCTAGGAAGTTATTGTAGGAATTTTCTCTCTAATTTTTCTTACTATTCTCACACCTCTAAGATGAAGAATGAACAAAGAAAATTTCTCTCCCTCCTTGTTAACTAGCTCTCGGCCATAGAAGGTTGGTGTTGTTCTTTTATCACTATATAAGACCTAATGATAAAAGGTGGGATATGAAAATGATTTGATAAGATAAAACTTATCACTTCATTTTGGAAGCATGTGAGGAACTAACATGCCATATCTCACTAAAAAACAAAAGCAAACCAAGACAATAATGGAGGGAAGAGGGCGACCTTAGGTAGGTGCTAGAAAACGGGTCGAGTCACTCGACTCGTGAACCGGACGTTCGCCCAACGACTTCGTTAAATACACTCTGTTTTGAATTAATTAATTAATTCAATTAATTACCTATAGCAAATACAAATATATTTCTCTAAGAAATATTATTTATGAATTAAATTAATTATCCAGTAACGTAATTTAATTCATAAGACCGCTATTTGATTTATCCAATAAATCATAATTAGATATCCAGTATCTAATATTAATATAGAGATGATAATTTCATATTTATCCGTCAACGATCCTGATGCGCGACCCTGTAGGTCCGTCTCAGTCGGTATTGGGAGGAACCAATGAGTGTGGGCAGCACTTAGCCAGCCTAGCGGGCCGCACTCTAAACCCCGACTGAGAACGAATAAAGGGATCATTCATAACCATTATGTCGTGAATACCGTATACTTATAGACCCTTCAATCATATGTCCGGTCAAATATTAGGGTCACGTAAAGTCAAACCCTATTGTAACTTGACTCTATGCACTTGTTAATGCAAACCGAGATCACCGAGCTCTTGTGTATCAAGTACAACTAGCTCTAACTGCTTTGGCCAAAGACCTATGATCTCATTTGCCATTAACCGCATAAGATATTTACCTGCTCACTTACAGGAGAAAGAATTCTATCTTGTTATTCAGTAGAGACTGCTTGCATTTCGAGGTTGATACCGCCAACTGGCGATTGGATCGAACTACTTTAATGACTAACTTAATGTCACAAGCATATCTCCTACTGAAACCTCAAGTCAAAGGTCCACGTATACCTATCACAATCTTTCGATTCAGTCATTGACAATCCCAGAGTGATTTCCATGTGACCGAATCGAGGTGAGTCGTGATCGAGTATTCTAATCTCATTAGCATACCTATTTTTTGATTAATGAAATTAGGGTTTTAACCCTTTGAGCAACACCTAGTATAGGTAGTAGTATCAATAGTGTGTTTCTTCTTACGCTCCGCCTGCGTCACAGTCCGAGCCCGAGATACTCTAGGACTAGGAGGAGAGTCCTAGCTCAAGATACCCTCGCAGTCCTAGCCCAAGATACTCTAGGAGCTTGAAGAGGAGTAGCTCCCTGCTGAAACGGGTGCCCTCTCGTATGTCCAGAAGCCATTCGAGGAGTCCGAGTGCATCTTCTGCGTCTAGGTCTGTCAGTCCTAGGCGTTAGCTGTGTGGTAGTCCTAGAAGGTTGGGGGGGGGGGGTTATATGTTATGTTATGTTGCTGGTTTTTCTCTCATCATGGATTAGGATGCCTATATGTTTTAGCATGCTATTGCTTCCTATTTGTTAATATACATACCACCAGTCAGTATGTTAAAACTTTTTATTCGTGTTTTGAGATTTCTTGCTTTGCCTTTTAATGCATGTCATTGTGTTGAAAAGAAATTGTAGATGAATTGAAGAATCAGAATAGAATCCTAATAAGTAGGGCTCTACTCGCGAATAAGGCATCAGGTACCCAGAAAAAAAAGAAGTTATTGTATAACATTAAGAAATACCCAAAAAACTATGATATTATTTATAAATTATATAATTATTTGTATGCTATAAAAGATTTTTTTTAAAAAAATATTTCCAAAAATTTCCTTAGGCCTTCTTGAAGCCCAGCCAAATTCGGGCATAAAAGTTCGGCCCAGCCCGTTCCAATGTGGGCCTAGTACGGGCTGGGTCTAAGATTTCGTGGGCCTACCCAGCTCAGCCCACTTGACACCTCTTTAACATGCAATAAATTCAGAGGCTGTCGATCATTTTATTTGACACGAGGCTTGATCCAATCCGTGCGATGCACGGTCTTTGGTTGCAGACGCTTGAATGAGCATTGGTTGCAGACGCTTGAATGAGCATATGACGGTATTTAGATGTCTATTAGAGAATTTGCATTGTATTTATTTTAGAGGATTTAATTGTGATGTTATCATAACTTTTGTATTTAAATTAATTTATTTACATTAAAAATTACAATTAAAATAGTCTTTTCACATGTAGTCTTTTAATATGAATAAGGATTCATCCGTAACGCTTTTTTCGTGTATAATTTTTTTAGTCTATGTAATTAGTTATATGTAATGTATTGTATTTATTTTAAATGTTCATAGTGTAATGTTTTATCAACCCGTGCGTTGCACCCACTGCATCTAAATATCCATAGTGTAATGGTCGGTACTAATTAGGTTTCCAGTACTTAAAATAGTTTATTTACATTAAAAAAGTACATGTAAAAAGACTTTTTCTAAGACGTTACATTTAAAAGAGTCTCTTCACGTGTAATCTTTAAATACTAACAGCTTTTGTTTTAACATTCTACAATTTTATGGAATCTTGAAACTACGATATGATTTCGTTTTTAATTCACAACGGTTACCAACTTACCATCCCCCCAAGCAAAAAGTAAAAGTGAATAATACAAAAGGAATGGACATGAAGAGTCTCCATTATATTGTAGGAGACTATTAGTAGCATCATCATGAGATAGAGAGAAAGCGTGCATATTGATTATGTAAATCATTAATATGAGGTAAATTTCCAATGAAGGATGCCATCTATAAAGCAAAATACCCATGCAGTCATGCTGTATCTATAATATTTTTCTGCTTCTTTATTCAATGTATACCAATATCGTACCTATGTGTTTGCATACATACGTGATACGTGTTTATGTATGCATTGATGAATGTATGTATGTGTCAAATTTACCAACTGCCGGAGGTCCGACTCAGTATTCACATAAGCTTCCCATTATTACATGCATATATTCATTCATTAGCTTTTCATGAGTTGTACACTTTAAAACAATCATTTTATTTCAATCCATTTTGTTTCATTTCAATCCATTTTGTTTCATTTCTTTTAACAAACACCAACCGATTGATTATTGACATCAATTCATTGTGTTTTGAGATTGTTTTGCTACGGTTGGATCCAGTCTAACAGATTAAAACCCAAAACCAATGGGGTAAAAAATTTCGGGTAAGATGGGATCCAATCCATTCCAAGATATACATCTATTTTTTTATCACTATCCTAAAAACATCTGCCTCCCATCCATCTTTTCCTCTGGTTTTGCAGATCAACCACCAAACATGAACACAGCTTCACACACAAACTACCGTTGTTGTAACTCCTTACCCGAAATAATCAAACACAACATCAAACCCTTTAATGTTTCTGCTCAAAATCATTCGATTTAATTTCTGAGTTTTTTAACGAACAAAGAAAAAAAAAGTAACATCAAATCACAGATCTCCATATTTGAAAGAATACCACAGCAAGTCTTTAACTCCATATTCGAAAAGATAGGCCAAGATTAAAAAATAGTGACAACCTCTTATCTACATATAAATAGAAAATGTAACAGGAGGCTTATATGGCAAACTGCAAAACTGGTGTGGTTTTTTGCTATGTTGTTTTCTCGTCTTTGAATGGTTTATATAGTGCTTCAAGCATAAATACTTCATCAACACTTCATATTCATCAATTATGAGAGCATGGTTCCAGAAACCCTTTTGTGTTCACTCCATCATTACACGATTGTTTGTATTCCTTGGAGTTTAATATGTAGATGTAAATTCGTGAGTTTATAAAAAACAAAATTATTTTTGGTGTGCAATGCATTAGTTGTACAGTACTAATTTTTGTGCACAACCCCCTTGCACATTAAATTAAGGGGTATTAATTTTTGTGCACAACCCCCCTTGCACATTAAATTAAGGGGGATAAGTTTTATATATAATAGATGTATGTTTCAGTTAGGTTACATTCTTTTGTGAATGAATCAATCGAATCGAATCGAATGGACTGAATCGAATGGACAATCGAATCAAATATATATTAATGATAAATAATAATAATAATAATAGTAAATAATAATAATAATAATAATATTAGTAATCAACAACAACGATAATAGTGATATTATTAGTAAGGAACAAAAAAAAGTAATATTATTAGTAATAATAACAATAATAATAATTAAGATTAATAATAAGAAGAAGAAGAAGCGAATCTGAATGGATACGAATCAATGAATGCGAATCAAGGCCCGAATGGACTCGACCTAAATCGAATCGAAAAATCGAAAAATAAATCCAAAAGAACAGGGCCTTCCTATCTCAATTGCTAGTTAGCTTTAAATAAGTCACTGGTTTGAAAGAGCAAAAGGAAAATGCACAATTACCTTCACCTTACGAACTTAACGATATGATAACTTGAAATGAAGGTATCACCATATAAACGTTTTTGACACATTATTAGGGCAGAAGGAAAGCAACATTGAAAAAGAAAGCAAATAACACATGACCCGGGGGACCATGTCTTATGTATAACTGGTCTTCTTGAGGTTGCGTATATTTGGAACATGTCCATGCTTACTTAAGGCAAGCGGCACTCGTCTATCTTCCAGATTTCCTTCGCGTACTGCCCAATTGTCCGGTCGCTGCTAAACTTTCCACTTCCGGCAGTGCTGAGTATCGACATCTTTGTCCATTTCTTTTTGTCCCTGAAAGAATAAACAAATTCATCGCTCGAACATAAGTACTCGAAGTTATTGACCAAGTTCACGAAAACTAAGGTATAGTGCAGGCCTAACAAACATATGCAAGCAAATCTCTTGAGATAAAAGATCGAGGAAGGCAATATAAAACCAATCTCCAACTCTATGATGCATAGCTGAAAAGATAAATATTACTTAGGAAAAGTTTTTAGTATCAATCCCCACGGCAATAATTCCTTTGATTTTGATGAGCAATTGACTGTTTTATGTATATCAGTAGCCTCAGTAGTGATGTATGATTTTATATGAAGAAGGTCCAAACAGATGAATTATCTCAGGTAACGGAAGGGAAAGGTCAGACCATTTTCACTCGTATCCCGATTCAATTAAATGACAAGACGTAAATTTTGTGCATAGCAGAGAATATTATAACCGAGAAGATTTGCAGGTACTTACTTGTAAGCTTCATCCACCTTTGCTTGGGCGTCCATGTAGCTGGGGAAGTCATAACCAACAAGGAAATAATCACCACGGCCGAAGCCAGAATTTCCCTCAAGTGAGTCGAGCAGTGGTCTATAATCATAGCTGCCGAATGCTCCAGATTTTATGAACTGTTTGGCCTCTTCAAATCGTGGATCTGGCTTAAACTACATAGTGAGAGAAAAGAAGCGTCATTTGTGGTATTCCTGTAGATCCTCAACAGGCAGAAAGGCAGAGGGATGTAGGAAGGTGCTATTAATTATCCATGAAGCTGATGAAATATTTCTAAAGAATAAATGCTATTGGGTTCTATGATGTGATACGCATCAATGGATATAAACATCTTATTTCCCGAAACATGCTCCAACTGATGTCTCTATTTCTGTACTTGAAAGTTGAAACCTTCTAATGCATTTTTTGGTGGTCAGCTGCAGTAAGTTTCTTCTTTTGCATATGAGTATTAGTTCTCCTTTCGATAAAGGCAGCTAAAGGTTTACGTAAATTAATTAGGTATGAGTTTCTTTGACATTAATCTTTGTAGGTTTATGATAGGATAGGAGCTTAGTTCCCAACCAGCTATAAGAAAGAGTTGCATTTATAAAGGGCATGTAAGATTCAGAGTGGAAATGAATATTTACCAGTCCTTGTTCTCTTTCTTTACGCAACCGAGGAACTTGATCAGCTGTGGCACCAAAAAGGAAGAAATTTTCTTGGCCAATTTCTTCTCTGATTTCAACATTTGCCCCATCAAGGGTTCCGATAATGAGGCAGCCGTTGAGAGAAAATTTCATGTTACTTGTGCCACTTGCCTCCATTCCAGCCGTACTTATATGCTGTGATAGCTCACTTCCCGGGATAAGCACCTCAGCCACGGAGACATTGTAATTGGGCACAAAGACGACCTGAAATAATGGAAAATTTTGGTCCAAGTAAAAATGAAGACGACGACATTAAATAATGGAAAATTTTGGTATAAGTAAAAATGAAGAATGTGAAAGAAGATGAATTCTTCACTGTCAGCAGCAATACTAAGAGAGGTGTGATGGATGTGCTTGAATTACTCAATCTTTCAAAGTCCATTTTGTCATTAGTTTAACTATATGAGGTGCTCTCCATATAAGAGATTGACATAAATTGGACAGAAACATAAGAAGCCTGATTTTTACCTTTAAAAAGCTATTGACTTCTGGATCAGTGTTCACAACAGCCCCAACGTCACTTACGAGCTTAACAATTCTTTTAGCATTTGTATAAGTTGCGAAAGCTTTTCCTCCAACCATGATAGTACGAGGTGTTGTCTTTTTACGTTCTTCTGGGCTCATCTCCTGCATCGGTGATTATACTAAGTTACCAACTAAGTTACCATACACCAACTATATGAAAGGAACTTATTTAAAGATTATACACAATATTAATGATAAGGCAACGACCAACTGTTAAGGGAAATAGGAAAGAATTGCAGTGACTAGAATGATCTCGCTGAAACATGTACAGCAAGAATGACTATCAACTGAAGAATTTGTCTTACCTTCAATTTCTTGTACCTATAAACAGTGCCCAAAATGTTCATCAGCTGCCTTTTGTACTCATGGATGCGTTTGATTTGGATATCGAAAAGTGAATTTGGGTCAATGCTAACACCAGTAACCTGAAGCACATATTTTGCCAACCGTTGTTTGCTTGCCAATTTAGCTGCTGCCCACTCAGCTTGTAGTTCTGCATTGTCAGCAAACTTTGGGAAAACATAGTTAATGCATCCAACAAAAAGACACCACCTAAAATATGATAATTGAATGGGAATATTATAATACGTACTTGCCGTAGGTTCACCAATAGGTCGAGGTTATTAACCCATTGATCAGTTTTTAACCATTTAGTGATAATACCACTAAGCTCGGGGTTGCAAAATTTGAGCCACCGGCGGGGAGTTATACCATTGGTCTTGTTCTGAAATTTGGTAGGCCATACTGAGACATAATCAGAAAACAACTCAGCCTTTAAGATGTCACTATGAAGCTGTGCAACACCATTCACCTGCAAGATAAGGGAGAGTGACGACTCAATTCCTAATTCTAATATGCTCAAGATAAAAGGTGAAGAATCTGAGCATCTTTGGTATATAAGAATAATTTAATATCAACTTATAACTGAAAAGCGTTGTGCGTTGACGACTCAACATAATCATGAATCTTACTTGACAGTGCTGTGGCTAAAAGCATGCAGTCTTATAGAATTCCAGTATGCCAGCCAAAATTAAGTTGTCTGAGAATGAACTTTGTGGTTGTGACGTGATGTATCATAATTATAATCTACCTGAGAATGGTGTTAATGTAATACAGGTCCTTCTCAAATATGTGTGTTTTATATAAGGCCATAATATTATATGGACAAAAGTAAACTTAAGTTCCCCAGAGTATGCAGCTTTTCCAAACTGAATCCCGCATTATACATGAATGAGCAGATTCAAACTCTTACCGTATGAGCTGACACTACGCACAAGTTTGCCATTCGCACAACTGGTTTTTGTGGGTTGTTATCCATAATACGTAAGTCAGGAACTTTTCCCTCGAGCTCAGGTTTGGTTGACTGGATCATTTTGATGAACTGCAACAAAGGAAGGGCAACAGTACTTTAAAGTTGAGTTGATGCATAATTAAAAATGGATCAAGCTAGTGAATAAAGCACCCTCTTATCAATTTCTTCAATGATTTCCATAATGCGTGGAAGAAGCTTCCACATGACAGCTTGTGACCATTTCTCCAGGGCCTCGGGCAGGACTGTATGATTTGTATAAGCTATTGTCCTGGCAGAAAACAATACACATTGTTATATCTACAAGTCACATGACAACATTGGAGGGAATTAACATAGATCTTGAAATCAATATACAACGATATAGACAAGCAAGAAGCACCTGTTGGTAATGTCCCAAGCTTCATCCCATCCAAGGCCTTCAGTATCCATCAAAAGACGCATCAGCTCCGGTATTGAAAGAGTTGGATGTGTGTCATTCAATTGTACTGCGACCTTAGTCGGGAACTCAGACCACTGGATCTTATCTTTTCTGACTATTCTTTCCTTAAATCTAGCGATGATGTCCTGAACAATTGATGCCACTATTAATTGAGAAGATCTATATCTTGGTGAACATTAAGGCACTCTGTACCATAAGAGACCTGTGCACAATGTGTTACAAAAATGATAAGGCAACTAATACACCGCCAAACCTGAAGTGATGCACTACACAAGAAATACTGCTGCTTCAGTCTTAAAAGTTTTCCGTCTTCAGTAGCATCTCCAGGATACAGAACAGCACAAATCTGCATGAATATGTATCTTGCATAAGCATTTGGAGAGGCTTCTTTGTATAAATTAAAAGGATGAAGGGCTCTTCACCTGCTGAGCCCTTGAATGAAGGAATGCAGCAGATTCATATTTTCCATCATTGAACTCAAATAAGTTGAAGTCCTCAGCCCTAGCTTTGGCCTCCCAGAGGCGAAGGCTGTTAGTGTTCTTTGTTTTATAGCCAGGAATTGGTACATCATATGCAACAGCTTGTAGGACCTCTCCACCGATCCATTTTCGTCTAAAATGTTTTCAGAAACAACACATGAATAGGTATTCATGAAGAAACTAAGGTTCATTATATCCACAAACTAATTGTATAATGCTAAAATAAGGAGCATGTTGCAGTTGCAGTTGCACTTACGAGCCATTAGGATTGACCTCAACTTGACCGAAAAATCTTATAGGGAAGACAACATCATGTCTAGGAATTTCCCAAGGGCTGAACTTCTGCATTAGTTAACCAGGAAAAGAAGACTAGTGTTATCCCAAAGATAATGAGATAATCTAGTATGAGCAAATAGCAATGTTAGGGTTTAGGTGCCACCAAACCTCCAACCAATCTTCAGCGATTTCCTCTTGGCCTGTTTTGGTCATCACTTGCTTGAATAGACCATATCTGTACCTCAAACCATATCCCCATGCAGGTAAGCTCAAAGTAGCCATTGAGTCAAGAAAACAAGAAGCAAGCCTTCCAAGACCACCATTACCAAGTGCAGCATCTTTTTCCTATTAATATACATTGGAACAAAAGTATCAAAAGAATATTCAGAATCAGTGCTTACAACAGCCACATTCAACAAAACGAAACCTATAAACCTGCCTATATGCTGCCAAATTGCATAATAATCGAAATTGAGTTGAACCAAGAACCACGTACAAAGAGCACACCACTATGCCAGGTTACTCTTCTGAAAATCTTGCTGATTGACCATATTGGCATGAGAAAATCTTTTGCATGCAAAGGAGTAATTTCATCAAATTTACCTGTTCTGTTATTTCCTCAAGTGCATAACCAAGTTGCTTCAAAGCATTAGCATATGCATCTTGAACATCTAGGTTTCCGACTGCATTGGTCAAAGCTCGACCTTGGAGATACTCCATGGATAGATAGTATGTTTGCTTGGGATTGACTTTGTGGTAGTGACTATATGTCTCGTTCCATTGCTGTGATATTGTTAAAAAAACAACCGAATCAGCTCAGATTAAAAATGTAACATAATATATCAAATCATACTCCAGAATATAGATATGCATTTATGTAAACTCAACCAATTCCTAGGAATATAAACAGAAGTTATTGTTTGAAGAACCTCCCTTGGTACATGAAACTAAATGAGTTTATAAAATTCTCAACTGCCATGAGATACTGATAATTTCTTTCTTCTTTTGAGGAATTTAAAGAGTTTGATTCATGAATCCCAAACAACTCAAAATTTGAAATACTACCTTGATCAGCTGATCACGAACGCTTTCCGCTGTAGCATAGAATGCTTGCTCCGGCTCGAACTTCAAGGGGGAAAAGTGAGGGGTGTAGTGAGCATGATAATTGATATTAGACGCAATTTCAGCTGGATGTTTAGCCTGCGGATTCGCAACCGGTGGAATCTTCTCCAGAATTTTAGCCCTATCAGTCGCACTACTATTTGCCTTCCCTGTATCCGCCATGCCTTCTACGCCGCTAGCTCTCACTAGCCTCTACAGATCACCTGCAAAACAGATGCGAGTAATGACTAAATGAATTGAACAAACGGATTTCATATCACAGATATCTTCTATCAAAAAGATTATTCACGTGATTTTCATGAAATCAATCCGCTATCACAGAAAACCGCAATAAAATATATAAAAAAAATCACCGATCATTTTACGACGGTGAAACTAGCAAACCGCATTCGTTTTGTAGTTCACTCGCTAGACAACACAAATTCAAAAGGTGCCGACAATTCCATTGGTAGAAATGTCGAAACAGCATATTTGCATTAGAACTGAAGAAAATGCACAAAAAAAGGTGATCTAGCAACTGATGTACGTATGACGAAAAACGCAAAAATTTCATGAAATCAATCCTCTATCACAGAGAACCGTAAAAATTTCACCGAACATTTCACGTCGGCGATACCTGCAAGTCGCATTAGTTCGTAACTCACTCGCTAGACAACACAAATTCAAAAGGTAGAACCGACAATTCTGAAGAGTTGTTGGTTGCTGAAGTTGTTGCTAGAATTTACGGATATTCTGTTTAATAAATCCAAGTCTATAGGAATCTGCTTTGTTTTGAATTTGTCTAGCCTTTTGAATTAGTCATACCAAGTTGTTAAGGACATTTAAGAGCCACTTTCATTTCAATGAAGAGTATCCAACTTTGCAGACTTCTAAGCTTTCATACAATTTAGTTCTCTACAAATTCCATTGGTAGAACCGTCGAAACAGCATATTTGCAGTAGAATTGAAGAAAATTGCACAGAAAAAAAAAAAAGGTGATCTAAACAACTGATATACCGAAAATGACACTGTAAAAATCTGGAATCACACAAAAGGTAGAAAAGTGCATTACCAGATGCTCGCTCCAAATCTGGAAGGGAAACGACACAAGTGATAGTGATGATGCAATTGAAATTTGAAACTGAAGGTGGACGGAACAAATTCGAGCTATTTAATGAGTGGAAATAAGAGAAGAGAACTATACCAGCGAGGCGAGATATTTTAGAGAGAGAAAGTGACAGAAAAGCGAAAAGGAAAAAGTGAGTGTAATGGCAGTTCTGGTTTTGTGGTTATGAGTGATTGATGAAGAGTGGGATTGTGAAGGAAATAAATATGGAGACACGATGGGAAGAAGACGCCAACTCCGATGAAATATCACGCAGTTTGATGAGTAGTACCTTAAGTTTAGATAGCTTGTACGTTTCTAAAACTCGTTTTTTTTAGTTATAAGCCTCGAGTCGAGTTGGCTCGTTTTCACCAATTGACCGAAATGAATACACAAGTTTTAGTGGAAATAGCTTGTTTTGATCTTTGTCGTATAGTAATATTTTTTCGGATTTAAGTTTAGTAACAACTCTTTTGATATTTAAATTATCGAAATTGATATTTATTCGAATAAAATTAGAGTCATATATTGTAATTTCGAGTAACATAATGTCGAGTCAACTTCAAAAAAACAATATTGATGAAGATTGAAAATATGGGTCACCCGAGTCCGATAATTCGTGTCACACGAATTTTGTTGCCAGAAATTCGAGTAACATAATTTTTTTTGTTACATGTCCCGAATTCATTCGGGAGACATTTTTGCCCGAAGACAATTTTTTTTTACATGTCCCGAGTGAATTCGAGGACATTTTTGTGACTTGTAAAAAAAAATTCGTGCAACTTATTGACATTTTACATGTCTCGAAATTCGGGAGACATTTACGAGTGAATTTTATAGCTTAAGACTCAAGATGCATGACTGGGAATGAATTTCGGGAACACGTAAAAAAAAAAAATTATGTTACTCGAATTTCAGGCAACCAAATTTGTGTGACACGAATTGTATTCGGGTGATCCGAATTGGACTCGTGTAACCCGAATTTTTGGACTCCGGTAACCCATATTTTCAATCTTCCTCAATATTATTTTTTTTAAGTTGACTCGAAATTATGTTACTCGAAATTACAATATATGACTCGAATTTTATTCGAGTAAAGGTCAATTTCGACAATTTAGATATCAAAAGAGTTGTTACTAAACTTGAGTCAGAAAATAATATTATTATATGCAAAAGGACAAAATAAGTTTTTTGCGTAAGTTTTAACCAATTCTAAATGGGTGCTATACTTGTAAATAAAAATAAAAATGATGCTAAAGTCATTTTTTTGCCTTGAGATTGATGCAATTTTCTTTTATACACACACAAGAGAGGGAGAGAGAGAGTAGAGAACGAGTAATGCTACTTTCACAATTCACTTGACAACAAGGGTGACAATTTGTGTATGTGGCACGATCCAGTGAAGTGAGATAAATGTGATTGTGACATTTCACTTTTATCTCACTTCACAGGATCATGCCACGTATACAGATTGTCACCCTTGTTGTCAAGTGAATTGTGAAAGTAGCATTACTCGTAGAGAACTTGAGATTGATGCCATCTTATTTGAGTTTTTGACCAAAAAGGTATTTTTAAAAAAAAAATATATTTATCAAATAAGTGTGATTTCAACAATATTTATCAAATAGTTTTCAGTTTTTTTAATTATTATTACTGTTTTTTTAATTTAATCTTTTTTATTTATTTTTTTAATTTTTGCTATTAATATTTATCAAAAAAAATTACAAACACCATTATAATCAACCATTTTTTGAATCTAAACTAACAAGGACTTCTTACAAAAACCAACAAATAATTTTTTGAATTTAAACCAACAAATACCATCTTAAAATAAAACCAATACCGTAGGTACAATGCTTTTGGTACCTCGAAAAAAATTTCCGCCTAAGCCAAATGAAGACATATTCAATATTTTTTTCATTTAGTTCATTGGTATGACTTTATATTTTATTTTTTTATCTTTTTTTTTTTTGCAGATAGTGGTTGTAACACCCCAACCCGACAAGGGTCAAAGTGTAACATTACGGAGTCAAATCAGAACATTAAATACGCAAGCGGAAGACTTTAATATAAAAGCATAACTAGGTCAACATTTCAATCCTCCAATGATAAACCAACATTGTATTAAATAGAAATACATAATTAATCCAAAAGTCTTGTAAAAATGATAAAGGATAACTAGCAGGATAGTCTATAACTCCTACTCTCTTCACTCCTGCCCATCACCCCTGTAATAACCTGCCGCAGAGAAAAGAAATGCGGCTGAGCTAACGCGGTGAGCGGATATATAATATGAAAACAATAAGTATGAATAAAACGAAACAATATAGGAAAGAGTTCGAGAGAACACATGAATGAGATACGAATGATATATATGTGATGACCCAGCAATATAATGAAAGAATATGAAAGATCAAAATTCAAGGAAATGCCCAACATTACATTATGTACATAGAGTAGCTAGCTCGATGTACCACATTAGTGAGATGGGGTGTATTGCACACACTCTAGTCCATTCACATCACATTTCATTTTTTTTTTACATTACATTTCATTTAATAGGATGAATCCATACGCTCCTTCATTACATTAATATGTATGCTAGTACCAAACTAAACATACATATGAAAAACACGGGCCAAGTGTGCTAATTAGCAATACAATCATTTGGGAGCGCGGTGGACACATGCCCGCCTCCAGCAGCGTCATACCATTGGTGCATCAATGATATGGCCATAGACTCCCCATGGCTAGATACATTAAATGGGCAACAATATACGCAAACACATGCAAGGATAGAAATAAACATGTAACGAAATAATCGATTGATCAATAACAATAAGAAACTATCAAAAGGAATCATAGCAATGGGATTATATCAAATGGATCAATACAAAGGAATCATAACATTAGATTCATATCAAAGGTTCACAGCAATGCAACGAATTAAGGTCAAAGAATAAGAATCATGAGAAACCTTTACTTGATAAAAGGTAGAATATATGTACCGATACGAAAGGGTAGAATATCCGTACCTTAAGAAATGAAAGCAAATGAAAATTGAACACAAGGAACGGTGGATCACTCCTACTTCACTGAATCTACATGAATTATAATCATATATTACTTATACGTTCATTAAAGTTATAACGGATTCAAAACTCAAAGTTACTTATTAATAGATCAGGGATTTCACACATGAATCTGGTTCTGTTTTCTTATGAATTTTAAAATATAACAAATAAGGTTCTGAGATTCTACAATTTTTAATTATGATTACCACAAGAGTTAAGCACCTCCCCAAATTTTTCCAGATTTTATTTCTAAGTACAAGTATCATTTCAAAATCATTTCCCAAACCTGTCCAGAAACTGTACTACAGGTATACCCCAAAAGTTTTGCATTTATCCACATAGTTAAAACTTTCAGAAAAATCTATAAAAATTACAGAAATTCCCTTATAACTTAAATATTATCTCTGTAAAAGAAGAGCTCTTAACTCTTTATATATTTGACAAGAAAAATCACACAAGTAGACTGAAATATTTTTCTGAACACGCTGTTTTGACATACGATCACATAAAATTCAGAAACATGCCCAAATCAACTCCAATTCACTCCAAACCAATTGAATCAGTTAGTAATCTCTTTAAACTTAGTTTTGGACTCAAGAAACTCAAAAAAAACGCTTTGTTAACATTAAGATTCACCCTGCTCAATCCGATCCAAAAACTGGACAGCATACTTTGAGACAGAAACAACACAACCTTAATCCCGTAAAATTTAAAAACATGACCAATACAACTCCGATTTCCTTCAAACCAATTGGAAAACTTAACTAAGACATAAAACTAGGTTTTCATGTAAAAATACAGAATAAAACATTTATGAGACTCGAGCTATAAGGCACACATGTTCAGCCTACAAGCTGTCCCGTTTTCAAAATCCATTTTAGACCTTTACAACACATGATTCTTGATTAGGGTTTATGATAGATTTAATAAACATGTTACAAGATCAGATTAGGGTCGAACATATCAACTTTAGGCTGAATTTTATATGGGTCGAATGGGTCAGAAACAAGTCGAATACAAACAGAAAAACATGGTCGATCAAAACAGAAAAAACAAAGGTTGAATACACAAGGTTTTAGCATGTTACTTTTATGATTTCATGTGACGTTTTCAAGTGTGATTATATATTAACGAACAGCAGCAATACAATCAGATCATATGAATAGATTTATCAAGTTAAATGATTAGGTTTAGGTGTTATTTAATTCAGATTATACATATTTAGGTGTGTTGAATGGATTGAAAGAAAACAAGAATAATGGTGATACCTTGTTGATGAATCGATGGAAAGAAAACAAGATCAGATTCACAATAACCCTAATCACGAACAAGTAATGATTACACAGCAACAACCCTCCTTGTTTTGAACACAAATAATAGCAGCAACAATGATGTGGTGATTTTTTTTTTTTTTTTCTTTTCTTTTTTGAGAGAGAAAGGGTGGGGGTGTTTTGTGATTTTTGGTGTACGTATATTTGGGAATGAAATAGTCAAGGAGTGTTTTTCTTTTATTTGCAATTTAGGAAAGGAACGTTTGATGATTATGGTAAGTATTGATGTTGTCATTTAATTGTGTTTAATGTAATTCAATCCATTCGGTTATTGGTTTGAAGATTAGGCCGAATTTCAAGCTAGGGATTCGGACGGTCACACATTGTACACATATAATTATTTTAGTTTATCTATTAGGTTACAATTAATTAAAATGTATAATATATAGTTTTATGTTCTAATAATCATATTTCAAAGTTTAGGTAAAATTTCAAATTTATACGTATTTTAGGTTTACGAATTTTAGGGTTTTACAACTCTTCCCCTCGAAAAAAAAAAATTTCGTCATGAAATTGAAAAGACAGATAAGCGAAACGTACCAAATCACGCAAAGAATTGCGGGTAATGGCTCGCATGGATTCTTCGGTCTCCCAAGTCGCCCATCGGGATGATTCTTCCAAAGAATCTTGACGAACGGAATTGTCTTATTTCTCATGACTCTTTCCTGACGGTCTAATATAGCCTCAGGTTCTTCAGAAAGTGATAAGTCATTACGGATTTGATCTAACGGATAAGAGACAACATGCAACGGATGATACTTGTACCCTCTCAATAAGGACACATGAAACACATCATGCACATGAGATAACTGAGGAGGTAATGCTAAACGATAGGAGGCTTCGCCGATACGATCTAAGATCTCAAATGGACCGATGAAGCGCGGACTCAATTTGCCTTTAATACCAAAACGTTTAACACCTCGGCACGGAGATACTTTTAGAAAAACACGGTCCCCAACATTAAATGACAATTCCCTCCTATGACGGTCAGCATAACTTTTTTGTCGTGCTCTCGCCTCTTTGAGTTTCTCCCTAGCAATGGCAACTTTCTCATTAGTCACCTCGATCAATTCTGGACCCTCAATAAGCTTTTCCCCAACTTCATTCCAACAAATGGGAGCTCTACATTTCCGTCCATACAAAAGTTCAAACGGAGCGCACTTGATGCTAGCATGCCAACTGTTGTTGTAGGCAAACTCCACCAAACACAAGTATTCGTCGATTACCAGTCCATTCAAGAGCACACGATCTCAACATATCCTCAAGAGTTTGAATTGTACGCTCAGTTTGTCCATCTGTCTGAGGGTGAAAGGCCGTGCTAAACTTAAGTCTAGTATTCCACGCCTTTTGCAAACCCTTCCAAAATCGTGAAGTAAAACGTGGATCTCTATCAGATATAATGGCTGCAGGTGTACCATGTAGCCGAACGATCTCTTGCCGAAATATTTCTGCCAACTTACTAACAGAATAATCTACCCGAATCGGTAAGAAGTGCGCTGACTTGGTTAAACGATCCACAACAACCCATATAGCATCATGCTTTCTTTGTGTGCGAGGTAACCCTGTCACAAAGTCCATGGAAATTTCATCCCACTTCCAAGTAGGAATATCCAAGGGCTGTAAGAGACCACTAGCACGTTGATGCTCAATCTTTACTTGTTGACATGTCAAACACTTAGCCACAAATGTGGCCACATCTCGTTTCATCCCATTCCACCAGAAATTTTGTTTCAAATCTCTATACATCTTAGTTGACCCAGGATGAATCGTGAAAGGAGAACTATGTGCTTCGGACAACACAGCATCTCGAATAGAAGGTTCCTCAGGAACACATAATCGATCACCATACCATAGCACTCCATCGTTATCAACACGGAACTCAGTTTGCTTACCCTCTTCTATGTTTTGGGTGATAGACCACAGTTCACCATCATCTTTCTGAGCTTCCTTAACACGAAGGATAAGGTTAGGTTCAATCTTCATACTCGCCCAATAACCATCACTACCACGAACACATAATTCCATCTCCAGAAATTCCAAGTCTTTGATAATCTCAGGTGCGATATCAAGACTAGCCAACACCCCAGACTTCCTGCTAAGTGCATCAGCAACCACATTCGCCTTACGGGTGATCGAATGTTCAAATCATAATCTTTGAGAAGTTCTAACCAACGTCTCGCCTCATGTTCAGCTCCTACGAGTGAATATATATTTGAGGCTCTTATGATCGATGAATATGTCACATGTCTCACCATAAAGATAATGCCTCCAGATTTTCAGAGCAAACACAACTGCCGCCAATTCTAAATCATGAGTAGGATAATTAGTCTCATAAGTTTTCAATTGTCTTGATGCATAAGCGATAACCTTTCCATGTTGCATCAAAACACACCCAAGACCTTTCTTTGAAGCGTCACTATAAATTTGATAACCACCTGATCCAGAAGGTAAGGTAAGTATCGGAGCAGAAACCAGTTTCTTCTTCAACTCTTCAAAACTCTTCTCTCGTTCATCGTTCCAAACAAACTTCTCACCCTTCCTCATCAGTTTAGTCAAAGGTAAAGCCAAACGTGAGAACCCTTCTACAAATCTCCGATAATATCCAGCAAGCCCAAGAAAACTCCTAACTTCAGTCACAGTCGTTGGTCTTGGCCATTTAGTGATAGCTTCAACCTTTGCAGGGTCCATAGTAATACCCTCTGCCGACACAACATGACCCAGAAATGTTACTTGACCCAGCCAGAATTCACATTTGGAAAACTTCGCATATAATTTCTCCCGACGTAAAATCCCCAAAACAATACGAAGGTGTTCTTCATGCTCTTCCTTCGTCTTCGAGTATACCAGAATGTCGTCGATGAAAACGATAACGAACTTGTCAAGGAACTCGTGAAAGACACGATTCATTAAATCCATGAATACGGCCGGAGCATTGGTCAGACCAAACGGCATTACCAAAAATTCATAATGGCCATATCGAGTACGAAATGCGGTCTTAGGAATGTCTTGTTCCTTCACTCGTAGTTGATGATAGCCGGATCTAAGATCAATCTTAGAGAAGAATTTTGCACCTTGAAGTTGATCAAAAAGATCATCGATGCGAGGTAGCGGATAACGATTTCGGATAGTGATACGGTTCAATTCACGGTAATCGATACACAATCTCATACTCCCATCCTTCTTTTTCACAAGCAATACAGGTGCACCCCACGGAGATACACTCGGACGAATAAAACCCCGTTCTAATTGTTCTTGAAGTTGTTCTTTCAATTCCTTCAATTCAGTTGGCGCCATGCGATAAGGAGCTTTTGAGATGGGTTCAGCACCAGGAATTAACTCGATGCTAAATTCAACCTCACGTGTGGGAGCTAAACCCGGAAGTTCTTCTGGAAATACATCAGGAAATTCACGGACTATTGGATGGCTCTCAGGGTGAGGTCCATCCACAGAAGTGTCCTTTATAGAGGCTAAGAAACCTTCACAACCATGTGAAATCAAAGTTCTGGCTTTCAAAGCGGAGATAATTTTCAAAGGCTTATCAGGTCGAGAACCCTGATAAATGAATTCCGGATGACTAATATCGCCAAAAATAACACGCTCGGCATGACAATCGATCGTGGCCTGATGTTCTGAAAGCCAGTCCATGCCCAAAATAATATCAAAATCACACATATCCAAAGGGAATAGATTGGCCGCACGAATTTTATCGTCGAAACGTATGGGGCAGTTTCTAAATTCATGGCTAATAATAACTTGGTTCTTCAGTGGAGTAGCTATAGATAAAGTATAATCAAGTAAGGTAGATGGTATAGCGATATGTTTAGCAAATGCAGCAGATACGACAGAATGAGTAGCACCAGTATCGAATAAGACAAATATAGTACGATCAAACATATGAAGAATTCACTGCAGTGCGATGAAGTAGCGGCTGATCACGGGTGAGAGCAAAGACCCGTCCTCTGTTTGGTGGCTGCTTAGCATCACTCCTACCATCATTTTTGGGACAGTCTCGTACTCGATGCTCCAATGAACCACAGAGAAAACAAGCACCTGTTTCTTTGTAACACGGCTTTCCTGTATGTGTCTTACCACAAGTCTTACATGGTGGAGGTGGAGGTAAAGGTACGGTTTGGTTAGGGTTTCTCCTCTGGTTGGAAGCACCGGTGTTTCGATTAGTTTGCTGGCCACGGTCACGTCCATAGTTCTGCCTGTTGTCATTCCTCCTATCATTGTACCTTTGATCTTGTATTTTCGGAGCACTGTTATGAGTTGGTGTCACAGCGGATCGGATACGGTCCCCATCGCGGTTTCTTTTATTCTCCCTGTTTCTCTCACGGAGAAGTTCGATGTTACGGCCCGCATTAGCAATCTGAGCTACGTCTGAGAACTCCGTGTTCACAATCCCGTCCAAAATCCATTCTTTCAGCCCCCATTTAAAATTTAAAGCCTGCTCCTTCTGAGTTCCAGCCTTCGCCCCCAAAAATCCCACTAACCTCAAAAATCGTTTCATGAATTCAGTCGTGGTTTCGTGATCTCCCTGGCGGATAGTATGATACTCCCGCTCAAACTTTTGTTGTTCAGCTAGAGGAAAGTACTGAGTATAGAAGACCCCACGAAAATCTGCCCAAGTCATGTTGGCAATAAACGTATCACCTTTTGCCTGCTTATAGGCCTTCCACCAATTCAGTGCATCACCTTCCAGCTTATAGCTAGCCAAACGAGCCTTAAACTCATCCCCACAGTCCAATACTTGAAGATCTTTTCTATGTGTGCGATCGATTTTCCGCATCAACAGGAGTGTTGGCGGAGCCGAAAGATCTGGGCTTACATTTCCCAAACTTTTCCAACCACCCGAGAGATAGTAGATGGAGTACCCCTTCCACTGAGATCCGAGGCCTCTGACGGAATTCCTCAAAGAGTTGAGTTCAAGTTCGGGCATCGTGCAGCCTTGAGCAATTGCGTTAAAGGCTGGTCTCTTAGGTGTGCGATTGGCCGACATCTAAAAGGTCCATAAACGAATCGGTAAAGGCAGAAATCGAGCCATTATCAAATATGAAAGAGATAACATTTATTGCAGAAGGAAACCTAATGCCTACCCAATCCTTACAGGTCATAACCTAAGTTCTACAGGTCAAA
Organism: Orobanche coerulescens; assembly: GCA_033398695.1. Lineage (NCBI taxonomy): Eukaryota > Viridiplantae > Streptophyta > Magnoliopsida > Lamiales > Orobanchaceae > Orobanche > Orobanche coerulescens. The sequence goes on from CM065818.1 coordinate 1,546,071, forward strand.
CCATGCTCCGATACCATAATTGTAACACCCCAACCCGACAAGGGTCAAAGTGTAACATTACGGAGTCAAATCAGAACATTAAATACGCAAGCGGAAGACTTTAATATAAAAGCATAACTAGGTCAACATTTCAATCCTCCAATGATAAACCAACATTGTATTAAATAGAAATACATAATTAATCCAAAAGTCTTGTAAAAATGATAAAGGATAACTAGCAGGATAGTCTATAACTCCTACTCTCTTCACTCCTGCCCATCACCCCTGTAATAACCTGCCGCAGAGAAAAGAAATGCGGCTGAGCTAACGCTCAGTGAACAGATATATAATATGAAAACAATAAGTATGAATAAAACGAAACAATATAGGAAAGAGTTCGAGAGAACCTGTGAATGAGATACGAATGATATATATGTGATGACCAGCAATATAATGAAAGAATATGAAAGATCAAAATTCAAGGAAATGCCCAACATTACATTATGTACATAGAGTAGCTAGCTCGATGTACCACATTAGTGAGATGGGGTGTATTGCACACACTCTAGTCCATTCACATCACATTTCATTTTTTTTTACATTTCATTTCATTTACTAGGATGAATCCATACGCTCCCTTCATTACATTAATATGTATGCTAGTACCAAACTAAACATACATATGAAAAACACGGGCCAAGTGTGCTAATTAGCAATACAATCATTTGGGAACGCAGTGGACACATGCCCGCCTCCACTGACAGCGTCATACCATTGGTGCATCAATGATATGGCCATAGACTCCCCATGGCTAGATACATTAAATGGGCAACAATATACGCAAACACATGCAAGGATAGAAATAAACATGTAACGAAATAATCGATTGATCAATAACAATAAGAAACTATCAAAAGGAATCATAGCAATGGGATTATATCAAATGGATCAATACAAAGGAATCATAACATTAGATTCATATCAAAAGGTTCACAGCAATGCAACGAATTAAGGTCAAAGAATAAGAATCATGAGAAACCTTTACTTGATAAAAGGTAGAATATATGTACCGATACGAAAGGGTAGAATATCCGTACCTTAAGAAATGAAAGCAAATGAAAATTGAACACAAGGAACGGTGGATCACTCCTACTTCACTGAATCTACATGAATTATAATCATATATTACTTATACGTTCATTAAAGTTATAACGGATTCAAAACTCAAAGTTACTTATTAATAGATCAGGGATTTCACACATGAATCTGGTTCTGTTTTCTTATGAATTTTAAAATATAACAAATAAGGTTCTGAGGTTCTACAATTTTTAATTATGATTACCACAAGAGTTAAGCACCTCCCCAAATTTTTCCAGATTTTATTTCTAAGTACAAGTATCATTTCAAAAATCATTTCCCCAAACCTGTCCAGAAACTGTACTACAGGTATACCCCAAAAGTTTTGCATTTATCCACATAGTTAAAACTTTCAGAAAAATCTATAAAAATTACAGGAATTCCCTTATAACTTAAATATTATCTCTGTAAAAGAAGAGCTCTTAACTCTTTATATATTTGACAAGAAAAATCACACAAGTAGACTGAAATATTTTTCTGAACACGCTGTTTTGACATACGATCACATAAAATTCAGAAACATGCCCAAATCAACTCCAATTCACTCCAAACCAATTGAATCAGTTAGTAATCTCTTTAAACTTAGTTTTGGACTCAAGAAACTCAAAAAAAACGCTTTGTTAACATTAAGATTCACCCTGCTCAATCCGATCCAAAAACTGGACAGCATACTTTGAGACAGAAACAACACAACCTTAATCCCGTAAAATTTAAAAACATGACCAATACAACTCCGATTTCCTTCAAACCAATTGGAAAACTTAACTAAGACATAAAACTAGGTTTTCATGTAAAAATACAGAATAAAACATTTATGAGACTCGAGCTATAACGCACACATGTTCAGCCTACAAGCTGTCCCGTTTTCAAAATCCATTTTAGACCTTTACAACACATGATTCTTGATTAGGGTTTATGATAGATTTAATAAACATGTTACAAGATCAGATTAGGGTCGAACATATCAACTTTAGGCTGAATTTTATATGGGTCGAATGGGTCAGAAACAAGTCGAATACAAACAGAAAAACATGGTCGATCAAAACAGAAAAACAAAGGTTGAATACACAAGGTTTTAGCATGTTACTTTTATGATTTCATGTGACGTTTTCAAGTGTGATTATATATTAACGAACAATGACAATACAATCAGATCATATGAATAGATTTATCAAGTTAAATGATTAGGTTTAGGTGTTATTTAATTCAGATTATACATATTTAGGTGTGTTGAATGGATTGAAAGAAAACAAGAATAATGGTGATACCTTGTTGATGAATCGATGGAAAGAAAACAAGATCAGATTCACAATAACCCTAATCACGAACAAGTAATGATTACGCAGCAACAACCCTCCTTGTTTTGAACACAAATAATAGCAGCAACAATGATGTGGTGATTTTTTTTTTTTCTTTTCTTTTTTGAGAGAGAAAGGATGGGGGTGTTTTGTGATTTTTGGTGTACGTATATTTGGGAATGAAATAGTCAAGGAGTGTTTTTCTTTTATTTGCAATTTAGGAAAGGAACGTTTGATGATTATGGTAAGTATTGATGTTGTCATTTAATTGTGTTTAATGTAATTCAATCCATTCGGTTATTGGTTTGAAGATTAGGCCGAATTTCAAGCTAGGGATTCGGACGGTCACACATTGTACACATATAATTATTTTAGTTTATCTATTAGGTTACAATTAATTAAAATGTATAATATATAGTTTTATGTTCTAATAATCATATTTCAAAGTTTAGGTAAAATTTCAAATTTATACGTATTTTAGGTTTACGAATTTTAGAGTTTTACAGTGGTTATCGAATCAAGTTATTCCGAATGTTTTTTTTTTGCAAGAAGCAATTGTTGATTTTATACCTAAAACATTGCAACTACGGTATTATTTTTATTTTAAGATGGTATTTATTGGTTTAGATTCAAAAAATTAGGGATGGCAATTTTATCCCGACCCGTGTTGTCCCGCCCTAACTGTGGCGTATGGGTCGCCCCGCCCCGCGACCCGCAGCGGGGCGGGTCTGAGTATCATTTTTGCCCCCCCGCACTGTCCCGCATTACTTTTTAATTATTTTAAATATATTGAATATCTATTTTATATATAGTATTTATATTTATATACTTTTTTTATACATTTGTTAGTTTAGATCCAAAAAATTATTTATTAGTTTTTGTAAGAATCATTTGTTGGTTTAAATTCAAACCATTGTTATTTATAATGGTGTTTATAAACAAATTTGATAAATATTAATAGCAAAAAGTCAAAAAAAATATTAAAAAAAAAAAACAAAAATAATTAAAAAACTGAAATTTTTATAAAAATATAAAATTTTGAAACTACACCTATATGGTAAATATTTTTGAATCTACACATATCTGGTAAATAAGTTTTTCAAAAACATATTTCTGGTCAAAAATTTCAATCTTATTGTATTTTCATACTTAGGGGGGTGGCTGTGGATGAATCATGGGTGAATCATGGGGCATACCGATCGGCACCATTGCCATAGGGACGGTATGATTGAATCATGGGGGAGCTCGGCATGTCATACCGAAGAATCATGGAAGTTGGGCAATTAAAAAGTATCCGTTGGGCATTGAATTAAGTATCCGTTGGGCATTAAAAAAACAAAAAAGAAATTCCTTTTAAATATACACTTTCAAATCACATTTTATTCCACTACTTCCACTTCCAACTCTTTTATTCTTTTAAAAAATATGGATCCAAATAAATCAAAACGTGATTCAAAGTCATCCAAAGGTCGTGGACGGGGCTCTCGATCACAACCCGTTCGTCCGCAAGTTCAATCACAACCCGTTCGTCCGCAAGTTCAATCACAACCCCTTCCATACTAGCCCCAAATGAGTCCTCCACCCGCTCAATATTATTCCCAACCTCCACCGGTGAATCCACCATCACATCAACGCCAATATTATCACCAACCTCCACCGATGAATCCAAGCCAATACAATATAGCAATGACAAGTGAGTTCAACCCGTTCAATGACTTCCGTGACGGTCCATCGCGGCGTGAACCAAGTGTCGAACGAGAACTACCGCTATATGATTACGAGGATGATGAAATTGATTTTGTTCCCGAAACTCAACCACAAAATACATTCGGTATACCTTTTTTTATAATTGGTATACTTTTTTTTTAATAATCCGAATATTTTATAATTTATTTGTTATAGTAGTATTTAATATACTTGTTATAATTTAATTGTTATATTATGCATTAGGCCAAGAAGAAAATGATGAAGATGTTCAAGAAGTTCAAGAAAACGAAATTGTCCAAAAAAGAAAAAAATCGACTAAAGCGGAAAAAAAAATTGGACGTCAAACGAAGAGGTGGCTTTGGCAAAAGCGTGAGTTCATATCTCGACATGTCCAAAAGTCGGGAATGAACAAAATAGAGATAGTTTTTGGAAAAGAATTCTAGAGCATTTCAAGGAAAACGTGAAAAATAGTAATCGAACTTATAATAGCTTGAACACAAAGTGGCAAAATATGAATGCCGCCATGAATGTCTTTAACGGGCTATTCATCCAACAAGTAATTTTTAAACTCTATACTTTTTATACTTTGTATTTGATATAGCTGTATCAGGAAGGGCATCCGGCGTAAAACTTTGCCACTTTGTTATTTGCATGAGTTATGGTGTTAACTAATTTTAGACAATTAAACGACACTATAATCTTCATGCCACCGACCCCAACATAGTTGGGATTAAGGTGCTGATGATGATGATGATGATGATTTGTATACTTGAATTAATTTATACTTGTTACTTTTATAATTGTAGAACCGTGTTCGTGAGAGTGGGTGTGGCGATATTGACTTGATGAAAAATGCCATGGCATATTACAATAAGAAAACAAAAGGCAAGTCCGTTTTCTACGCAGGCTTGCGGGAAGCCACGAAGCCCTCTCACGAAGACCGGCGGGTCAAGACTATGGTCCGGAGCCCTCAATAAGATACAAGTCCAAAACCTGGCACAAGTAACATTTTCACTGCGAGCTTTCTTTAGCTTCATTCTGTTTGGAAAAACTCAAGAGCTAAATTTACCTGTACCGCACAAGGCAAGGCTGGTTTACATTCTTCTGCCGCGGATGCTCTCTTCTTCTTTGCTATCTGTCGAGACTGCTCATTTTTCTTACGCAGCACTCAATCATAGCAGGCACGAAGCACCAGATCTTTTAGTCATATTGAAGCATGGGAGATTGTTAGGAAAGCAGACAAATGGTTGGAACAACCAAGTGTGGGTCAAGCAAATTTGTCTAATTCCGACAAATGAAGAAAGTCGTCGGAATCGGGCAACTACGAGTCGGGAAGCAATGAGAATGCTGAGACTGTTATTCCGGATCTGAATGACGACACAACTCCTACACGGAAAAGAAAAGGCAAAAAGACCGAAAGCGATTCATCAACAAAGAATAGTGTTGTTATGAGCTTCGACACCTACACGGCAAAGAAAACACAACTATTGGAGACGGTGGTAGAGAAAAAACTTGCAAAGGATGACTTGGCCGAAAAGTTGATGGCGGCACAACTCCTACATGTTGAAGAAAAGACTATTTTTCGGGCGATGAAGTTCTACAACGAACCGCACGATCACATAACCGATCAGACTATGCGAGAGATCACTCTTGCCAAAAAAACGTGAGATCGCGAAGAAATATGGGTGGCCTTGCAATTTTTAGATATAATTATGTTTTTTATTCTAAGTATTATGTAATTTTCTTTGAATTATTAATGAAATATAATGTTTTTATTAAATTGTTTAATATAATTATGAATATAAAAAATAAAAAATAAAATTAGTTGAGGCATGAAATCATGATTGCCATTAAAAAAGTATGGTAAGGCATGATTGAATCATGAAATAAGGTGGCAAGATATTATTGGTTACTGGTGAATTATGGGGGAGTGATCGAATCAGGACTGCCACCCCCTTAAAGAGAGAGAGATGAGAGAGAGATGAGAGGAGAGTTTATCGATTTGACCCGCCACTGTTTTAATAATGTGTTTTGTTTTTTAGTAGAAACGTACAGTAAATGACGTTTGGGTCCCAATTAGATGTGTATTTGAATAAATTTACTATAGATAAGTGATATGTTGATGTGTGGGGTTAAAAATGGGTCCATCAATGACAATTTTATAAATATTAGTGTAAATAAAGTAACGATGTTGTGTGATGTTAAAGGTTGAATAAAAATTTGTCCTTAAATGACAAATTTGAAGTGAAACATTTTGGTGGACAACCCAAAATGGAAAGTGTAAACCATTTTCATGGACCGAAGAAGTATCAAATTAGGATATGCAAGGTAAAGCTTGTCAATCTTATATTTTTAAATGTTACGTTTTTCGACTTCTTTCGAGTTTTTTATTGAGAAAAAATGAAGATTAAATGTGGAATTGATTTAGGTACTAAATTGGTAGTTTGTAGTGACCTAAATTGATCCAGTTTAATTTAAACTTCAATCATAAAATACAAAGACGAAAAAAAAAAAGAGAGAGAAAATTACAAAACATCACATGCCTCACCAGACACCGTGTCTCCATTAACTAAATTTTGCTAAAAAGTAACCCAAATGTTGCATATATTGCTAAATTTTATAGCAACATAAGCATATAGATATAGTCATTTGAAGCGACCGGTTTATCTAATCTATTAGACATAAATGTTCAACAAACCAACGTGTTTAGGTTCGCATCAAAAAAATTATGCTCCTTTCTCCTAAAAAAATATATCTCTACGAGTAGCATAAAATCAACCAAACCGAAAGTAGTCCTTAAAAACACACTCCATTCGTCCTACTCGAAACGTCTCATCTCTTATCTTGGACAGTTTTTTGGGAGAAGATTAAATTTGGAATAAAACTGTATTTCACCACATGAGTACAGTTAAAAAAGAGATATGACATACACAGATTCTTAGCAAATTAAGTAATGAGACATTTCAAATGGGACAGTCCAGATTGGAAAGTAGGACGTTTCGAACGGGACGAGGGAGTAGAAAACTTCTCAAAATCAAGAACCTGTGCTGTCATGATAAATCATATATACAATCTGATAGTGTGACATTTTTTTGAAAGCAAGTAGATATATTTAAGCCAAAAAACCTGTTTCTGCAGAAACAAACATCAAGCTCTCACTGTTTCCACTCCGAGATGCATACTGCCGGCTCGCGCTGGCAGAGTGGAAGGGAGTCGAAGGAGCTTTAGGAGTCGAATTTTCTTTGAATTCTCGTAGTATATCCCATAATTTCTCAGCACACTGTCTCATTGATGGTGCAAGGCAGTGGCGGGCGAGTTTGAGGACTCTCTCGACTGCGTGGATTGCAGGAATGCTCCTTCGCAGCCTTGGATCCATAGCCACGAAGACCTCTCCGTCTCTCAGTCTCCTAAGTGCCTGCATAGGAAACATTTCTATTGTTGCTTCATTTCTTGTGGTGACTCTCTCGTCCATGCTTCTCTTCGATTCTATAGGTTTCCTTCCCGTCATCATCTCAACGAGCAATACACCGAATGAGTAGACGTCGCTCTTTTCAGTAAGTTGGTATGTCCTTAGATACTCGGGATCCAAGTAGCCAGCAGTTCCTTTGATTTGCGTAGAGATGTGAGTGGCGACGGGTCTTCTGCAGCTAACCGTGCAAATCCGAAGTCTGAGTTTTTCTGTGATGAGTATGTTCGATGCTTTGATGTCTCTATGAATTATAGGAGGATCTGTAACGTGAGATTTAAGGATGCATGAGAAACGACAGAAATCGAGTAGTATTCATAGGCCAAATATCACCTCACTGGAAATATACAAGAAACCATACATTTTCATACATGATGTTTACCTGTGTAAGTGTGAAGATAGGTAATGCCATGAGCTATATCAATTGCAATATCCAAGCGCTCTCCAATTTCAAGCGGATCTCCACGAATTCCCGCACCCGGATTGGGTCATCTTATAAATAATTGGATAATTTGTTGCAACAGGTATATCAAATAAATGAAATGTAAAATACTTCACAAAATTATTCCATTGAGTTGGCACAATTATAATCCACTTGGGGTTTTGCCAGGTCCAACCACTAACAAACATCATTGACCTGCTTGATGAACGAATTCGATAACATACCATCCAAATGTTCTCGAAGGGTCCCATTGCTGACATACTCAACGTCAACGATAATAAGGCGCTCGTCTCCATGCTCAAGACACCTGAAAAATCTTACCAAACTCAGGTGCTCGATCTTTGATATGGCCAGGATTTCGTTCTTGAACTCCGCTGACAAGCGTTGATCATAAGTTTCCTGAGCAAAAAGTGTTAGCGGGTTATTTGTATGAGGCCCATTAGCCTTGTTTATATTATTGTAGTATTTATGTTAGGCCCATGATGTAATGCATATATACGATCTTTATTGTACATTAGGGCAACAGATGAAACATACCAGCCTTCATGGTATCAGACGACCTAACTGATCCTAAACCTAAAACCTAAACTGCTGTCGATTTAACAGTCGACCTTCTCTCCACGGCACCACCACAATCACCATGACAAACTCCAATCCACCTCCACCACCTCCTACCCTCACCTTGGTCGAAAGACTATATGCGGTTCACAACATTAACAGCCTCATTCCCGAAAAACTCGATCTCGCTGAATCTAATTATTCATCGTGGTGTTATTTTTTCAAAGGTCATTGCACCAACTTCGGTGTCCTAACGCACATCGAAGGATCCAGCGATGATGCTTCATCATCAACGCCACCAACAGATGAGTGGCTCACGGCTGATTCGATTGTCAAATCATGGATGTTTCTCACTCTTTCGTCTACACTCCGAAAGAGAATGATCAAAGCAAACCCTAAAACGGCTAAAGCCGCTTGGGACACCATTGAAACAATCTTCCAAGATAACAAACGTACCCGAACGGTTGCTTTAAAAGGCGAACTTCGTATGATACAAATGGAAGAACGCTCTGCCGAGGAATACTTCTCCAAAATTGATTCCATCATCACATTACTTAATGACCTCGGCTCGGATGTAAGTGAAGACGACGTTGTCACTTACGCCATTAATGGCTTAAGCGACAAATATGGGAGCCTCGCTCAGATTATCGCTCATAAAGACCCCTTTCCGGATCTCGCTACTGTCCGTTCCATGGTCACAACGGAGGAGATGAGGATTCGCTCAAAGCCTTCCAATCTGCCTTCCAACAACACTTCGAATGCACCACAAGTCCTTCTTGCCGAGGCCAATACAAACCGTGACAATACAGGCCGCAATACACGGGACCGTGACACAAGTAATCGCATCAATTACCGCACCACCGAGGTTTGTCGTAACTTCGGACGTGGGTTCTGTCGTTGGGGTGCGAGCTGCAAATTTATTCATGGTCCAAGCCGCAACACCGGGTCTCGAAATACAGGTCATTCGAGTGGCATGCGCAACTCTATTGTTAATAACTCCATGCATGCTGGACTTGGTCAAACAGGAATGGAACTAGCAGGCCACCAACAACTATTGAATTTGCTTCAAGCCCAAAATTCATTACTGGCACAATATGGCATTTCCAACTTGGCAGCCTCAAGACAGTCAGGACATAATTCTCTTATGAGCCCCAGGCCCACCATACCCACTGGTCTTCAGTCCACACCGCAACAGGCAGCTCATTATCCATTTACTCCACAACAACAGGCTTTATTTACTAATACAGTGCAAGGCTCGAATGTGGCTGCTGGTCAAGAAACGCTTCTCCCCAACGCGTTTAATACCATGACTCTTCAGGACCCCAACAATACAAATTGGAACATGGACACCGGTGCGTCCTCTCATCTCAACTCTTCTACTAGTAACCTTAGTACTATTTTTAATTCTTGCATGTATCCATCTGTTCTTGTTGGTGACGGGAATTCTATTCCGGTTACCAACACGGGCCATAGCACTTTAGCCACTCCCTATAGACCCCTTCACTTAAACAATGTACTTATCACACCTAATATCGTTAAAAATTTAATTTCGGTCCGTCAGTTTGTCCGTGATAATAAATGTACTATTGAATTTGTGAGTTTGGTTTTTCTGTGAAGGACTTCTGGACCCGTCAAATTCTACTCCGATGTGACAGCACGGGTGATCTCTATCCTGTCACATCTCCATCATACCCTCAAGCCTTATTGGTCCGTCAGCATACGTGGCACCAACGTCTTGGTCACCCTGGAAGTGAAGTGCTACGTAATTTAGTTTCTAATAATTTCATTTCATGTAATAAGTCTAAGTCTCCCGTGCTTTGTCATGCTTGTCAGCTTGGCAAGCACGTGCGACTTCCCTTTTCTGTTTCTGAGACAATTGTTAAGTCTCCTTTTGACATTATTCATTCGGATTTGTGGACATCACCACTTCCGAGCATCTCGGGTATTAAATATTATGTTTTGTTTCTTGATCATTTTTCACATTATCTGTGGGTGTATCCGTTGAAAAATAAGTCTGAGGCACTGTCTAAATTTATTCATTTTCGTGCGTATGTTAAAAACCATTTTCAGTGTGACATTAAATCATTGCAATGTGACCATGGCGGCGAGTTTGACAACAATGCCCTACACCAATTATTTGCCTCTAATGGTATTACCATTCGGTTCTCGTGTCCTAAAACATCACAACAAAATGGTAAATCCGAACGTATGATACGCACCATTAACAACCTTATTAGAACCCTCTTGTTTCAAGCACACTTGCCACCTACCTTTTGGGTTGAAGCACTACACATGGCTGCCTACTTGTTAAATATATTACCATCCACCGCAATACAAAACGAAATACCTCACACTCGTCTCTTTAAGACGACCCCAAATTACACGGACTTACGTGTGTTTGGTTGCCTTTGTTACCCACATCTCCACACCAACCATAAACTTGAACCAAGAGCAACTCCCTCTATTTTCTCGCTACCCGACCAATCACCGTGGGTATCGATGCCTTGACTTAAATACGAATAAAATTATCCTATCTCGACATGTTACTTTTGGACGAGACCGTTTTTAAAATGCGGGTCTATGACACCTCATACCTCACCTTCGTACACCTTTTTAGACACTTCGCCCAACCTTATTCAACAACGTTTACTAAACAAATCCACTCTATCTTCCGCTCCGCCCCATGTACCTGAACTACATCATAGAGCCTCCCCTCACCCTACGCATAACACCACCACTAGACCCGTACAAACCGAGCCCCTTCTCCCACACCAACCACCCAACATTACCAGCTCGGCTCAGCAGCCTGCTTCAACCGAATCACATCCTGCCTCCCCAACCATTATACCTACTGCCAACCCAAATCCCGCATCGACTCACTCCATGGTCACACGCTTCCGTGTCGGTACTAACAAACCTACTCAACGCTATACTTTAAATGTGTCCACCATTTCCCCCATTCCAAAGACTTACAAACAAGCTTTCAATGACCCTAATTGGTATCGTGCTATGCTTGATGAATATAATGCTTTAATTAAAAATAATACTTGGGTTCTAGTTCTGAGCCACCGGACGCGAACGTTGTTCGTTCCTTGTGGCTCTTTCGGCATAAGTACAATGCCGATGGCGGCCTTAATCGTTACAAGGCTCGCCTTGTTGCGAATGGCGACACCGGCTTGCAGGTATTGATGTAGATGAGACGTTTAGCTTGATGGTTAAGCCGGCCACTATTCGCACGCCTGAAGTTTGGCTATTTCTAGACATTGCTCTGTTCATCACTTGGATGTCAAGAATGCGTTTTACATGGTAATTTATCCGAGACTGTTTATATGCACCACCTTACGGTTTCGGGATGCGCACAATCCCGATCATGTTTGTCTTTGCAGAGGTCACTTTATGGGCTTAAACAGGCCCCGGGCTTGGTTTGAGAGATTTCTTGCTTATGCTTCTCGTGTTGGTTTTCATCACGATCGTTGTGACTCGTCATTATTTATCTACGAGACATGGGGTGATATAGCTTATTTGCTTCGTATGTGGATGATATTATCTCGACCGCCTCTTCTACGGCCTTTTCTTCGGGTTATTGCCTCTCTACATGCGAGTTCTCTATGGCCGATTTGGGCCCTCTTAACTATTTTTGGGTGTCTCGTGACTCATGAGCAGTGCAGGATGTTCTGTCTCAACGAAATATGCCTCACGAGGTACTTGGCGCCTTTGGTATGCTTACTTATGTCCGTGTCGTACTCTGTTGACACTGATTCCAAGCTTTCTGTGATGGTGACCATGTTTCGATCCTACATTATATCGTGATCTTGCGGGGGCACTTCTGATATTTGACTTTTACACGTCAGGATATTTCTTATGCGATTCGTGATTTGTCTATTTATGCATGATCCTCGGGAGCCCCATTTCTTGCTCTCAAGCGGATCTGCGATATGTGCGAGGTACTTTGACTTACGGTTTCTGATTATATACATCTACGACATCATCTTTGGTAGCTTATTCGAGATGCAGATTGGGCGGATGCCTACTACACGGCGGTCTACTTAGGGTATTGCGTCTTTCCGGGTAACAATCTCCTATCTTGGTCTTGAGCGACGGTTTACACTCTCTCGCTCTAGTGCCGAGGCCGAGTATCGAGGTGTTGCTAATCCGTAGCGGAGGCCTGGGTTACGAAACCTTTACGTGAGCTTCACACACCACTGTCTCTGACTACACTTGTCTATTGTGACAATGTGAGTGCGGTCTACCTGTCCTCTAATCCCGTGCAACATCAACGCACGAAACACATTGAGATTGACATTCACTTTGTTAGAGACCTCGTTGCTACTGGTCATATCCGAGTACTTCACGTTCCGTCGCGTTATCAGTACGCGGATATTTTCACCAAAGGTCTACCTACTGCATTGTTTGATGAGTTTCGCTCCAGCTTGAGTGTTCGTTCCTCTCCCGCTCAAACTGCGGGGGGATGTTAGCGGGTTATTTGTATGAGGCCCATTAGCCTTGTTTATATTATTGTAGTATTTATGTTAGGCCCATGATGTAATGCATATATACGATCTTTATTGTACATTAGGGCAACAGATGAAACATACCAGCCTTCAAAAAGAACACTACTGAGAGAGAGAGAACACAAAATGTAGTTTCAATTCTCAACTTTATAGCACATCTTACTCTTTTTGCACGCTTTACAGCAACGACAGTACCATCCTTAAGTGTCCCTTTGTACACAGTCCCAAACCCCCCTTCACCAATTTTGTTATCTGGGGAGAAATTTCTGGTTGCGGTATAGATTTCTTTGCTAAGCTATTTCTCAACTTTGCAGAATCAACCTCTGGGTATGCTTCATAAGTGGAACGCCTTGATCTTGATGACCTCCTACTATCACGAGCACTAGAATTATTTGAGAAATCTGCATACATACAACAAAAGAAAAAAAAAAATTAAAAATATTATTACTCAAATTAAGATCAAGGCTGATGCAAACTCATTAACTTACTAGGACTTAGTCCAGCTCGATTGTGCCATGTATCTGGCTGAACTTGATCTCGACTGGATGCAGGATCAGCTTTCTTGTGCCCAAAGAAAATAACAGAGAAAACTCCACCTACCTTCTTGGCAGCACTTACAATGTAACTCAAGGCTGGGTTATTGGACTTGCGACGGTCTTCGTCTCGTGTTAATCGATCCGCCACCGGAGATGGTATTCAGTTGTCTGATATGACTGGGGCTGATGATCAGGGGACTTTGTGTTTTCTTCATCTGCAAGGTTGGTGGCCTCTAGCCAATAGCATAGTTGACTTCATTACAAGTAATTTCCTTATGTAGTTGGCTTGCTTGATGAGACTGATTCAGCACCTGCTTGGTCTGACTAGGTAAAATCAGCTACTGAAACTGACAATTGTAACTGAAACATTAATTTAAAAGGCTGGCTATGTCAGTGACAATGAGGTACAGTATTTGCCTGCAAAATTCAACTCCTGAAAACAGCTGCTACAAAATTCGAACTTCCTTAATTTAATGGTATGAAACAGTAGTGCATAAGAAGAAACTATACAACTTCAACCAACAATATGGAATTCTGATGCGAGTCTAGTAAAATTTGGCTATACATGAATTTGTCGAACATGTCGATGAGAACAACTAACCTTTTTTCATGGCAAAAATAACCAAATTTACTGTTATTTACAATCCCGTCTCGTCTCTGGGGGTGCTCAACAGTCTGTGTTATACACAAAATATGAACAACAGTATATCTACAGTAAATTGTATTCATCAACTCTTCAGCTCTTTCGGATCCCTCATGCTCCTCTAAAATTAGAAGGCTAAACAAACTAATAAGAAATGACGATTGCTAAGCAGAAGTTTCGTCAAAATTGACCCTTTCTCCAGTAGAGTAGACATTGTAGAATACTACTGCTGAGAAATACAGGAATGACGTGAGCAACAAAAATCCTTTGAAGGAGCCTACTAATTCCACAAAAAAACCAGCACCAACTGTTCCGATTATAGCAGCAAGGGTTCCAGCAGTGTTAGACATGCCTATACGGGATCATAAATGGGTGTTAAAATTATTCTATAAACTTCTTAGCAAACAAGTACTGTTGAATGTGATTTAGACAGAAGCAGCTTACCATGCAGGACACCAGAGTATTGTGGGGCAATTTCCTGTTGACACAAGAAATTTGATTAGCCAAATGTTTGGAAATATAACAAATGAATTAGCAGAGAATATGTCAACCTGAAGGTTTACAAGGAATCCACAGTGACTAAATGCTTTGAGCCCAACAGCTACAGTAAGCCAAGCAGATGCTACGAATGGACTTCTTGCGTTTGTTAAACAAATGAGAGTCAGGCCAGGGCCAAAAAACCCAACTGACTGTCAAGAGTCAAGAGCATACAGAAAGGAAAATTTAGTAGAAGTAAAAAAGAAAAGAAGAAAAATCATCAAGTTTGGTTCTGCTGCAAGTTACCATGTTGGTGACACCAACCCACCCACCATACTACAAAGTAAAGTAAATGTGGAACTTGTTCTAATTCTTTCTTCTATTTACCTTTCTTTTTTTCTTTTTTTCTTTGGGGGCGGGGGAAGAGAAGGAGTGGCCTTTTTTGGCTGGGGAATGATGAAAGAGAAATTACCTGCATAATTTTGCGCGTCAAAGTGACACTAATTCCACGTTGAATCATCATATCTGATAAAACACCAGCAAGGTAGCCTGTGACAGCCATCATACTCCACGGAACAGCACTAAACCAAGCAGCATGTCTGAGATCAACATGATATATCTACAACAATCAGGAATCACTGTTATTTATCTTCCATAAGCATTAACAAAGTTAACAGTAAATTCAAAAATAACTTTTGTGGCTCACCGTCTTGAAGTAGATTGGCATCCATGAAAGTATAACAAAAAATCCCTACACGAAAGAAAAGAATATAATAAAACTTCATGCAGGATAATCTTTGATTTAGCAAAAAACAGTTATATTATGCATCAACACTCATGTTAAAAGCATGTCAGAAGAAGCCAACAATGCCTTCAAATCTGAGGTTCATGGTGAATGCATTTAGGGGGTGTTTACTTTTAGTGATAGGATGGATGGATAAAAATAATCCAACTCAGGATTCATTATGGACTGAATAATTTCGAACTAGTTTGATCATCTTATCCTTCAAATACTCAATCCTATGTTTTATTAATCTATCCTATCACTCAAAGTAATCGTCCCCTTAGGGGATTCAAGTTATAGATCTGACTCCAGGAAAAAGATAGCCGCAAACGTGGAAGAAGTTCTAGAGAAAGAATACATTACCCAGCTATGCATAGCATTTGCAACAATCAGCGACCAAGTGGGTAGCTTAGAGAGCAAACGACCAAAAGGAGGAATGCCTTTACTTGTTTCAGGTCGGCAGGGTACTGATGACCTGCTCTGTATGTATCTTAGTTCAAACTTGGATATTTGAGGACTTCGATCAGGAGAGCTTGAGGTTGCTGATACCCAAACTAAAAGCCAGAGAAAGCCAAACAACCCAAATATCACAAATGGACCATATATGCCTGCCTGTGACATGAGGATTGGAGAAAGTGTAAGTCCAATAGCACTTCCAAGCTGAAATCCAGCCATTGCAAGTCCCACAGCCCTTGATCTTTCGGTTTGAGGAAACCATCTGAAAATAAATTCAAATAGCAGGTTTCTGTTTTAGATTTCCAAACTTCAACAGTAACATTAAAATTATGAGTTTGGTTGTTAGGTACCTTGCTATCATGTTATTCATGCATGGAAGGGCTACACCTTCTGCAATACCAAGCATCATCCGTGTTGCAAGTAGAGCCAATAAAGACGATTCTGCTGCCCAAGGAGTAAGGAAGGTAGCCAGAGACCACAGAGCTACTCCCCAAGCCATGACCACCTTTCCACCATAACGATCCACTAGAGTCCCTCCAGCTATAGGTGATATGAGATATCCCCATAGAAAAGATGACTGCCATTAGTAACTATCAGATCAATAAGATTCAGAAAAATGATTGAAAAAATGGTACAAAATAATTATATGTAAAAACGTAAATCCCTGGAGTATACTTTATACCCATTCACAGAACAATAAGATGGATTAAGTAAAAACCTCTGAATATACTCTATACCTAATTTCTGATAATTTTTTAAAGTACATTCAATAACATCCATCTATGTAGGTGTATATACATGAGTAGCGATGTACAATCCTTCTGCATAAGTTCCTAGTATAAATAAACTCTAACGGCTATCTGACCCTAACGAATTTATGAAGTATTTTGCTTCGAATCAGTAACTGCTAAACAGAGCATAAGTTGTTTGATGTTCTTCTTAAATACTCAAAAATCCAGCTGACACACGCAACCATTCGCTCAATTGTTGGCAGTTAAAGCACTTATTACTCGGTCAAAACTCATCAATAAACACACAAACAACACCAGCTGCAACTAACAATTCCGATAAGCAACCACCATGTAAAATCCAACAGAAAAAATAAACAGCACATATCAAAATCAGAAGGATTCTCAGCGAGCTAAATTACAACGACATGCACGAAGGCAATCACGGGAATCAATTCACCTGAACAACACCGGAGAACGACGGACCCCAACCGCGCGACAGCGAGAGCGGAACTATAGCCACGGACATGACGGAGCGATCGGCGTTGCAGAGCGCCAGAGCCAGCGCAAGCATGGCCACGACCTTCACCCTCTCCGAAGTGATGAACTCCACGAAGCTCGGGTCGGGCGATCCATCCAAGCTTCCACCTGAAAGAAATCGACAGTCGTTCGGCGACGATCTCAAGCGATTCAGCCCTGAACCGACGGTTCTGAGCCGCGGAAGAGCTGCCTCTCCGGCTGAGAATGGCGGCGCGAGCCGCCGTGTTGGCGTGATTTTCGAAGAAAATCCGACGCAGTAGGGGAGGTTGTGGTGGTTAGGTTGTCGGCGGCGCGGAATTGAGCTGGAGCAGAGGCGCTGGTTGAGTGTAGTGAGAGAATGGGAGTTCATTGTAAGCGAGTGGTAGAGAGAGAAAGTGTGTATGGAGATGGAAGGAATGGATTTGGAGCAGAGAATATGGGTTCACACTTCACAGTCGAGCGTCATTTCCTTTTATTCATCAGTTAAAGAAAAGAGAATATGATTTTGATATAATTTACGATATAAACAAATATACTAATATTAATTAAAGGTATAAAGAAAAATAATGATGTGAACTTGATACGAAATTGACTAGTCAAAATGAAGAAGACGGAGCAAGAACGCGTCACGCACGTACGGCGACATTTTTAGGCGAGAAAACGGACACAAGACGTAAAAGACCAAACTGCCGAGCTGGACCGTGTCCAACCTGCCGGAAAATGTCCAACCTGCCCGAAAATGTCACCACCTGCCGGAAAATGCCGATCACTGCCGACCGAACTCGGCCATGTCGTCCGACACGGCCCGTGCCGTACTCGTCCGGAAATGCCAAAGTCGCTGTCGGCCGAACCCGACCGTGTCGTCCGACACGGTCGAGTCCTACTCGCACAGAAATACCGAAAATGACTGTCCCGACACCCGGCCGTGTTCCAGGCGACACGATCGAGTCACTGCCGAACATCCTTGTCACGCCGCGCCCGTGTCAAGCGGACACGGTCGAGTCCCTGCCGACGCCTGTCGACCGCGCCGCGGCCGTGTCTCGGGACACGGTCGAGTCCCTGCCGGCAGCCCCCTTATTTTATACACTTTTGTGTATTTTTGTCCTCTTTTTCTTTCTTTACTTATTTGAGGGATTGTGTCTCCCTATTATTTGATTTGTGTTCCCTTTTTATATTTTATGTTGATTTGTTTTGATTATTCAAAGATTTTATAATCTTTGAATTGTTTTTTTTATTGTTATAGGTAGACTTAGTTTTTTTTCCTATAAATAGGCTTTGATAAGTCTTGTAATATCATAATGAATGAATTTGAATGTTGTGAAAGAATACACTTTGTATTTCTATCATCGGTAAATGATTTTTACCGAAACTTGATGTTTATTCGACGCGTTTTTGAGTATTAATCCGATCGATTCTCAATAGGTCTTGAGAAGAAATCACCTTATCGAATTATAGGTCTAATTCGATAAACCTTTGTTCTTGTTCGATCGATATTATCACTTTTTCCAATATTACTTCCATTTTCATTTGTTCGAATTTTCATTGTTTTATCCGATATTACATCCAAAAATACATTCAAAAACACCATACTCGTAAAAAGCCTTCCGCTATCATACACCTACATATACTCCGACCGATACGTATCCACTTGCCGGGAGAATTCGTATCATAAGTGGTATCGGAGCCCAAGGTCATCTCCTTGGGCGATTTATTCAACAATTGCTTGTCGAAGAAAATATCTCTTGATTCTTGTCATCGGAAACCACACCCGAATTTCTTAATTCAGTTAAGGTTCTTGATCTTTCAACAAAATGGAGTTCAACGATATTTATCTCTTGGCGATATTACGCGACGCATTACACAATCTGGAGTTCATGGGACATTAGATCCGAGCAGGTGTTGATTGGCTCCACGTTTGTGAGGAGTTTTTCAACCATAATTCAATTCCAGTAGACCGCCGAGTCTCGTTGGCGACGAAACGCCTTAGTGGTCGCGCCTCGACCTGGTGGCAGAAATTGAAAACCAGGCGTTTACACCAAGGTAAACCCAAACTAAGAGACTGGAACAAATTAATAAAACACTTTACTCGGAAATTCATCCCCACAAATTCTCACCGCCACGATCTACCAACGGCACCACACTGGAAATTGCAGAAGTTCAGCGCCACCCCGCCACCGACCTTCGATCTAAGGTTTTTCCACATCACTGAGCGGCACAATGACGAATTTCCAGCAGAACCTTTTTCCTATGAAGACGATGCCCCTACTACCATTTTTAATGAAGTAGATGAGACAAATGTTTCAATGACGCAACACAACGAAGAAGGCGATTTGCCTTTTAGTGTCATGGAAATCGGGCCGGATTATGAAGGGCCACCAGTATTTGATACCGAACCAGTTGACGAAGAGGAACCCATAATTGATTTCGTGTTTCCCATTTTTGATGGTGCACCCGACGTGAAATCATTAATACTTCCCATTTTTGATGTTGTGCCCGACGACGATCCATATCTCGATGAAAGTTGTTTTGAAGATTTTCGTCCAATTAATGATGCAGACTCCAATTAGGTGTTTTCAGTTCTTGATACGGAGCAAGAAGATGTTGTGATTATGGAACATCTATATCTTGAGCCTTACCAAGATTTTGACATGAAAGTCGATGACGAAGCGTTTTTCCCAGGTCTTGAAGTGGCATCCGATGAAGAGCGTCCTATTATTATTGTCATGCGTCCCATTTCAGATGTCCACTCATGTCATGATATCGGTATTACCTGGCGGAGTGATTATTATTATTTTATTAATAATGATAGTTATTTGTTTGGTGATTCCCTGAGATCCCCTATGACCTACCGTCTCAAGATTTTGGGCCATATACGCACTGCGGATATTTTCGAAATCAAGTACGTAGAGGTTTTAGCTATTTCATCTGGAAACGACGGAAGTTCGGAATTGAGGACAATTCCCTTTAAAGGGGGAGGGAATGATACGAAATTGACTAGTCAAAACAAAGAAGACGGAGCAAGGATCGACGTAAATGGCCTTACAACGCGTCACGCACGTACGACGACATTTTTAGGCGAGAAAACGGACACAAGACGTAAAAAGACCAAGCTGCCGAACTGGACCGTGTCCAACCTGCCGGAAAATGCCCAACCTGCCGGAAAATGTCTAACCTGCCGGAAAATGTCACCACCTGCCGAACGTCCTTGTCACGTAGTGCCCGTGTCAAGCGGACACGGTCGAGTCCCTGCCGGCGCCTGTCGACCGCGCCGCGGCCGTGTCTCGGGACACGGTCGAGTCCCTGCCGGCAGCCCCCTTATTTTATACACTTTTGTGTATTTTTGTCCTCTTTTTCTTTCTTTACTTATTTGAGGGATTGTGTCTCCCTATTATTTGATTTGTGTTCCCTTTTTGTATTTTATGTTGATTTGTTTTGATTATTCAAAGATTTTATAATCTTTGAATTGTTTTTTTTTATTGTTATAGGTAGACTTAGTTTTTTTTCCTATAAATAGGCTTTGATAAGTCTTGTAATATCATAATGAATGAATTTGAATGTTGTGAAAGAATACACTTTGTATTTCTATCCTCGGTAAATGATTTTTACCGAAACTTGATTTTTATTTGACGCGTTTTTGAGTATTAATCCGATCGATTCTCAATAGGTCTTGAGAAGAAATCACCTTATCGAATTATAGGTCTAATTCGATAAACCTTTGTTCTTGTTCGATCGATATTATCACTTTTTCCAATATTACTTCCATTTTCATTTGTTCGAATTTTCATTGTTTTATCCGATATTACATCCAAAAATACATTCAAAAACACCATACTCGTAAAAAGCCTTCCGTTATCATACACCTACATATACTCCGACCGATACGTATCCACTTGCCGGGAGAATTCGTATTAGAACTATAGCAATGAACTATTGATGATATTTAAAAAGTGTTAGTAATAGATAGTAAGTGATTCCTTCTATTAATAATATTATTTCTTTTTGCAAAATTAATTAATACACTCAAATCTCATGGGCTGTTTGTTTGGCTCTTAATGGTTACATTAAGAGCCTACCTCTGTAACGCTAAGAGGCCAGAACTGTTTGGCAAAAAAAATATGACCTCTTAATGGTTACAATAACCTCTTAACCATTAAGCATTCATACCCTCTCTCAACCATTAAGAGGCAAATAATTTCCAGATTTACCCCTCCTCTTAAATTAAGAATTATTACTCATAATAATTATTATTATTTTTAAATAAATTTAAATAAAAAAATATTATACATAATTATTATTATAATTTTCTAATGAATTAAATTAAAAATACTATACATAATAATTATTATTATTATTTTAAATGAATTAAATTAAAAAATATTATGCATAATTATTATTATTTTCAAATGAATTAAATTTAAAATATTATACATAATAATAATTATTATTATTATTATTTTAAATAAATTAAATTTAAAAATATTATACATAATTATTATTATTATTATTATTTTAAATGAATTAAATTTAAAAATATTATATACAATTATTTATAAAAATTAGGGTTTTTATTTATAAAAAGGAGAGGTTTTGGTGGAGGAAAAATGAGATTTTTAATCGCTACTTTTATATAGAAGGGTAAAATGGTAATTTGTTACCATTCAGAACAGTTACCAAACAACCAAATTTCATTCTGCACTCAACCATACAGAGTCTCTCAACCATTATGGCCTCTCAACCATTCTGCACTAAATCATTCAGCAACTGCCAAACAGTCCCTCAATATACGGTAATTAATATATTAAATAATTTCACGTAATAAAGTATCCCATAACAAGACCAAAATGTTACAACATCTTGTAGGCTTCAACAATAAGGGGGTGTATTCAAGTCGAAATTTAAAAGATCTTTTTGTATTTCAAAAGTCCATAGATATTCAATTTAGATCTTAGAAAATCCTTATAAATCTGTTGGTATTTAACTATAACTTATAAATATCGATCTAAATCTGATGATATTGAAAATATGTAGGATTCTAATATGTTATGGACTTTGCAATGTATAAAATATAAATACAAAATCTCTACAGAATTCTCACCTCTCCACTATAGATTTTTAAAGTCTGTTGCGGTAGGCTGTGGCGGAGCCCCGATCGGTAATCAGAGATAAACAGTAAGAAGGCCAAATCGGAAAATTCTACCGCCGGTGGCGGCCAGGCAAAGGTGGATTTGGGTGTTTTTGTGTTAAAAGTTGATAATTTGTTATTCGTTTTTTTTTTTCCTAATTAATATGTGAAAAGTATGTATTTTTTGATGAGTTAATCAATTAGGTGGTTAAGAAAGAGAAGCTCGGTGAGAGGCTAAAGGGGTTGCAACAGCTTGTGTCGCCGTTTGGCAAGGTCCGTTTGAATTCATTATTTTAGTTTGTCATTGTCATAAATTATTATTCCATAAACTACTATATTTCAGTATATGTTTAATTTTGTGCTAATTCAGTAGTATTAATTTGTTTTTTGCCTAGTAGTCAATTGGTTTGTGTTGGATGCTGCTATGCGGAGTTGATTTTTCACTTTTCGGTATTGACTTCATTGAAATTTTAGAATTCTTATCGAATGCATTCAACCATTGAGAAGAGTTTGCAATTGGCGTAGCAGAATTGCAGCTTAGTTGCGCTAGAGACATGGTGTATGTTGTTTGGTCGATCCGAGATTAGTTGTTAACAATTTATGTGATTACGTTCTATTGAAGATTATTTATCTGAATTTTCTTCAAGTTTTTGAAGTTCATGAGATGTTTTTTCTGTTGATGCAAATCTTCAGGGGGTGTAATAAATTTCAGCATATAATGAAATGATTAGAGTAGCTAGTTTGTTGATGGTGATTGGTTCCTCTAATGAGTTTTATTCTATCAATTGTCAAAGTATATCTTTTCAAATAATTCTTGTCAAATTATAGCTCCTTAAAAATTAATTGTCAATATAACATTATATTGCCACATGGATTGCCACATAGATATAATTAGTTGTTCTATTGAACCAAGATTTAGGAATTCTCCTTTTTTCTATTTTTGTTTTGTTTTATTGCCTTTTTTGTTTCTTTTCTCCTTCAATTTTTTTTTTTGGTGCAAAACTCCTTTTCTTTGTTTTCTGTTATGCAGGGTTTTCGATTGTTATTTTCTTTTTTTTCTTTTTTTTCTCCTTCTCTGCAAGAGGTAAAGTGGAGATTCTCATTTTGGCTTTTTCACCCTTGTGCCATCATTTTAGAAATTATTTTCTGAAATGCCACTCTTTTTAGATTTAGTACCAAAATGCCATCTTTATACTCTCTCTCCTCTATTAATATAATTCCTCATTTTTTTTATCATTTTTATATTAATTTTCTTATCTCTTTAATTAATTAATTTTTAAAATTAATTAACCAACTAATTTATTATTTTCTTATTAAATCAATTAATTTTTAAAACAAATTAGTGGGCTTGGACGTTTTTTTTTAAAACTAATTAATTTTAAAATTAATTTTTAAAACTAACTAACTAACTAATTTTTTTTAACTTACTAATTTATTTGTTAGTTAACTAATTAATTCATTATGTAATTTCTTATTTGGAAAATATATAATTAATTAATTAATTAATTAGATAAATTAGGTTTTTAATATATTTAATTTTAATAGAATATTTAATTAATTATTTAGATTATTAACTATTTATTTACTTAAATGCCGTAAAATAAGTAATAATATCATAATAGAAGGAAAATAACTGAGGATGATTACGATATTACAAATACAGATAGATAAGGGTACAAATACAAATTACTCAAATTTTTTTACTCTTGTTGAGGAGCTCCAAAACGGTTAGGGCACATATTCTTGTTATGTCCCTCTTCCCGACACAGTGTCGGGACTGTGTCGGGAAGAGGGACATAACAAGAATATTCTTGGACTGTGTCGGGAAGAGGGACATAACAAGAATATGTGTCCTAACTGTTTTGGAGCTCCTCAACAAGAGTAAAAAATTTGACTAATTTGTATTTGTACCCTTATCTATCTATATTTGTAATATCGTAATCATCCTCAGTTATTTTCCTTCTATTATGATATTATTACTTATTTTACGGCATTTAAGTAAATAAATAGTTAATAATCTAAATAATTAATTAAATATTCTATTAAAATTAAATATATTAAAAACCTAATTATCCAATTAAACTTGAATTTACTTCTATTAAAGATCGATGGGTTTGGTCTCTAACAGTGTTCTAATAGAAGTAAATTCAAGTTTAATTGGATAACTTGGATGCAAGATCCTATTCTTGCTATTTTGTAATCTTTATTTCTAGCTTCTTGCTAGTCTTCTTTTCTAATAAATTTTGCCGTTCAAAAAAAAAAAAAAAGTTTGACAATAACATTTTAGAAAGATGATACTCTCACAATAGACTCATAATAATGCAAGGACATACTTGTTCTGGTGCTCTGCTTTCATCTCTTTGTTAACATTGTGGAGGCTAAAGGATATGATATGTTACAAAATCGATGACAATCTTAAGATGTTTCGTGTTGTGATGCTCGATAACTGAAATTTATTTGGATTCGGGGTCATTACTTGTGTTTTCAACAATCTATGGACTTATAAAGTCTATGAAAATAGAGATAAATCAATCTAGTTTTTTTTTGAAAGGTTAGACTCTACGTAGAATTAAAACAATTAATAGAATTAAATAATCCACACATTACAAAAATTTGTCAAAATCTTTAAATTATGAATTAAATACACCCCACTAAATTATGGTGCCTCAAAAATAATCTTCAAATATAATATTCGATTAAAATAATCCCATATGTAAGAAATTTAACCAAAGAATCACAATTCACAACTAGGTTTGACTAGAATTGGGGCCATGTTGACCTGATGTTATCATTTATTTTTATTTTTTTGATACTGAGGTTCCAAATTTACACTTGATTAATCTTCGGGATAACAGCCTCAGCCCCACAATACTGCTACCAGTTAAATCGCGAGATGTGTATATGGCTCTCAGGTTCTTATGTATTCTCAACTATCGCGCACAAGGAGTCGTTCCCCAAGTGATTGCTCCATGCTGGACCCCTCAAATCCAACCGCAGGGTCTCACCGAGATATGGCCTCCCACACTACCGCTTGAAGCCCGCAATAGTGATTGTGAAATTTTATTAATCAATCTCAATCATTCTATAAATTGGACTTGCAAGTTGCAATTCGGCTACCACTTCAGTTTTAACTAAATTAAAATAAACTAATAATCCGACCAAGCAATTTTTTTCTTAGTTAATCCTTTATGAACTCTTTCCCATTCTTATTTCTTTGCAATCTATAGTCTCGTAATGAATTCCTCGTGTCTCATCAAGCACTCAATAGAAATATAATAGTACGTATATCTAATTACCTTAACTTTTTATCTAAAAAAATGTAAAAAATATGTCATAATTAATCTGATGTACATAAGTCACTAAAGAATCGTACTATTACATTGATATTGGAATAGGTTTGGCCCGCCCCATTCGTTTATTTTTTATTTAATCAGCTTAATGCTTAGTCAGTTTAATCATCAGCTATATCTTGTTGTTTACTTTCAACTTAATGATCTTAATAATGTATTTTTCATTAAGCAACTTTTGGGGTGTTCTTACCATTAAGCCAGAAATACTTCCTCAATATACCAAAATTACCCTCTCTAATAATAAAAGAATTGAGTATATACAGTATAAATGATCATATAATCTTAATTATAATTGAGTATATAGTATAAATTTAAACTATATATTAATATTATATATTTAAAAGTCATAAAATATAAACTATTTATTGATAAAAAAATTAATATAACTATATATATATATATATTAAAATATAACTTAATATATTTATCAAAATATTGTCTGATTATTTAAATATACCTGAAAATTATAATTTGATTTATGAATATATATTATAATATAAATTAAAATATATATTATGTTATATTATATAAATTGATTTTTTTTATATTTACAATTAAAAAAATTAATATAACTATATATTAAAATATAACTTAATATATTTATAAAAATATTGTCTGATTATTTAAATATACTTGAAACTTATAATATGATTTATGAATATATATTAGAATATAAATTAAAATATATATTATGTTATATTATATAAATTGATTTTTATATTGACTATTAAAAATTAATATAACTATATATATATATATATATTAAAATACAACTTAATATATTTATAAAAATATTGTCTAATTATTTAAATATACCTGAAAATGATAATATAATTTATGAATATATATTATAATATAAAGTAAAATATATATTATTATATTATTTAAATTTATTTCTTTTATATTGACAATTAAAAAAATTAATATAACTATATATTAAAATATAACTTAATATATTATAAAAATATTGTCTGATTATTTAAATATACCTGAAAATTATAATATGATTTATGAATATGTATTATAATATAAATTAAAATATATATTATGTTATATTATATAAATTGATTATATAAACTAAAATGCTCAATCCGTCCTTTATCAAAAAGGACTTAATTCATATTGAGGGGTAAAATGGTCATTTCTGTCATTCATTTCATTCAGAAAATAAAGAAACAACAAGGTATTTTTCCAAATCAGACAGATTAATCCACTCAGACAGCTTAATCCATTCAGAGATTAATGAAAAAAAAAGTAAACAGCCCCTTAATCTTGCGGTTGAATTGAGCTGTATGTAAAATGGTGGAATTGGGCTATATGTAAAATGGTCCAGAAATAATAATATTTGACTAATGGGCTATATGGCAAATGGCCCAGTGCCACACTATGACATTGTAATTATTTTATTTATTTATATGAAGCGACTAATTAAATCAAATCAAACTAAACATACCCAGTATATACCGTTAAGAGTAAGGTCTGGGAAGGGTAGGATGTACGCAGACAATGTCCCTACTTTTAACGATAGAGAGACTGCTTCCGTGGAGACCCCCCAACTTAGTGCACAACAAAATATTGAGTGATAAATACAAAGAAGCATATGATTCGAAAAAGCTCAATACCATACCTGAACCCATGGCTTAATTCACATGGGACTTACATAAGGGGAATTTGGCTATTACACTCTCGATGTACTCTGCTCTAACAGAAGAGAGGTTGACTCTGCGCACATCTCCTGGTCAAAAATAAACTACACGCAAAAGTCATTAGGATAAAATATAAAATAAAAATAAAAATACTATGCTCTAGGTCAAAGCTAACCGAGACAACTCAACCCTGAGACTCTCTACTACATAACCGCTCCGTAAAAAAGAATCCACGACTCTGATTTGGCGCCTCCAAGAGCACATATCAACAGTCATGGTCTCAGATAAGTTTAAGGCCTTCAAATCTAATCTCAGTTGCTCCTCACACGTCCTCCTCGGTCTGCCTCTCCTCCTCCCCCTACAACCAATAAACTCTCTACCCTCCTCACCGGAGCAGAGGCTTGCCTCCTGCGGACGTGGCCAAACCATCTCAATCTCCATTCCCTAACTTTCGCTGAAATGGGTGGCACTTCTAGCGCGTTCCTGAAAACCCCATTCGGGATTCTATCTAACATCGTGCGACCACACTACCAACATAACATTCTCATTTCGGCCGCTTCCAACTTGCTCTCAAGCGACTTCTTCATCGCCAAACATTCAAAGCCATACAACATTGCAGGTCTGATTGCCACTCTATAGAATTTACCCTTCAACTTTAGAGGGACTTTCTTGTTGCACAGGACCCCTGTCGCTGCTCTCCACCTTAGCCACTCCGCCTTGATACGATGAGTGACATCATCTTCAAACTCACCTTCCTTCTGAATGATTGAACCCAAATACTTAAACTTATCCGTACGGGGGACGATCTGACCAACAATCATTATTTCTACTTCTTCCTCGTTGGTCTCACCACTAAAGTTACACTAGAGATATTCGGTTTTAAACCGGCTCAAACGCAAGCCCTGATGTTGTAATATTGAGCTTATATTGATAGTTTGAGTGTTTACACATTCAACACATACACGAGTGAGAAAAAGAAAAGATACGATTGGATTCAGTGTTATTAGGATCACGGATCCGGCATTGTTAGAATCGCAATCGATATCTAAGTGGTTTATCTAGTACCGATAGAAAGCTAGAGTGGTTGATTCCTTGTCCAATAGGAAAGGAAAATGGTTTTACTTGGACCGACAAAAAGACAAGTAGGAAAACAGTTTTACTTGGACCGACAAAAAGACAAGTAAGAGAACGATTTTACTCGGACCGATAGAAGACGAGCTTGTAACGGTAATCCCTCAACCGATAGAAGAGAGGCGTAGAGGTTTTAATCTTCATCTTATAGAAAAAGATATCGGACGTGGGCACGTTTGGCCGAACCTCTATAAATCCTTGTGTCGTTTTATTTCCGCTATATATATTTACGCTTCCGCACAACAGCGCTTATACCGATAATTTACCAACAATTGGTATCGGAGCGGTACTCCAATAAGCGGCTTAACATCCGAGGAGAAGATCCGATGGCTCTTCAATTTGCTCCAGTCGAAGGTTTTGCGCTAAACCGACCTCCATTATTTGACGGATCAAACTTCATGACATGGAAGAAGAAGATGTCAATATTCCTTCGAGTCTACGACATCGAGCTATGGAAAATAATTTGTCTTGGTCCGAAAATTCCTATCAAATCCGACGGTACGCTTAAATCTTTTGAAGGATATGACGATTCCGATTGGAAAAATGACCATTACAATTGTAAGGCAACTCAACTCCTATATTGTACCTAAAATCCGGAAGAACACAAACGGATATCATCGTGTGATACTGCCAAAGAAATTTGAAAAATGCTTGAGGTAACACACGAATTAACGTCTCAAGTAACGGAGACGAAAATAAACATGCTCCTTCACGAGTACGAATTATTTCAAATGAAGGACGATGAATCCATCACGATCATGCTCGACCGATTTTCGGTCATCACAAATGGATTAGCATATTTTGGTTAACCACTTTCGAGTAGTGAGAAAGTAAAGAAAATTCTCCGATCAGTACCTCGAGAATGGGACGGTACGGTAGTGGCAATAATGGAATCTAAAAATTTAAATAATCTTGATTTTAGTGCTCTCGTTGGTTCTCTTATCAACTACGAGATTGTTCTAAAATTTCGGAATGCTAAACTGAAGCCGAAGGAAAGATTAATAGCCATGAAGGCTAAAATGTCGATATCTAAAGAAGAAATCCCGGTGGACGAAAGCGACGAAGAATCAGCATATTATGCCAAGAATATTAATAAGTTCCAACACTTATTAAACCGGAAAAAACAGGACATGCAAAGGGCGAATCTAAAAAATTCGACAACACTTGTCGATTATGTGGTAAACTAGGCCACTTTGCAAAGAATTGTCGTGTAAACCAAAAGAGGTTTTAATTGCAACATGGAGTGACGAAGATATAGATGAAGATTTTCTAAATCAAAATAACCTCGCTCTCATGGCCCGAAGTTCATTCGACGATAGCGACGTCGAAAGTCAAGTAAGTAATTCTTACGACGAACTTTTTGAAGTATTCGAGTTATTACATACGGACTATCAAAATGCTTTAAATGAGATTAAGTCCCTTCAATCTAAATACAGAACTTTGGAAAATAAAAATTCCAAAATTCTTGAAAAGGGGAAGTTTATTGAGATCGATCACTCCAAATGAATTGAAAACGAAAACATTTTAAAGGATGATCTTGTTGAAATTGAAACCGAGCTCAAAAATTTAACGAAGAAATTTTCTCTCGGAAATGAGAAATTTGAAAATATGCTCTCGATTAAAAAATATAGCTTGAATAAACAGGGGTTGGGATTCAAATATAATTTTAAAACCGAATCCATAAATTTTAAAATACCCCATTGTGAAAAATGTTTAAAAATCGGGCACCATATTTCAAATTGTAGAAGCTCAAAACGGACGATTAAAGTTAAGAAAAATTTGATTCCTAAAGGAACCACTATCCTAAACATCGTCTATGTTCCTAAACTAAAACCAACTATAGGTTGGATCCCCAAAAAATAATCTTTAACAATTTGCATTTTACTCAAGGGAGTATATTTTAAACGAATATTTTTGTAAGGGGGAGTTATATCCTTCTTAATGCATATTTTTATATATTCAAATGATATACGCAATCATTACACTTTTTGCTGAATACAAAGATGGGGAGAAAGGAGTTGAAAGAATTGATAAAAGAGTCATGAAAGAATGACGAGAAAAATAAAAGGTAAAAAGGAGAAAAAATACATAAATCGAAGAAGTCGAAAAGGAAAAAGAGAGTATACAGAAAGGGGGAGAAAACGAAGTAGTTGAAAAATAAAGGAGAAGTCGAAAATGATAGAAAAAGAAAATAGGTGAAACTAACGAAACGATCAAAGCCGAAAACTTTGAAACGTACATATATATATATATATATAATTTTACAGGTTTTATCCAATTCAAGGGTTGTTTTGTAATCATCAAAAAGGGGGCTATTGTTGGAATTTTTTATTCCATACATTCTTTAATAGTGTTTTGATGATTAAGTTGCTAAACAAAACAAAACAACAAAAAGGCGAAGCAAAGCATCGAAGCAGACGAAGTCGCAAAAAGCTGGATTTAATCAAGCTTAACGTACGTAACATGAGATGAATAACGTACGAAATCTTGTGAAGTTAACGTACGTAACACTGTGTTGTTAACGTACGTAATGAAGGTTTTCAGAGTTCAAACAAGAAGAACGTTGGAGATGACGTCATGGCATAAGTCAGCAAGCAACGGATATGTTGACAAATGTTAACGTACGTAATGGGTAATTTGCTAACGTACGTAACACATAAAACGAAGGCTACTGGATTGTTTTGTGAAGAGTATAACGTACGTAACATATTGATGTTAACGTACGTAACATATTGATGTTAACGTACGTAAGGAAGTTAACGTACGTAAGAGAAGGCTGATAACGTACGTAAAGAAGGCTGAGAAGGCTAACGACTAGTTGAGGCTTTGGAGCCTATAAATACCACTTCCTGTGGTATTGAAAAAACAACAACACAAAGCAAACGATTCAGTGATCATATATTGTTATACACATTATTGTTGTTGTAATTGTTCTTATATTGACAGTTTGAGTGTTTATACATTCAACACATACACGAGTGGTAAAAGAAAAGATACGATTGGATTCGGTGTTATTAGGATCAAGGATCCGACATTGTTAGAATCGCAATCGATATCTAAGTAAGATTTATCTAGTACCGATAGAAAGCTAGAGTGGTTGATTCCTTGTCCAATAGAAAAGGAAAACGGTTTAACTTGGACCGACGCAAAGACAAGTACGAGTGGTTTATCACGGACCAATTGCAGACGTGATGGTAACGGTAATCCATCGACCGATAGAAGAGAGGTGCAGAGGTTTTTCTTAGGCCTATGGAA
This sequence comes from Orobanche coerulescens, assembly GCA_033398695.1. Taxonomy (NCBI): domain Eukaryota; kingdom Viridiplantae; phylum Streptophyta; class Magnoliopsida; order Lamiales; family Orobanchaceae; genus Orobanche; species Orobanche coerulescens. The sequence goes on from CM065818.1 coordinate 1,577,816, forward strand.
AAAGATACCGAGAGAGGACGTAAGCTCGATTATAGCCGAACCTCTATAAATCTCCGTGTCAATTTATTTCCGCTCTTTATAGTTGTGGGGAAACTATTCGGAATACATAGACGATTACACAACAGCGAGGTAAACAAATTACAAATAAATTCCCGATGCAAACGAATTACACAGCAAACGAATTACACGAAATAAAAAACAGGAAAAACTAATTAACCCGAAAGGCAGATTAACACAAAGAACAGGGGAAAAAAGATGCCAGAAATTCAAACCGAAAAAGGATCACAAAGATCCGAACACACGGTGGACGGTGGTGAGAGATGACCGGAACTCGGCCGCGGCTCAGTCCTCCTCTATCAAGTACCCGCGTCCAAGGCTCCGTACGAATCCGCGGCCAACAGCCCAGACGAAAAACACCACGGCTGGTTTCCAACTATCCCCGAAAACCCCCCAAAAATGCCTCAAGTAGCTTTTCACTCAGAAAAAGGTTTTCACTCAGAAAAATGTTCACCAAGAAAATACAAATCGGTCTTCTTCATCAATTAGAAAATTAGGTTTTTATTTTTTCGTTCGCTTTTCGTGTGTTTCCCTCAACCCAAATCGCCGGCCTTAAATAGGCAAAACACCAACCGGTCGAAGCCACCGATTTTAGGGGGATCGAATCCAATCATATCAACGGATGATATGGGTTTCGATCCCCTTCCAAATTGGGACCGCGAAGCCGAGCAGGAGAAAGGAAAGAAAATCTTTCCCATGGCAGACGGCGGGTAGGTGAGGGGGGGTGAGGGAAAAACCGAGAGAGAAGTGAGGCTAGAGTTACGGGTGGGGGGTTTAAATATAGGGGATGGATGGTAGAGATAGGTCAACTCACATCCAACGGGTGAGAATAGGGGAGCCGGGAGTGGCATTTAAAAAACGTCTGGGCCGAGTGCAAGAAATGCCGGCCCATAACATAAATAATCATTTGGGCCAAAATGTCAACAAATCTCCACCCGGACCAAATGAGCCATCGGGGTACTCTCGTGATAGGGAGGTCATCATCGCCGAACGTCGCACCACCTGCACACCACACAAAGTTAGTACAAGTATAAAGACATTAAACAATCACTAAGAAAGGAAAAACTAGGAGTCACAGAGAAAACTAGCAAGGCTATCACAAAGATAGCGACAGGAGAGTCTCCAGTTGAAGGAGTCGATATTTAGTATCGACTTGCAAGATCTGACTTTCTCGACTGGTAGGCACTTCGTGCCCATATCCGCAGGGTTAGACTGGGACGGGATTTTCTTCAAATCAATTATGCCTTTTTCGACTATATCACGGATGAAATGTCGCTTGACGTCAATATGTTTTGTACGATCATGGAAAACAGGATTTCTGCACAAGTGTATGCTAGATTGACTGTCAGAAAAAAATCACAACATTGTCACGAAGAACACCAATTTCATTAAGTAAACCTTTCAACCAAATAGCCTCTTTAAAGGCTTCACTGGTGGCAATATATTCAACTTCGGTAGTAGACAAAGTAACTATATGCTGAAGTTGAGATTTCCAATAGATGCATGAGCCACACAAGGTAAACACATATGAAGTTGTGGACTTACATTCATCCCGATCATTGGCATAATTCGAATCAACATAACCTTTAAGGTTAACCCCATCATTAGATTTAGAAAACACAAGTCCATCAGAAACAGAATTCTTTAAGTATCGAAGTAACCACTTAAGAGCCTCCCAATGAGGCTTCCGAGGATTGGCCATATACCTACTTAAACAGCTCACAGCATAAGCAATATCAGGTATGGTACTGACCATAAGGTACATGACAGATCCAATAGCATTAGCATAAGGGATAGATCTCATTTCTTGAATTTCAGATTCCGTTTTTGGAGACTGAGTTTTGGATAATAAGAAATGAGAAGCCAGTGGCACACCAACAGATTTTGCATCAGCCATAGAAATTTTTTCCAGAATTTTACCAATGTAAGAGGACTGATTTAGAAATAAAGTGCCTTTCGATCTATCCCGAACAATATTCATTCCTAAAATCCTTTTAGCATCCCCCAAGTATTTCATGTCAAATTGTTCACCTAAGCGATTTTGGACATGATTAATAGACTTAATGCATGAACTTATCAAGAGCATATCGTCTACATAAATAAGAAGGAACATAGGAACATCACAATCAATCTTGAAATAAAGGCATGGGTCATAAGCACTTCGGCAGAATTTCAAGGACAGCATGCAATCATTAAATTTCTTGTTCCATTCTCTAGGGGACTGTTTCAGGCCATATAAGGTTTTATTCAGCAAACACACATAATCCGGATGGTTAGCATCTATAAAACCTTCCGGTTGTTTCATGTAGATGGTTTCTTTTAATTCACCATGCAAAAATGCCGTTTTTACATCTAATTGTTTCAACTCCCAATTATGATGTGCAACTAATGCAAGCATGATGCGAACAGTGGTGAATTTAACTACGGGAGCAAAAATTTCGGTATAGTCAATACCTTCGCGCTGAGTGAAACCTTTAGCTACTAACCTAGCTTTGAATCTGATGTCATCCTCATCCTTTTTGACTTTAAATAACCACTTACAATCAATCAAAGAACAGTTCTTAGGTTTTGGAACAAGTTTCCAAGTATTATTAGCATGCAAGGACGTCATTTCTTCATTCATAGCACTTAACCATTCATTTGATTTATCAGACAACAGAGCGTCATTGTAAGATTTAGGTTCATTTCCATCAAGCATATCAAACACATTGAAAGCAAGAGAAGCCATGTGGAAATCATCTAAATGTATAGGTCTTCTAACATTTCTTCTAGACCTATCCCTAGTTAGTTGATAATCAGACAAATCAGGAACAGATTCAGACTCGTCTCCATTTTCAGATTGATTATCAGGTTGATCATTAGAGATTTCAGGATTTTCTATATTATCAGATTCAACAGGCAACTCATTATCACTAAGATGCTCCACCCTAATCTGAACAGGGTGGGGAGTATTTTCAGCAGCTAACACAGGAGCAGGTAATGGATTATTAAGACAAGGAAATTTTGTTTCATTGAACACCACATCCCTACTAGTGATCACTTTCAACCCGGGTTCAGATCTGACCCATAATCGATAACCCTTAATGCCATCAGGATATCCAAGAAAAACACATCTCAAGGATCTAAGCTCAAGTTTATCGACATTTTGATGCACATAAGCAGCACAACCAAACACACGAATGTTTGAAAAATCAACAGCATGACCCGACCACACAGACTCGGGATAATTACCATTCAGAGGTATAGAAAGTGATCTATTTATAAGATAGGCGTGATTAAAAGAGCCTCACCCCAAAAACTTTTGGATAGTCCAGAAGTGGCGAGCATAGCCCTAACCTTTTCAAGGAGGGTTCGGTTCATCCGCTCGGCCCACCCTGCTGCATTGAGGGGTGTAAGGAATCATCTTATGCCTAAGGATGCCGTTTTCGGAACACATAGTATCAAACTGAGTATTGCAAAATTCAAGACCGTTATCGGTCCGTATCTTTTTAATCCGCTTTCCGGTTTGATTTTCCACTAAAGTTTTCCAAGTTTGAAATTTATCGAACACATCAGATTTGAGTAGAAAAACAAAAACTTTCCTAGAATAATCATCAATGATTGACAAGAAGTAACGGTTTTTCCCATGAGTCGGGACACTGGCTGGACCCCAAACATCAGCATGAACATAATCAAGCACATTGGAACTCTTACCAGATTTTTCAAAAACAGGATCAGGGGAATTGGGAGGTTTCGGAAATTGGGTTTTATGTTGTTTGCCATACATGCAAGAGTCACAGAAAGACAATTTAGAGATTTTATCTTTTCCAAAACACTTTTGTTTATGCAAGATATCTAATCCCTTCATGCTCATGTGTCCTAACCTATTATGCCATAATTCGGTTTTATCTGTACAAACCGAGGTTGGAACATGCAGCAATTTCAGTTTGGCAAATATATAAATTAAATTTCCGGATTCCTTTAAACAACGTTAAGGAACCTTTGCAAATTTTCATATAACCATTTCCCCATGAACCCCTAAGACCCTCATCTTCCAAAGTAGTACAGGATATCAAATTGTTAGACAAATCGGGTATATGTCTGACATTTTTAAAAGTAAATTGAGTACCATCGACAAATTTCAAACAAACATTCCCAACCCCGGCCACAACCCGTTTCATTTTATCAGGCATATACACATACCGATCACCAAGATTAGTATAACTCGTAAAATCTTGTTTATAAGGTGTCATATGGTGAGTGCATCCAGAATCCAGCAACCATTCATTTTCACTTAGACCAGAAAGCACAGAATTCACGAAAGATGCATATTATCAATAAGCGTAAAGACATCCCGGTGATAAAGTTTGCACGATCATTTGGCGAATTCTTTTTAGGTTTGGTGCATTCATGTATATAATGACCAGATTCACCATGATTAGCATTTGCGGTTTTTAGGCGGAACTTAGATTTATCCTTCCATTGCCCCTTTTACGATTAGACTTTTCAAAATCAGATTTGATAAACGGTTTCTTTTTAAGGTGTGGTTTAGACCTTACAAAATTGACATCAGAAACCGGTTTATGGACCTTATTAACTTTCAAGTCTAATTCCTTACTCTTCAAGCCACTTATAACAGTATCTAAGGTCACAGAATCCCTACCATACTTAATAGCAGATTTCACATCAGTATAAGCATCTGGGATGGCATTCAAGAGCACAATAGGGGAATAATCATCAATGTTTTTATCACCAGTTTGTTTTATATCTTGAACTAACTTTGTAAAGGTGTCAAGATTGCCATCAATATCTTTATTCAAATTCAGCTTGTAACGAAAAAAAATTTCGAGGAGGAATAATTTATTTGGCAAAGATTTTTCGGTAAACGTTTCCTCAAGTTTATCCCAAAGATGTTTTGCATTATCAGTTCTACCTATTCGTCTAATCACAGTCGACAGTTCAAGATTATAGAGGAATGAGCAAACTCAATTAATTCCTCTCGTTTTTGAAGACACATCGGATGGGAAAGTACCTTGATGGCTTTAAAACATTTTTGTTGGACAAGTATAGATTTCATTTTTGTTGCCAAATTCTAAAATCTCCTTTACTCAAAAGGTGCCATTGTAAATGAAGTTAGAGAACCCATTTTAGTATTTGTAAAAATCACACAAGATTTTAAAATACCGGACAAGGTACTAATTAAACTGAAAACAGAGGTGACAGATAAATATCACGAAGATACCACAACGAACGAAATCACACCAGATTTTGGAGTCGAATACCAATATCACACAGATAACACACAGATTAAAAATCACACGATTTTTAAAAGATGATCTGAGCCGAATCGTATCCGGAGCCCCCACAAGATCCGAGGAACACTTACGGTCCAGCAAGGGGGTTTGGTATGCCCAGAGATAACGAATTCAACAATCTCAACACAAGGTATCGTAAAACCGAAACAATCACAAATACCAAGACAAGGCATTTAAGCTAAAAATAAATAACGAGGAGCGGCAACCAAAAGATACCGAAAATTTAAGGGTGAGTATAGAAAGTAATACTGAGCGGATTCCTACTGGAACCCGTATGCCCTTCCGAATAGAAACCCCTTTTAAAGGGCTCCGATACCACTGTGGGGAAACTATTCGGAATACATAGACGATTACACAACAGCGAGGTAAACAAATTACAAATAAATTCCCGATGCAAACGAATTACACAGCAAACGAATTACACGAAATAAAAAACAGGAAAAACTAATTAACCCGAAAGGCAGATTAACACAAAGAACAGGGGAAAAAAGATGCCAGAAATTCAAACCGAAAAAGGATCACAAAGATCCGAACACACGGTGGACGGTGGTGAGAGATGACCGGAACTCGGCCGCGGCTCAGTCCTCCTCTATCAAGTACCCGCGTCCAAGGCTCCGTACGAATCCGCGGCCAACAGCCCAGACGAAAAACACCACGGCTGGTTTCCAACTATCCCCGAAAACCCCCCAAAAATGCCTCAAGTAGGTTTTCACTCAGAAAAATGTTCACCAAGAAAATACAAATCGGTCTTCTTCCTCACTTAGAAAATTAGGTTTTTATTTTTCGTTCGCTTTTCGTGTGTTTCCCTCAACCCAAATCGCCGGCCTTAAATAGGCAAAACACCAACCGGTCGAAGCCACCGATTTTAGGGGGATCGAATCCAATCATATCAACGAATGATATGGGTTTCGATCCCCTTCCAAATTGGGACCGCGAAGCCGAGCAGGAGAAAGGAAAGAAAATCTTTCCCATGGCAGACGGTGGGTAGGTGAGGGGGGGTGAGGGAAAAACCGAGAGAGAAGTGAGGCTAGGGTTACGGGTGGGGGGTTTAAATATAGGGGATGGATGGTAGAGATAGGTCAACTCACATCCAACGGGTGAGAATAGGGGAGCCGGGAGTGGCATTTAAAAAGCGTCTGGGCCGGGCTGCAAGAAATGCCGGCCCATAACATAAATAATCATTTGGGCCAAAATGTCAACAATAGTTAAATCGCTTCCGCAACACGGTGAATAATACCGATATTGTTCCAACACCTGAGATTCTAACTTAGATTTCCATAAGTTATTAAATCGTCCACGGTGAAATCAAGTTGTTTCGACTAGCAATGTGGCATTTTCAAGTGATTTTGTTTTCTTCTATTTTATGCAATGTCCTACTTCATTATATGTTTGCAACTGCAAGCAAATTAATATACTTTAATATAAAAGACAAAATTATTACAATTTCAATACGACCATGCACTTCGAGATGATACCAACTCATGGTATTATGCCGAGTATTGAGTATCAAGTTACTCAAGTAAAAATCTACACAAGTTATCATCATATGGTTGCAAGTAGGGGTGGACTCGGTTCCATTCGGTTCGGTTTTTGATCGAAACCGAGAGTCGAACCAAATATTCGGTTTCGGTTTGGTTCGGTTCTTTTTGAAGTTCGGTTCGGTTAAGTTCGGTTTTATAAATATTCGGTTCGGTTTCGATTTGGTTTGATGTTTTTTCGGTTCTTCACAATATAAATTCAAATATTATATGCAATAGAATAAGTTATATATGACAACAAGCCAACAAGAATTATATATATATATATATAAAAGCTAGAGTTGCATAGCAATTTCCAAAGATCTCAAAATATATAACAATCGTAAATCACAGTAGCTCATTCTCTCAACCTAAATTAATTGAATCACAAATTCATGAACATATTATCGGTCCTTCTTGGACACATGAGGGTCTTACAAAAGGAAATCGAATTATACTAAAATTTGAAACACACCAAAATCACAAAAACAAGGTCATTTTAGTATGTTGAAATTTGACTTCGGTCCATTTCGGTCCGGTTCGGTTCCGCTCTACCCCGAACCGAGAACCGAACCAAATTAGTTCGGTTCGGTTCTGTTTTTTTGTTTTTCGGTTCGGTCTTCTTCGGTTTCGGTTTTTCGGTTATTTTTTCGGTTTTTTTCGGTTCGGTTTTGGATTTTCGGTTCCGAAATGCCACCCCTAGTTGCAAGGTTACTTGTAGATATTGAAAACAATGAAGACCTATTCTACATTTATTGGTACAACTTGTTGTGAGAAATATATAGAAACGAGGCATTATCCAACCCGTGCGATGCACGGTCTTTGGTTGAATATCTACGTGTTTTGTACGTAATGTTACGGTTGAATGGGCAGATGGCAGAATTTAAATGCCTTTTAGAGAAGTTTATATGTTTTTTTATTGTTATTGTCTTTTTATTTTAGTCTATATAATTAGTTATATGAAATGAGGCTTTACTAACCCGTATGTTGCTCCGGGGTTGTTTTTGGTTTATTCAACTCGTGCGATGCACCGATTGTATCTAAGATTTCATAGCTAAAATTTAACCATCTTGTAATTTATACTATCATTTAAAAGTTCATTTTAATCGCCTTGTGTATTAGAAGGTGCACGTGTTTTGTACATAATGTTGGGGCAGACGGTTGAATGAGCAGATGGCATAATTTAAATGCCTTTTAGAGAAGTTTATATATTTTTTTATTGTTATTGTCCTTTTATTTTAGTCTATGTAATTAGTTATATGAAATGAGGCTTTACTAACCCATATGTTGCTCCGGGGTTGTTTTTGGTTTATTCAACTCGTGCGATGCACTGATTGTATCTAAGATTTCATAGCTACAATTTAACTATCTTGTAATTTATACTATCATTTAAAAGTTCATTTTAATCGTCTTGTGTATTAGAAGGTGCACATGTTTTGTCATAATGTTGGGGCAGATGGTTGAATGAGCAGATGGCAGAATTTAAATGCCTGTGTGGCTTTATGTGGGGGAAGTCGGAGTTCAGTGGCTAGCAGAGCTGTTCAACATCCTCCTCAGAAGTCTAAGAAGCCGACGGAGTGGAGGCGTAGTATTGTCGTGCCGTTTTTCAAGAACAAAGGCGATGCCCAGAGTTGTAGTAACTATAGGGGTATTAAACTCCTCACTCATACTATGAAACTTTGGGAAAGAGTGGTGTAATGCAGGGTTTGAAGAGAAGTTGAGATCTCAGAGAACCAATTTGGCTTCATGCCGGGGAGGTCCACGACTGAGGCCATTCATCTCGTCAGACGACTTATGGAGAAGTTTAGAGAGCGGCGTAAGGACCTCCATATGGTGTTCATTGATCTAGAGAAGGCTTAGGTCGTGTGGTCGCACAATGTTAGATAGAATCTCGAACGGGATTTTCAGGAACGCGCTAGAAGTGGCGCACATTTCAGCGAAAGTTAGGGAAGGAAGATTGAGATGGTTTGGCCACGTCCGTAGGAGGCAGGCATCTGCTCCGGTGAGGAGGGTCGAAGGTTTATTGGTTGTCCGGGGGAGGAGGAGAGGCATACCGGGGAGGACGTGGGAGGAACAGCTGAGATTAGATTTGAAGGCCCTAAACCTTTCCGAGACCATGACTGTTGATAGGTGCGCTTGGAGGCGCCAGATCAGAGTTGTGGGTTCTTTTGTAGGGAACGGTATTGTAGTTGAGAGCCTCAGGGTTGGGTTGTCTCGGTTAACTCTGACCTAGCGCATTGATTTTTCTTTTTACTTTTATTGTTTATTTTATCCTGTTGCCTTTTGTGTGTGGTGTATTTTTGACAGAGAGCTGTGCGCTGAAATCTCGTGTGAATTAAGCCATGGGCTCATGTATGGTTTTGAGCTTTTTCGCATCATATGCTTCTTTGTATATATCACTCAATACTTTGTTGTGCACTAAGCTGTGGGTTTTCACGGAAACAACCTCCCTACCATAAAAAGTAGGGGCATGGTCTGCGTACATCTTACCCTCCCAGACCCTGCTCTGAGCGGGATATACTGGGTATGTTTGGTTTGGTTTGGTTTTAGAAGTTTATATGTTTTTTAATTGTTATTATCCTTTTATTTTAGTCTATGTAATTAGTTATATGAAATGAGGCTTTACTAACCCGTATGTTGCTGCGGGGTTATTTTTGGTTTATTCAACCCGTGGGATGCACCGATTGTATCTAAGATTTCATAGCTAAAATTTAACCATCTTTTAATTTATACTATCATTTAAAAGTTCATTTTAATCACCATGTGTATTAGAAGGTGCACGTGTTTTGTACATAATGTTGGGGCAGACGGTTGAATGAGCAGATGGCAGAATTTAAATGATTTTTAGAGAAGTTTATATGTTTCTTTATTGTTATTGTCCTTTTATTTTAGTATGAGGCTTTACTAACCCGTATGTTGCTCCGGGGTTGTTTTTGGTTTATTCAACTCATGCGATGCACCGATTGTATCTAAGATTTCATAGCTAAAATTTAACCATCTTGTAATTTATACTATCATTTAAAAGTTCATTTTAATCACCTTGTGTATTAGAAGGTGCATTTGTATTGTGACGTTTATCATAACTTTTGTATTTAAATTAGTTTATTTACATTAAAAGTTACAATTAAAATAGTTTCTTCATATATTTACAATTAAAAGTTACAATTAAATCACCCTTCCATATTAAATTAAGAGGGATAAATATTATATAGTATAGATGTGAGTAATGAATCTTAAAATTCATTATTTCGGCCAAAAAAAAATTCAATTGGGCAAACTAATACCTACTCATTCCAATAAAAGTATATCACTTGTTCTTGTAGATTATACCTCACACTCAATCCTTTTAATTTAATTTAACCGTCACTTACAAAAATCACACATTTCCCGCACTTTCCTACATCTTAAATCATTATAAAGTCAAGATGATATGATCATTTCTGCACCCCAAACAAAATACTCCCTCGTCTTATTGGGTTTGTTCAATTTATTTTCTGCATGCATATTAAGAAAACAGAGTGAAAGTGTGTGAGGTGGTGTGGCCCGCATGAGACCGCATTTTTTTTTAACTATTTCATCAACAATTATAATTTAAAGCAGTTGAGCGCAAATTTATTGTCTATAGGTGACGGTAAATAAAATGCATTTATTTTCAACAATAACATAGTGAATTAAAAGAAACGAATGCGAGCCGTCTTCTGTATGACACGCTTTTAATCTAATTGTTAATTGTGTATTAGTCTGCGTATTGGCTAGTGTATGCTTATTTTTGTTTAAGACTTTAAGTATGTTGTATGAAACGTTTTTACTTTTTTGTATAAAAATTTAAAAATGTTTGATGTTGTTTTGGTTTTGTCGTTTTGTATTTTATAAATGGGTTTTTGTTATTAAGTTGTGATGTGTTTTATAAATGGGTTTTTGATTACTCCACATTAAATAAAGGGAAAAATTCTCATTTAACTATTTAAATGTTGCTTTATATACATGCTCGTGCATATTTTCTTGAATGAATTCGCATATGTGAGCTACATCAATAGAAAACAGACATAATTTACTTGTATATGAAAATGCATTCACATAATACATATATCTCTATATGCTTATCTATAACAATCACCTAAATATGTAAGAAACAAAGAAAATTGTTGGTAACCTAATCTTTGGTTCCATTTATCCGAGCATCGTGATCTTGTGTGATTTTCATGGTACTGCGTATGATAACTAAATTAAGAAAAAAAAAGACCAAGTTAATTACAAAGATCTAAAAGATGTGTGAATCATCTCCAAAATATTTCTCATTAACACACTTCAACAAACATGTACGTACTAAATGTTGCAAAAGAGAATTTACAGACCGCCACCAACAATCAAAGATCTAAAAGATGTGTGAATCATCTTAGTAATACACTTCAACAAACATGTATATACTAAATGTGATTTTGTCCGGTTTATATAGGCATAAATTAGATTAAATCATTAATTATTCTTACAATCTTTTCAAATTCATTTCAATCCATAACCAACTTTTAATACTATACTAAATACGTGATCAATTCCGCCAACCCTCGCACTTCCATCTCGATGTTGTATATACTTCACATTAAATTATGCTTCCGACCCGTGCGATGCACTCGGGCTCGTTCTAATTATTTGTAGTGTATTGCTCAGCAATAATATTTATCATTTTGTTTGTCAACAGGTTCATCAGTTGTGATTTTATTATCACAAATACTCAAAATGATTTTGTTAATATATGTACATACCTGTGATGCTTTGGTTTCTCAACTTACCATGAAACATATATATGCACATGTCGTGATGCTTTTTATCGATCCAGTTAGTAGGGAAAATTGGTTATCTTCACCATGCCTTAATTTTATTGTTATTATTATTTTTTAGACACTTAATGGGTTAGTTTCCTATATGTGGACATGGAATCTGTATTCTCCAAGGTGGCCAATTCAGTGGCCTTTTATGTGAAAGTTATATGTCACTAACAATCTTTTGTGGCTTAACATCTTGATACTATTTTATTATTAAAGATCTTTACTTTCATCACGTAGGAATGTTTATAATCATGCAGTATGGCAAGTCAAACATTGCATTACATTTGAAAATGAGGGAATATTAAAAAATCCAAAGATACATAACTGACGTTATATTTTTGTTCAAGCTAGAAACTAAAAACAATGAAACCAAAGTCGGAATCAATACTTAATGCGACATATTTTCGACATATGAAACTGAAGTGTGGAACCTTGAAATGGTAACTCATAGCACATCACCAACTTTGTACCTATAAAGACCTGAAAATTTGGTCACATGAAAAAAAATCATTACTTGTGTCAGGAAAAAAAAAAAATATAAAATCTTGTGCATAACGTATGCACCTCAAGTGTTATTTTGTTGTCAATCTTAACCCGCTTTGCAAACCGTTCCAGCCCATACTACCTTTAAGCCCATAAACACTACCAAAAATATGCTACACAACCCACTCAAATTTAACCATAATCATATAACACTCTCTTTTAGCCTAACCCTACACACTATAACACGCCTCACTTGCAGTCACCATCTACATCTCAAAATCACATACATCATCACTTAACGAAACCCTTATGTTCGCACTCCCAAACTCAACCACAAAAGAAATAAACAATCAAAGTATCTATCTATCTTTATGTGACCGAAGCTAAGCAAAACCATATCCCTTTTCTGCTATTCTTAGCTCAAACACACGAACCCACCAAGTCACCGACATCTTTTAGCTTTCTGCTATGTAACCGCATCACAAAGAAAAAGAAGAATGACGGCTTAAGATCTTTAAGGTCTCGGGTAGGTTTACAATTTGTTCTTGTTTACATTGACCCAAAAGATAAAAAGAATGAAACATGATTGTCTTTGTTCTTTCTTTGTTAAACTCGGATAATACAAAGAAGCTTGTGCTTCTCACGAATCTATGATGCTTATGTTCACACTTAAAAGATATTTTAAGATCTTAACCAAAAGTGAACAAACTGAGATCCGATATTTCTTTTCGAGCCTTTCATTTCAAACATGAAATTTTTTAAAGATTTGAATCATCTAAAGAACAAACTGAGATCATTTTTTTTCCTTATAAGTTAAAATCTTATTTTTTTCATTCAGTGATAGATCGATGGATTTGAGCGAATCACAACATTATGTATAAAAATCGGTGCAACCAAACAACCTTTTACCAATTAATCTGCATGTAAAGTAACTAACCTTTCATATTTTTGTATGTGGAACTTGAAGTCATTCCCTTCACACATCAACCAAAAAACGAAAATGATAGATTAAAAAAAAAAAATTAATAGCACGGTAATACTTCCATCGCTAAAGAGAAAATGATGTGGGCATGGTGGTGAAGATTGGTGCCCAAAAAACTGTGAGGTTTGTATCTTCTATTTATAATCCTTCTTTGTTATAACTGCAAAACTGTTTATATTCTTTTTTGTATCTTCTATTCATCTTCCATGGTCATGTTTAATTCCGCTAAATAAAACCGAAAGACTCTTGAGATGCAAGCATTTATACGCAGGTAAGGCATGGACGAATAATAAAGGCCTCCAACTTGTTTTTAACTCTAAAACCTCTATCTTCATTACTCCACATTAAATTTTGGGACTCAATCTTATAGTATTATAGATTAGTGTATAGCCCGTCAGAAATTCGATAGGTAATCACTTTACATTGTAATTTACAAGTAAAAACTTAAAAATAATTTAATACTTTGTTAGGGTTCAGTCACTTGCAATCATACCGTAGCAGAACACACCAATAAATAGAAATAGTGAGGATGAGATTCAGCCACCCGAACTCATTTATAATTTATGTACTTGTACTCGTCATACACCCGATTGAAAGATAATTTTACTACTTATTCCAGTTCGAAACTCATATAATAACGCATGAAACAATGAAAGTTTGGTACAACTATTCAGATCTATATAAAATCTTTATACCTATATTCATCAGAAACTCGATTAAAAAATGATTTTATTACCTGTTATATCCCAGACTGCTATATAATATCCGCTAATTACTCAATGTATTTAAATTTATATAATTAAAATAACTAAAGATAAGTTGCTATAGCATTTGATTAATCCATCTTAGTGAAAACTCAAATATTGTAAAGTAAAGGCTAAGAATAGATATTATAAATGACAAAAGATCAAAAGTTAAATTCCTAATATAATTTTTGAATTATACAATCTTCAAAAACCCTTTACAGTTTATATACATATGCTTTAATGTGTGATTCAATACTTAGATACATCAGAATAAAAAAAATTCCATGTAGTAGAGAGAGTTAACATTATTTTCAGTGATAGTGTGATGCTAATATTTATTTAGACGACTTAATAATTGATCAAATTAATTGAATATGAGAAATGTGATGGCAAAATACAAATTGATTATATGTATATATATAATTAAAATTATTCATTTCATCAACATAAAAATTGACCCAATTAATATTAGGCAAATTTGTTATGCTTAGGCAGAAAAAATATTGATCAAAATAAGTTTTTCAATAAAAATAAAACTATTGATGGTGCAAAACAATTGTGAGGTGAAAAAATACATATTGATTATGAGTATTTATTTAGGTTATCGAGTCGACGGAGTCTCGTTTAAAATCGATATGGAATTTAAATTTATATATAAATGTTATCAATACAAACATAATAATTGGCCAAATTAAATTTTCAATAGAAATAAAACTATTCATCTAGCTTAATAATCGGACAATTTAATTTTAGCGAAATTATTTTTCTCAATAAAAATAAAATTATTAAAGGTACAAAATAATTATGGATTAATTTTAAATATTTATTTAGCTCCTCAATCGGCAGAACCTCATTTAAGATCGATGTCGTATTCAAAATTTTTTATAAATATGATTAATTTAAATTATATATTCAAATTAGATCCTCAAATAAAAAATAAAGTAATTTATTAATAACTGATATTATTAATATTGGCCAAACTTGAGATTCAAATTTTAGATAAATAAATTAATATAAATTTCATAGTTAATCAAATTAAATTCTCACTCAAAAATTTAATTATTTATTTAATAATTGGCCAAATTATGATTCAAGATTTTAGATAAATAAGAATCTAAAATTAAGAGAATGCCACATAAGAGAGAATTAATTTAGTGCTTTAAATCCGTAACACTATTATATATATAGATAATAATGGAGGGTTTAGCGAGGTTTTTTTGTCTTATGGGCTGTTTAATTTCGACTTAATGGGACTTAATGGGCTAGATGACTTATTCGCGCAGATATGTGTGAGTGTTTACTTACGACTTAATAAAAAAATAAGGATTCTGAATCGTTAAGTCACCTCCCCCCTCTTGTCCCCACTAAGACACAAAAATGACTCCCATTTCATGACCTATTAATTTGCAAAAAATCTGAAAAAATAATACAAACTTAAAATAATAAAATTTAAAATAATCAGATTATTTTATTATTTTATTTTTATGTTCATAAAAAATCTAAAAAATAATACAAACTTAAAATAATAATATAAATAATAATAATAAAAAACTAACAAGCTTAAAATAATAAAACTTAAAATAATAAAATTTGTTATTATTTTATTTTTATAAAAAATCTGAAAAATAACACAAACTTACAATAATAATATAAATAATAATAATAAAAAACTATTGTTTATTTTTATAAAAATAATAAAAAATATTCAAAGAATATAAAAAATCCAGAAAATCTGAAAAAGTTAAAAAAAGTCAGACTTATTTATTTTTATTTAAAAAATCTGCAAAAAAAAATAATCTGAAATTTAGGTAATTTTATTTTAAATTCTGAAATATTAATATTAAAAAATCAAAAAAATATTTAAATTCGAAAATTAGAAAATTTAAAAAAATTTGAACTATTTAAAAAATTCGGAAAATAAATTTATTCTTGTCATTTTTGGATTATATCATACTACCTCTGTTCTCTTATAACTGCAATATTTGGACTTTCACGCTTGCCAATGCACAACTTTGATGGTAAATATCTTCAATTCTTTATTTTTAAAAATTATAAGTAGTTGATATTTTGATAGTATATTTCGAGATAAATCTAACAAGATCTCACATGACTATATTTTTTCATATGTATAAATCACAAAAGATGGTCAAAAGAGAGTATTTGAACAGTGTAATAGTCAACACGTTGCAATAATAAAAGAACGGAGGAAGTATATGACTTAAAAAATAAACAACAATTTATAAAACAACTTATAATTCATATTTGGGGATAAATTAATTATTTCTGTTATTCAGAAAGTTTATTTAGATAAAAAAAGTAAAGAACATTATTAATTTACGCACCCAAATATTTTTACTCGAAGAAATTTATCACTTAATGGAGAATTTGTTAAATAGTCGGTGGCCGCCTTATTGCCCTTTTCCTAATACCTTCTCTCTCTAGCCCTCTCTCTCTCTCTCTCTCTCTCTCTCTCTCTCTCTCTATATATATATATATATATATATATATATATATATATATATATATATATATATATATATATATTCTGCTCATATCTGAGTAGCAGACAGCGAACGACTCAGACTCGAGTCATCCTCACTCCTACTCTACTCTGCGACTGTCATCCTCCCCCCTCCCCCACGCACACACCTACATTGCATCTGTAAATGTAGTTAATCCCCATCATTCCCATCCAATGACGATCCGAACCGATTCCCGATTTCGGATCCGCACCCGCGCCGCCGCACGCACCGCCCGCCGCCTATCCCCCTGTTACCGCCACCCCGACGATCCAATCACCGGCATCTGCGCCTCCTGCCTCCGCGAGCGCCTCTCCGGCATCGACGCCGCCGCCGACGGCGGCGCTGCCGGCTCGCCGGGGTTCCGCCGCTTCAGGTCCGTGGTTTCTACCTCCAGATGCGAGGCCTCCTCCAGCAGCCACCACGAGCCGAGGCGGAAGTCGTGCGACGTCGTCTCCGCGCGGGGTTCGCTGTCGAATCTGTTTGACGTGGACGATCTGAAGAGCGGATCGGAGAGTGAGGCGAAGGTTGAATCGAAGAATGTGGGGATATCGAGGGTTAGTCACACCGTGATCGAGCGGCGGAGGAAAAATCGGGATCGGGTTAGGGTTTTGGATGGTGGATTTTGGGGTTTGGATGTCGGTTGTGATAATGGCGATGAGGAAGCTGAGGAAGGGGAGCTCAAGTCGATGAAGGAGTACATAGATCTCGAATTTGGGAATAAGAGTAAGAAAACTAAGGATTTGAGAGATATTGCTGGGAATTTCTTCGGAGCAGCATCGGTTTTCAGTAAGAAACTGCGCAAGTGGAAGCAAAAGAATAGCAAGATAAAGGAGAATAAACGCAATGCTGCTGCTGGCAATGATGAGAACAGTAAGCAGTTTGGCTATGGGCCAAAATTGGGGGAAAATCACAGTGAGATTGTGGGGAGAAGATCTTGCGACATAGAACCTAGGTTTTCGGTTGATGGTGGTCGGATTTCATTTGAGGAACCGAGAGCTTCGTGGGATGGGTATATGATAGCAAGATCAATCCCGAGGCTAGCTCCAATGTTCTCTGTTGTTGAGAATGGAATCTTGGGGAACGCTACTAGGTTTGAGAATCACAGACTGTCAGTTGATGGGCCGATGCATTCGATTATAGAGGACGAGAGTAGTTCTGGAGCTTCAGGTTCCGGCCACTCCAACTCCGATTCCTCCTCATTTATGAGACGCAGCAGCTTTGATCGGTCTAGCTCTGTTAGGAGCTTCGGAAAGAAAGGGATAAACTTGGAGGATCATGGAGTATCGTCCCCTGCAAATGTGAAGTTGGTGATTACGGAGAAGGAGTTGAAAGATTGGCATTTGAGTTCGTGTAGAGATGATGAACTAGAAAAGATTGCATCCATACCAAGAAATGCAGCTGCTGGAGCTGCAGCTGAAGGTGTTGGCAACACGAACGCCTCAGCAGAGAAATCTGTTGGGTGGCGTAAAGTCTGCAACGTGCTTGGCTTTAAAAACAAGAATCGTGAGGATGTAGGTGCAGTTGACCCTTCCATGGATGCTGCTCGTGAGAAGCAAGCAAAGGAGGCTAGTGAGCTTCTGAGAGATGTTGGGGATTGGAAGCTGGCACGAAGCAGTAGTGTCGTTGTTCAAGGAAATCATGTGATGTGCCGGGATCATATTACTCGAAGAGGAGTGTCGACAATGCAGGTGGATTTACACTCAGTGAGAAGGTAGATTTCAAGCTGGAAAGGAACAGGAGTGTGAAATTTCAGTCTGTTGATCTTCGCAACAGTGATACACCGTTCTACATGACACCATTGCGGAGCATGAGGAATAGTAAGTCGGGGAAACTCAGATTTCAGAATCCATTGCTGGGAATCTCCTGCAATTGAAATGACTGGAGGTAGCCAAATTATTCTAAGCAATGTTATCAATCCGTGGAGTTTTTCCTTTCCTTTTATGCAACTAAGTATGTAATACTGTTAGATAAACTGTTTCAATGCTCTTCAAGTATTAACACGAAAGTATAAGTTTCTTCGTTTTCTTACTTGGTTTCTTTCAGCTGCTATCCTCAACATCGTATCTGATATTTTAGGAAATATTATTGCTTAATTTGCTTTAGAAAGTTGAGTTTAACTTTCGATGTAACTTGTTTAAGCTTGCTTGTTTGTGAATTTGATGATTGCAGCTTGAAGCTGATGTTCATGTGAATTTGCATTATATGATTGCCTATTGTTGGATATAACAGAGCAAGAAAATGAAACACTAATACACCTAAATGAATTTCCATTTCTGGGCTACTTCACCCTCTTCATCAAGAAACTGAAACACAAATACACCTAAGATGATTGCCTATTGGTGTTTAGATTGATAGTTATATTAAGCATGCCATATATCCTTGCCCCCGTGTTTGTTATTTTGAAATCGCAGTTCTTGAGGGCCGTTGTGTCGGCATTGTAGTCGAGAGGCTCTACTACAACTCTGAGTTTTGGACATATAAAATGCTGGCTGATTCTGGGCTCTCAGGTGATGTAAAGGTAACCGACAAACTCACTTGAACTGCTTCACTTTGATCTGTTAAACTTGCAGATTCTTGAATTTGAGGTGTATTAGAAGACAGTGGATATAGTATCAATGCAGTTGCTGAAGCCTGAAGGTAGCAATGTGGCTGAAAAACAGGTAAAATCAGTTTGCAAGTAATTGGGAGGCATTTATGTATGTAAAGTAACATTTGAGCATATTTATTGGCAAAACTGGTATTGTTGGCTGCCCTTTTTTTTGGCTGAATACAATCTGCCTGCAAGCTCTGCTTTTTTGAGTAGCATGGATTTTACCCTGAAAACAAGGTTGGAAAAAGCTACTACTATTCATGTACTAATCTCAGTAGAAGCCATTATAATAAAATGGATTTTGTGGCTACACGGTTAAGAATGTCACTTAAATTTGTTGGCAGCGAATATTGGAATTTGTGCTGCCGCTGTAGCTGCCCCCCCCCCTCTCTCTCTCTCTCTCTCTCTCTCTCGAGGTGGACTTTGGTAAGTAAAATGCTACTCCCGTTGTTCCATTCCATGTTTCACTTTTCAATTTAGGTAGTCTCCTTTGAAATGTCTCATTACTTAATTATATAAGAATTTTTGTGGACCAATATTTTTCATTTTACTATCCATGTGCTGGAACACCATTTTATTTCAATTTTAACAATTTCCTAAATAATCCAAATATTATGTGTATTTGACTCAAAAAGTTTATGCAAGATATATTTGCCTCCACAGGTAGCACGAACTCTTTCTCTCTCACGAAGTATGTCAATGGATGAAATCTCTGAGTTGTAACTCTGTTTGGATGCTTCTGTGATCTCTGCAATCTGAAGCCCCACATGTTGATACTCATCCTGAAAGTTTAGTTTCAGAACAAACAGGGAAGCTATAAAGATAAAAACAAATAAAATCATCTTTAAAAGCCATGTGTAAAACTGTTGTGTGGCGATTTCTATTTAGATGCGGTAATGTTTCTCTCTTTGTCCTTCCGTATACCGGTTTTTCTGGATAAAAGTTAAATTAAAAACCTCAAAATTTGTTCTTAAATGTTTTGTTTCGTGGGTTCAATACCAATTAATACACATTTCTCTTTATATTCAAACCAGTTACAACAATCTTACTAGATTTACCCGCTCGATGGACGGATTAAAAAAATTCAGTATTTCGAAATTTTATTTTCATCATGTCAATTTTTAGGTTAAATTTCTCGCAACGACTTCACCACCCACCAGGGGCGGACTTACGTGAAGCCTGGTGGTGCAAGTGCACCACCAAAGCTTGGGGGTTGACTCCAAAACGACGCCGTTTTGGTCAAAACGCCGAGTTCTGATTTTTTAATAAGACGGCGTCGTTTGTTTGTTTTATATTAAATAGAAGAAGAAGAAAATCAGAACTTGCTTACCGTTCGCCCCCCGTTCTGATATAGAGAGAGAATTATAGAAAAACACATACAACATACGGATACGGCGACCCGCCTTCGCCGTCACTGCCGACCACCCGTTCTTTCTTTGTTTATTTACTTCCCAATTTTATTTTAGGGTTTTTTAGGTATTATAATTTAGGATTATGTGATTAATGATTTCAATTTAGTTTTTTAAATGTGTTTTCAATTTTGGGTTTTTGTGATTTCAGAACACTTCAATTGTATTTGCAGATTTAGAAATGAAATATTTACAAAAATCTTGAATACAACATGTTGGGAAGAATTACTATTTGGTAATGCTTGGAATCTAGTGCGGACAGTATCAAGTTTAAGCTTATAATTTTATCATTTGAACAATTCAATTTGACTTTATAGACATCATATTATGATTTTGGCTTATAGAACATGATTTTTATTTTCGGGTCACATTTTATGTTTGGGGGAGAATAACAATATGCAGGTTTTGTTAATAAACTTAAAGCGGAAGATTCCATCAGTAATTAGCTGAATGTGTTTAGATTCTTTTAAATGTGTAGGATACAATGACTGAATTATCTGAATCTACTCATATGCAGAGGTCTGGTTGAGTTGGATTTTAAATATAGTTGTTTTTGTCATAATTTGCAACTTTTTTATTCCTATTTCTTGGCATAATTTACTGAGGACTTCCTTAGCAGGTATTGCTTAGTACCATTTTTAATTACTTCTTTTTTCAAACATCCATTTTTACATGTTATGTGTCGTTTATTGCTTTTTCTTCCCCCTCTGGAAATGAAGCCCCAAATTGACTCCAATTATTAGATTTGAATCGGACTCGATGACACTCGCAGCCGATCTGGGCCGACTCGATGGGACTCACAGTCGACCTTCAAACTAGACTGGTATTGTGGGTATATTACAGGTGGACGGACCGGTTTCCGCCGGCGAGGGAATTGAAGAGCTTGGATGTGGTTCGGAGGCGAGTTGTCTCGGTGTTGAAGGTGAGTCGACTCAATATCCCGACTATATATAATATACTACATTGTTAACATTATATATATATATTCATTATTCTGGATAACATAAGAATTAGTTAACATTGAGTGCAATGTTAATAATTTTTATATTCGTTATTCTGGATAACATAAGAATAATGGCCAACTACTACTATAAACCGCCTTTTATGAGCTTTTAATGGAAAATAAAATACACTTTTGACATCACAGTGAACTTTATATATATATGTATATATCTTATCATTTGGGAGCGGGCAAAAATGATCTGCCAAAAAAAGTAAAAAAATAGCATATTACCAAAATAAGCATCATCATATCATTATATATGTATAAAGTATAAGCCAATATTATGAATAAATGAACATCAGCGAGCAGACTAGGTGATAAGGTCGCACATACTAACGAGAACGATAATTATAGTAGGCAAGTGATTATGAGGACAATAAAACAAGATACATGGAGAAATTTATAATGAATGTATGACGAGTATTATTTAATTAAGGTATCGGCTAACAAGAATCAAGCTTAAATACTAAACCTTTCCAAATCCAAGTTTGGCTACTCTGTTTAGTGCTGGAAACATTATATTCGGATGGCAATTTTAAAGCCGCCTCAATTCGAAATCATCAATAAATACAACAACACACAAAGCGACAGGGAAATTACCTCGAAAATGTAGGATTAAGAATTACCTGGGGTCTTGTCCTCAGATTCTGATTTGTAATCGCCTAAGAATATATAAGACAGGTTATGAGCTTAACTAAAAGAACCAACCAGTCTATTCCAGCAAACAAAGTAATAGTAGAAGTGAAAAGAAACCTGGACCTCACCATCTGCTGGATCATTATGATCTGCAACATCCAAATCCAAAAGGGCGTCTGGCCACATATAAAATATAAGCATCAACACATGATATATATAATAAGGTTCCAGAAGATTCAATTACAGTAAACCTAACTTTGGGGTGATAAAGACCCATCCAAACTTGGCTTAAGAGACTTTATGGTGTCGTGCGATGGCGAAACACACTCCTTTGCTTCCATGCTGAAACCTGCTGGACCCTGCAAAAGAGATACAATTTATTTGTATATATGTAATTGCTTATTTATTATATGTATTTATATCGTTACATACAAAGTAAGCCTCAAAATACGTGACCATGTTTCTTCGACATGTCGTATAGTATAGTATGTAATTCTGGTTTCTGAATAATGATATCAGGTGAACCAAAATTTTCAGGACAAAATATTTCTAGGAAGAATCTGTTGAGTGTGTCTTCATCTCCAAAAGTCACAATTCTTGTAATGTTTCTTCGACACTTTGCAAGAATCTTGACCGTGATTTCTACATTGTACTTCGCACGCAGATATGATATCCTGTTCGGACCAGTATTTCGCTGACTAAAAGCATCTACGGCATCCGACAAATCTTGATCGATAAGAAATGATCTATATCCAAGACGAAGCTGAAATCAGAGAAGTTTTCTTCAACAACTTCGACGCGTCCGGCCCGGTTTGGCCCTGGTCCTTAGCCCGTCCCGGCTGGTTGGTTGCGCACGTTCCCCGGTCGAGTTTGGCCGGTTGGCCCTATTTAGCTCATAGTTTAATTATTTACTCGAAATTAGTTAATTGTGGGACTCCTAAATCGAAAGAATCATATTTTAGTGAATCTCCTCTCTTTAACCTAATATACATCTATCTAAAACCATCTTAACTTTAAATTTGGGATAAAATAATTGAAAATAAGACAAAAAGTGCATCCAACAGATCCTAAAATGAATGGGGTCCCTAAAATTTTAATCCTAAATTTACATCCACCTTAAATTTATTTTAAGCTTATAATTGAGTAGAGCCCACGTGAAATAATGATTTCTATGTAGAAAATAGGAGATCTGATATATGTATTTGTAAATTAGGGACACAAATTAATAATATATGGGAGCTTTAGGGGGAAATTTAAGAGCAGAATTTTGAGAATTATGATGGGACTGCTCTAAGCACATAAAAATCATGCATCTCTCTCTCCCCCATCGGTTATTTTGCAGTCTTGCATGTTTGTTTTTGGGGTACGTTGTTCAGTTGTCCGACCAAGACTCTTCACTAGGGTGATTGGTTTCGAAGCTTCGATCCAATACCGGGTCGTATCTTGGGATATTCAATGCCATAAACCATGAGCGGGTGTACGAGATAATAAAAATCTTGGGGAAGGGTTGGTGGTCCAGTGGTAGGACGCCTACTCCCAAGACACTCCTTTGAGAGAGGTCTTGGGTTCTAACCCCACTAAGGAGTTGAAAGAGGAAGTTTTTTTTCTTTATGATGCTCCTCGGGGCTAGCTCGAGCAACCGCTAATCAATGTTCAATCTCGCATCAAGCGGCAGTGTGAGAGTATTTCCTTGCTGGGAAGTGGGAACCGGAGGTCTTGTCGTCGTGTGTTCTCAGGAAGCTGTCTTTGAGGAACTGGTTGTTAATCGGTTAAGAACCTCGCTTGCGCAGAAGTGTACAGAAACGACATTGGGAACCCTGGAATTGCTCGAGGGACTCGCGATTTACTTCTCTTAATGGGTTAGAGTGGGTTCATTGAGAGACTAGGATTAGTCCGGCTAAGCTGGGATCACCTAGTTATAAAAAAAAAACAATAAAAATCTTAAAAAAAAAGTGTTCGCCCACATCAACTTTTTTTTCACTAATTGATTTATTGCTGTTAGTTTGACTTTTAATAGATTTATTGTTTAGTTCAAATTTCCCTACATGTATATATTAGGATAATCAAGATTCTGAACGGTTATACAGCAGTAATCTATATATTAATATATTATATCTATAATATAGCAATTATTTCCCGTCCCCCCAATATCCTACATCCGTCCCTAGCGCGAGTCCAACTTCTTTCTCAATGTTTTCATAGGAATGAGGCCAACAACCCCCACTCTTTTTCAAGATCACTTCACAACTCCCATGCCGTGATCAACCTATCACCCACCAAAATCACATTTTCTTCCTCAATAAAAACCAATCCTCTTTTTCAAGGGGAAAAAGAAAAAAAAAAAGAAGAAGACGACGACCATCTTAATCCCATTCTGATCATAATGTCCATAGTTGCCGAGGCACCGGGATTCCTCCAAGTCTTCTCCGACGGCACCGTCAAACGCTTTTCCCATCAAACGGTCCCTCCCTCATCTAACATCTCAAACAAATACTACTCCAAGGATGTAATAATCGACCCAACAAAGCCGATAACCGCCAGGATCTTTGTCCCGACCTACTCAAAACCACCACAGTTCCCGATCCTGGTTTATTTCCACGGCGGAGGATTTTGTATCGGCTCAACCACTTGGCTCGGCTACCACACCTTCCTTGGAAACCTATCAGCCGTCGCTCAAGCAGTCGTCTTGTCAGTCGACTACCGGCTCGCCCCTGAAAACAAGCTACCCATAGCTTACCACGACTGCTTCGCCGCACTCGAATGGCTCGGCTCGGACTCCGAGCCGTGGCTTCGCCAAGCCGACCTTTCAAGAGTTTTCCTCTCCGGCGATAGCGCCGGTGGAAATATAGCTCACGAGGTTACTATGCAAGCCATTATTAAAAAGGATATTCCCAACGTCAAAATCAAAGGGCTATTGCCAATTCATCCATTTTTTGGAAGTGAAATCCGGACGGAGCTTGAGATGGCTGACGGCTCAGCCGATGACGTAGCCATGAACGACATGTTTTGGAAGCTGAGCTTGCCGGAAGGGTCGAGCCGCGATTTTTACGGCTGTAATTTTGAGAAGGGGGGGATGAGTGACTGGGGCCTTTTTCCGGCGGTTATGGTGTTCGTTGCGGGGTTGGATTTCTTGAAAGAGAGGGGAGTTATGTATGCGGAGTTTTTGAAGAAGAAAGGTGCCAAGAGTGTAAGTTTGGTCGAAGCCGAGGAGGAGCCGCATGTTTTTCATGCCTGGAACCCTGAGTCGGAGGCCACATGTTTGCTGCAAGAGCATATTAATAGGTTCATGCAAAGCATATTATCCTAAGAATTTGTACTATTTTTCCTAAACAAAAGTCTTAAAGATATATGAAACTTGATCTTCACTAAAGTATATAAATGTTTGTTTCAACAATTTTCGAACCAAACCGCTCTATGAAAATGTAGAATCACTTGCAAAAATACGAAGTCAATCCAAGTCGTATTTTCAAAAAAAAAAAAAAAAATTTAGCCGAAAAAATAATTATTGATTACAACGAATGAAAAAAAATTATAAACCCTCTAATCCATTTTGTTGGCACATTTAGAAAAAAAAAACTATTAATTAAATTAATAAAAATAAAGAAATCCATTTAATAAACAATATCCAACCAACTAGCACGTATTTTTAGTTCAAATTTATAGAGAAATCAAATGGGGAATCGGATTCATTGGTCTGGATATTCAACGTGGGCAAAAATAATTAGCTTTCGCACATAATAAATTATACAATCAATGCAAAACTGATAAAACTCACTTAATACCGTATTCATAATTTTTTATTAGACGGTCACAAACAATCGAACAAAATCATTTACTTTCGTATTTATAGCTTTTACCTTATGAACAAAATTAAACAACACACGAGTCGATCCGACCCGTGCGATGCACACGGGCTCGTTCTAATTGTTCGTAGCGTATTGCTCAGCACTAATTTTCGTTATTTTGTTGGTCAATAGGTTCATTAATTGTGATTTTCTTATCACAAATACTCAAAATGATTTTATAAGTCGGATATTGTGCATCATTACATTGATCATTTATTCAGTTATCTAAGTGTTCATAGCGTAATTTGTGTGATGCACACGGGCTCGATCTAAATATTCATAGCGTATTGTTCGGCACTAATTTTCGTCATTTTGATCATGGATATGAAAATCGTTGGTGCCTTTACTTCGTCACTTTTAATTGAGGTCGAGTCAAAAACTCAAAATGATATTCAGACCCGTGCGATGCACACGGGCTGTATCTAAGTGTTCATAGCGTAATGTTTGGCACTAATTTTCGTCATATATAACTTGGGCTGACTCAGGACCCGATGCAACTATTTTGTAGAGTTTACAGCTTAGTTCTTCTTGTTATGTTTCTTTATTCTTTTTATATGTTTCTAGTCTAAGTTTTAGACAACGAGCTTATAGTATAATGGCTTTAGACTCTATTGAACTCTTGCTTATGCCTTACATTTAACTTTTGTTATTATAATTTACAAATGGGTTCGAGCCCGTTTAGCCCGTGCCCATTTAAGCCCTGCCTATTCGAGGCTGAGCCTGTTTAGACCGTGGTCCGTGCCTGCCTGGCCCGACCATTTTGCCACGTCTATGTGTTGTGTACGTGTTTAAATGACGTATAGCCGTATAAATATTAAATACACAATATCAAAAAGATTAGGTAGCGCTGATGTCACGGTCATAACATTGTGAAACATATAGATGTTAGTTTAACATATTCAAACATACACAAAACTACATATTTTTTTTTTGCACAATAAGCATCCAAGTTAATACTCTGTACTATTTTACCCGTGAAATGTCACTTCAATTCTAAATAAGCAAATGGTGGAATTACCTCATCAAGTAAACACATAGTATAATACTTTTGTCTTTACCATGTAGAAAAGTAAGTTATTTTACTATAACTATCATGATTTTCACAATATGGAGCAATATTTATTAAACACTTCTTTATTGATATTTATTTTTATTACGATTGTTATAGGTTAGTGATAAAATATTTTTATCGAAAAGTATTATAACTTCCACATCGTGAAAATTTGAATAAACAAAATACCACTCATTGTACCAAATATTATCAAATTATGTATCCAAAAAATAAATATCGGATAACAACATTTGATAGTCCAATTATTGCTACCCCAGTCTATAACATTTTCGGATATAACTTACAAATCCAAAAAAAATTGTCAGCCAAATATTAACATAGCCATTACAAATTGAATAATAATATCAATAATAGAACAAATACTATTACTTTTTGTGCAACTATTAATGTTGTGTGGTCTTTAAACAGATGCATACTCATATAATATCTATATTATATTTTTGCCTATACCAAAAATAGAATCCACAACCTCTTTTTACACGTATTATATTTTTGCCGTTCGAAGGAAAAGGACTCTACTCCTCCGCACTGTCGTCTTCTTGCTTTCCTTTGCCTGCAAGAAATACATATAGTAATATGTAAGAATTAACCAAAAAATAAAAACCTTTTGTAGATTTGTGTTTTGTTTTCAAATTGATATTTTTAAATTTTCCCACACCTGCAAATTTAACACCTCGTTAATTATTGTTAACTAATAAGTGCGGAAACAACCTTTATCGGATTAATCTGCATGTAAACTAACCGACCTTTCATATTTTTGTATTTGGAACTTGAAGTCATTCCCTCCACACATCAACCAAACTAGTAAATCATTATGGAGAGTATCTTGCATACCAAGTACTATTAATATATGCAAACGATGAAAGCTTAAAGAAAAAGAATGAAGATGATAAAACCTAAAATCTATGTACGCTTGTCTATATTGAAGCCCCTTTTATATGGACTTTCTATTGTTTATTTCTAAGTTGTAACTTATGGAAGCTAAAGAGACCTAACTTTAACTCCGTGATGGTTTGTATTCGCATGAACACTTCATATTCACTGTGATCGTTAATCTCCCTTGCTTTAATACTCTCACCTTGCAATGAATTCCGTGCATTAGGTAGCTTGTACTCTATGTAATCTTGAAGCCTAAACATTAATAAGAGTACTCAATCTTATATTAGGATAGATTATGCGAATAAATGACATGTTTCTGATTCTTACATACTCTCAATTGGATTTATTTTGGTAATTAAATTATTTCTCGATCTCTTTTATTATCTTAAACTAATAAAAAATGGCCAACCGACCAATTATATATGTAATTCAAAATCTAATTAAAAAAAAAGAGAGAAAATGACCCAAAACTACAGTAGATACCTACTTTTACTCAAAACTCGATTGCTTTAATTCTTGGCCCCAAAACACATTTCTTATATTTTACGCCTAAAATACCCTTACTTATATATACACACACCAACTCTAATATACAAACTCATCGTCCCCATCTCTTTTTCATCTTGTATCTCTCCCCTCATC
The DNA here is from genome assembly GCA_033398695.1 of Orobanche coerulescens. Lineage (NCBI taxonomy): Eukaryota > Viridiplantae > Streptophyta > Magnoliopsida > Lamiales > Orobanchaceae > Orobanche > Orobanche coerulescens. The sequence continues at coordinate 1,606,319 of CM065818.1, forward strand.
TTTCTGTGCCTCTCTCTCTCTCTCTCTCCTCCTCTCTCTCTCTCTCTCTCTTTCAATTATCTGTGACCCTTCATTTTCTGTTGTCTGCCGCCTTGTGCGGCGGATTTCTTGTCGGTGTGAACCACCCTGGAGGTGCTAACCGATTTGTGGGTGTTCGAAATCGTGGATGTGAACCCGTCGTTGGTCTTACACTACAGTAAACCCATCGCTGCCAGTTTCTCTCCGCCGCCCCTGGTGGTCTTCGTTATCGGCGTCCACGGCTGGCAAAATAGGTAAACCTAAGGGGAAACGAGAGGTCCATAGCCTACTGATAGATGACTTACCGTTGGTCTATCCTGAAGAAGGTACTGTAGTTTGTACCTTTCATAATCGTTCTGCTGCAAATCAGGATACTCACATGTGAATCTGAAAAGGGTTGAGGGTGGATCGTCGACCTTAATTCGGTGTGGCATATAATTGAAATTCGGGGCGTAAATTTATCTCATTCTCATCAGATTATCTGAAAACTTTTTTTTGTATATTTTTGTGTTGATAAAATTACCATATAAAATATTGTATGATACTTTAAATTATCTTGTGGTAGTTCGAGATATTGTTGGTTATCTAATTATGAGTTGAATTTTAAATACTGTCGCGGTTTACTTAATGGATTGACCGATAATTGCTAAATTATTTAATGATAATTTAGATTACCCACTCGTAATACCATTTGTTATTAAAAAACCGTATTATTTTTTGAATTACTTTTGGTAATTTTATGAATCGTCTTGTGGTGATCTGGTAGAACAATTTATAATAAAAATTATGGTTGGTAATTTAAAAAAATTGTTGATAGTCTAAATTATCAAATGATGAATTTAACCGAAGTGCTGGCAGAAAAAATAAAATAGAACTAATAAAACTGGTCGAACTCAAAATATATGTTGGTCATTTAAGTTACCACTTGGTAATTTTAACACTGTCAGTGATTGTTGACAGCTACATTTGACGGATCGGAAATTATATTTGTTATTAGCATATGATAATTTAAATATATGAGCTCATAATCTAAATTAACATACTTTTTACAAAAAAAATTGGGAGAAAAAATAAGAACGAAAAGAACGTCGGTGATCGGAAACTGGTCGATGATCGGCGATGACCGACGGCTGGTGGTGGTGACACCCAATAGTGTTGGTACACGACTGCCGTCTGTAATTACCACTTGGTAATTATTCCACTATTATTCCTCCAAAGTATGAAAAATCCTAAAACTAAATATTCATGATTGAATAATGCTATATTGAATTTCCCACTGTCTTATATATATAGAAAAATGTCCAAAATAAAAAACACAAGAAAACTCTTAAACCGCCCAATCGACCCGGCCTCGCTCACTTAGTGCGCTTGGAATTGCTGCCGTGCGGTCTTGACCCAAAGCGGACAATATCATATTAATGTGACTCAGTGGTGGCAGTGGCGGTCCCAACAAGTGGTATCGGAGCCGATGGTTTGGCTGGACCCAGTGGTGGAGTCTAAGCTGAGCCTGCCTTTACGATGGTGGAGAAGCCCCCGGTGTGACCTCGCAACATCTGTGGTGGTGCCTTGTGTCGAAAGTCTTCCTGATATTGTGGTGATCAGGCGGCGTGTCCCGTTCAGTGATGATAACGGCGGTGCAAGATGTACAGCTTATCGCTCGAGGGGAGGACAATGATGGTCCTTGGTTTGAGGGGAGGTTTGTTGGGGTTGCAAACCCAAGTCCCACATTGGAAAGAGAAGAAAGTGAAATCTTCTATATAAGCAAGTCCACCACTCTATTAATATGGAATTTTTGAAAAAGAGCCCAGAAATAAATCCGTGCGGACTTGGCCCAACCCAACATTTACATCAATTTCAATTATTTGAGCAAAGTTGGAATCAGTTACATTAAACAAAGAAAAAAAATACTAACATGGGAGAATATAGTTATTATTTCACCAAATATGTTATTTTCTCCATCTTATTTGAATATAGTATTTTGGATAAGGTATAATTTTTAAATATTAGTTACTTCAAATAAGATAGAACTCGTTTTTAACCATCTATTTCGCTTATTTTTATATTTTTCTCCAATCAACTAACATTGTAATTTAAATAAAAAATTATAAATTTAAGAAATATTATGCAAATATTAATTAAATATTAAAATTTTATTTGAAGATAGACTAGATTCAATTTACACTTGTGCGAAATGTATTATATGTTCTCTTATTTTGGATTGGCCACACACATGTCCCGCTCCACCACAAGTAGAGGTGTTCAAGGTTACGGTTCGAACCGGCGAACCGGCGGTTTTGAACCGTTGACCGCGATTCGGTTCAAAACCAGAACCGTTTTAAGATGGTTCGGTTCCGGTTCGTCATTTTGACGAATCGCGAACCAGCGGTTCGACCGCCATTTTTTAAAAAAAAAAATCAAAAATCCAAATTTTGATCGTTGTGAACCAACAGTTCAAACCGGAACTGGCGGTTCAACCGGGAACCGGCGGTTCCAACGGACAAAATTTGAAATTTTGATTTTTTTTATACATTTTTACCCCCTATAAATACTAGAGGTGTTCATAATCGGGTACCCGGATTTACGGGTACCCGGTTATGCGGGTAATGAAAAATTCGGCCCGTGACCCGACCCGAAAAATCGGGTACCAGCGGGTGCACTTGTTTTCGGTCGAATCATAAATACGGCCCAAAATTTAATACAACTAATTTTAAATTTTTATAAATAATTTGTAATTTTAATATGAATTTATTTTAGAATTTATTATATAAATTAATTACCCGAGTACTAAATACATTATAAATATTTTCCATACAATAAGTAAATTTCAAAACTAACTAATTCTTTTTTTATATCATTTTTTTATTATATAATTATGCTTAATTCAATATTCAATTATATATATGAAAGAATATATTATTTTTATTTAAAGATTTTATCTTCTTGTAAATTTCCAAACTAGTGAGAATAAATACCATTACTGAAAATACATAAATTCTCATATTAAATATAATTCATATTATTTGAAAGATAAAGTTTCGTATAATTATAAATTAAATAATTAAATTTATAAAAAAATAACCATTAAAAAATAATTGGGTTTTCGGGTACCCGAATTTACACAACAAGTCGGTCCATGACCCGGCCCGATTATATAACTTTTTTCCGGTCGGGTACCCAGCCCGAAAAAAATTTAAAAATTTTAAAACTACCCGGAATATTTGGTTCGGGTCATCGGATAGTTGGGCCGGGTAGTTCGGGTCCAATATTTTTGAACACCCCTAATAAATACCCCCTAAGGTAAGTATAAGGTAAGTGAACTACGATGACTTTTATTCCTAAGGTAAGGGGATACGTAGGCAAGTTAATCCAAATATTTAAAGTTGAAATTCTTAATTTTAACTTTGAATATTTGAATTAAGCTCAAGTCCATTTTTACCCCCCTCCCCCACACCAAATTTAAAAATGAACTACGAGGACTTTGATTTTGATTCCTAAACTCTAAAATTACGGATATCGAATACATAGGCGCTTAATTCAAAGATTTAAAATTACAAAATTCAAGTTTAAACTTTAATACTTGAATTAAGCACAAGTCCAATTTTTACCCCATATTTTTTTAAAATTAAAATTTAAAAAATTCAAAAAAAAAAAAAAAACGAACCGGCGAACCGTCGAACCTCCGGTTCGGTTCCGGCTCGGAACCGGCAATTCATGGTTCAAAACCGTAACCGTGAACCGCTATAAGGCGGTTCGGTTCTGGTTCTAATTTTTGACAGACCGGAACCGACGGTTCAAAAAACCGATGGTTTTGAACCGACGAACACCTCTAACCACAAGTACAAAATTGAAATCAATATGTGACAATCTTCAAGTTTCACCTCTATGCATAATTGACCACACCGTGATCATTTGATAAGTTGATCTTGATATATATTTTAAATTTAGTCGGCACCAAGGTTGTAAAAATTGATATTCGGTCCTATTCGATTTAATTTTTAAAAAATGAGTACTCGGATAATCGAATAGTACTCGGAATGAGTACTCGGAGAACTGATCGGGATGAAAGAATATTTTTAATTTCTTATATATAATAAAAAAATAACTTAAATTCATTTATTTAAGCATTATCAGTTTAATTCAGTTTTATTTATAAATATATGAAACCTAATGATTTAAAGTAATAACAAATGAATATATTAAATGAATTTGAGTATATTTAAAATTATAAATTATCTCTATATCTGAGTATGTATCCAATTATAAGGTTATTCGAAAATTTTAGTAGGATATATCATTTTATCGTAGTTTTTTTATTAATAAAAAATGATATGTAGTCATATATTGATATATAACTTTATAACAAAAATAGACCACCTAATTTGGTTGAATAAAAGAAAAGTAATTTTTAATAAAAAACAACAAATCCGAGTATTCTCCCGATTAGTCCGAATTTGACCGATTCTAATACATTTGTACGGTCGTTTTAAGCAATTCACTCAATTCACGCAATGATTTCTCGAATCAATTTATACTTCATCGGGTAAGAAATTTAAGATCATATTGGTGAAGGACTCCTTATAAAGAGAAAAAACATGTCAAGATGATCATTGTATCCTTTTATCTCGAGAACGTGAGCGATAACAAAACCTCAACCATCTTACAAGCGTAATAGGTTAGGAAGAACCCAACAAAGAATTTTTATGTTTCGACTGCATAAACAAAAGTAAAAACGCAGCGGGTAAAGTAAAGAAAATATAATCTAATTTAAGATCTCATGAATTACTAATTAAATTATTATTATTCAAATTATAATCTTACTTAGAAAATACATATCCAGTTTTGAACCAAGAGTTGATAAAAACCACATTTTTCTTTTGGTGATCCACACACGAACAATCGCACAAGATGTATTACTAGGTGTTCACGAATAATATCGATTAACAATTCAACAATTTGAGAAAAAGAAAAGTTGGCGATCGAGAGTTTTTGGGAGAGGGACGATTCTTATGTCTTATATTCTTGACAACTCCTTACCATATGTTTTCTATTTATACCAAGTAATAATTACTATAGTTAAGTCTCTAATATTTAATTAGTTATCTTTTAATTATTAAATAATATAATATATAATATTGAATATAATACGTTATTTATTATTTAACTCCCTACAATAAATATGATATGCGATTTTATATTTATTTATTCGCAATTTTAAATAACGAGGCATTCAGACCCGTGCGATGCAGACGAGCTGTATCTAATTGTTCATTGCGTAATATTTGTGTAGATTGTTGAAGTATGAGTGAGATGATGCATCTAATTGAGACGTGCCGCGTAATGTTTAGCTAAATAGTTATAAAATAAGTTGAGTTATAAGTTGAGTTAAATGAAGTTTAAAACTTTGAGGGTGTTTGAGATAGCTCATTTAACTACTTATTTGATTATATACTAGAAAAATAACCTTATTTGAATATTAACTTCGAACTACTTATTTAATAGGAAATAAGCAATCCAAACATCCATTCATACCGTCCCTATGTTTGTTATATGCTTCCGGCGTGAACTTTTACATTACTAAAAGTGAATTAAACACACCTAATAATTCACAATAAACGATGAGCAACAATCACATCAAAACAAATCCATTATTTAACGTCAAGTTTATAGTTCTCGGTCATCTTCTTCTATCAAATTACTTAACAAATCCACCCACGTCCACTATGAAACTAAAGGCTAGGAGAGTTTAGTCAGTTGCTTATAAAACCACTTATTTGATACCTCATAGAGGCAGATTTGTAAGAACCTTTGGGATTGTTTATCCAAACTGCTTATCTAATAAGTATTTTGTGAAATAAGATGTTTTGAATAATAAACTTGAAAATTAAGATATGAAAAAATGACAGCCCAATGTTTACCTAAATTCGGATAGACCCAAATTATAACCAAACTACACAACCCATTTTAAAGTAACCCTACCAACACAAATACATACTCATTGCCCAATTTTTCTCAACCACAATCCCTAATATTTTTTTCTCTCATCTGCGCCCCCACCTCCTTTTTTTCTTGTAACACAACCACCAACAAAAAATTATATCTCATTTCAATCCTCACGAAGTAACACCAAATCACAAATATATTAACCTATGATATTTTATCTTGTTACAATCGAACTACACACATTATTAGTGATGTCTTTCTTGAACCATTCAACAAAAACAAAAATCTCTAACGTATTTCTATAGTTGATAAAGACGTTAAACGGCTTCAAGGTCTTTTATAAGATCTCAGATAGGTTTTGCATGTTTCGTTTTTGTGTTTCTTTGAACGAATCAAAGAAGGATTATAACAGATTTGTTATAATACTTTATTTATTTCCGGATATAAAAAAAGCTATGCTTCAAACACACAAGATCTAAAAAGATCTTTAAGGGTATGCTTTTCGAACCTCTTTGTAACCTGAGATATGTTTCTTTCTTTTTCCTTTTCTTCGAGACTATTTAGTTGATGGGAGATGGGTTGTGGTTTGTTGGCTGTTGTAGTTTATGGAAATAGGATAGCTTAGCTTGAGGTTTGTTGATGAGTTTTTGTTGTAGTATGTAGTTGTAATTGTTTCGAATCTTGTGTGCTATTCAGATTGAAATAACAAGAAATAAAGGGGATTTGTGTTGACTTTGGTTCGTGTATGATTGATAAGGAAAGGGACGAATCTTTGTGGTTGTATGTGTGAAAGGTTGTGGCTGCAAAGAATGAAAAGAAGTGTGTGGTGCTTTTATGTAAGGGATTGGTGGAAGGCGGAAGGCCTAAAAAGGGCTGGAACTTTTGAAACCGGGAACCGCAGAACCGATCTGAACCACATCGGAACCGACGGTTCGGTTCAGTTCCTAGCAACAATATTTTTTTTCGGTTCGGTTCGTAATGTTAGTATTCGGTTCGGTTTTGCGGTTCCTGTCCGTTTTAAAGATGAACCGATCTGAATATAATATAATATAATATATTCTTATTAAACACATTTATTATAATATAATATAATATATTCTTAATAAAATAAAATATAATATAGTATATTTCATCTGAAACATACAAAATTGGTTTCGGTTCGGTTCGGTTCCTGTGCGGTTCGGTTCCGAGTCGGTCCGGACAAAAAAAACTGGCAAAACCGAACCGCGAAAAAATTATGCGGTTCGATTCCGGTTTCTGTATTTTTCTCCCTGGGATCGAAAAGTCTGAGTCCCAGGCCTAAAGTACGAGTTTTGTTTTTCGATAAATTTTTTTAATATTTTCTTATGTCTATAACTCAACTTTTTATATTTGTTATTATAATTAACAACGGCTTTGGGGTAAAAGTATGTACTTTTTCCTTTTATTCCATTATGCAAGGTCATACAAAAGAGCGTAAATATTGGTTTCTCACTAAAAAAATTATGGGTTATTAGTAAAAAATAGAAAATGGCAAAGTAATACCAATGAACTAAATTTTCTTTCAAGGCCAAAATTTCTGAAAACCCATAAAATGGTAGAAGCGACCGTACTTATTAAACCATCAACATTGACGTGAATAATGTCTCCATGTGTTGGCAATTTTTATCTAAATGTTTGTCATGATTTGTATTCATATTTATTTGTAAAAACCTTCTTGTGATATATGAAGCCCTCTTGTCTAATTATTTTCTTTTGTTGTTCAATGTACAACACTCCCTCTAAAATATCCATTAATATCACTGAACTAATATTGTTTTCTTTTGGATTAGTATTGTTTTCGTTTGTATTAATATTGTTTGATATGCAAAGTAAACTATTTATACACGCAATATGTAGTATGTAACCTTCCGTAAGGATATGAACGGTCTATTTTAATTACTTGCAAAATGAAGCTATTTATGAAAGAGAGTTAATAAATGAGTCCAATTAATTTTGGCACCCTTTTGGGTTTTGTTTGGGTTTTGGTATAAATACTAATAAAGCTTTAATGAAGGTGTTTGTAAAAGTTCAGAAAATTAACTTATTGCTATAATTATGGCAAATGTTATTACAAAATTCTTAAATATTTAAATCATGAATACTCAACTTAATTCAATTAGTTGGACAATAAAATTGTAATATCCGGGGGTAATTTTTTTTCGTGTTACTGTTGAGTTGTACGTATTCATTTGGAATTGTACAAGTGTTGTTGTTTGGACCGATACAATGTATATTGTATTAGAATATTTCGGGATCGAAATATTTATTACAGTCGACAGTTTGGTTTCGTCGTTTGGTTGTTGTTTGGCGAGTTTAGAATTTTGGCTAAGTTTATAGTCATAGCGTCGCTACGCATGTGGCATTACGTACGCTAATTTGTTGCGATTACGTGCGTTACGTCCCGAGGTTTACGTCTTGTGCGGGGTAGGTGGTGGGAACCTTCCTCGTGGTCAACTTTCGGGGCGAGGGTATCTTTAGGGTATCATTTATATATATATATATATATATATATATATATATATATATTATATATCATCCCTCACCTTCCCTCACCTTTCCTCTCTCCTCCCTCTATCATTTTTGTCTTCTTCCAGTTGCCATCTCTCTCGGCTCTCGTCCCCTCTCTCTTCTCTTCATCTCTCCCATTTTTTTTCCGGCGAGGTAGAGCTTGAGGACGGGCAGCGGCTTCTTCATTCCCGGCGACGGACTGGAGTTGATGACCGGAGTAGAGGACTGACATCTCCGGCGACGACCGGAGCTCGGCGGCGGCCTGGTCGGAATTTCCGAATCGGAAGGCTGCAAATCCGGTCGAGCTGTTCGTCGACATCTGATTCGAACGGAGAATCCAGCCGGCATTTTTTTTCTCTTTTCTTCTTCTGGCGAGACGGAGCAGGCGCCGGTTCTTCATGGTTTCCGGCCATGGACGCTTCTCCATTGTTTCCGGCGACCGGAGGTGGTTTTTATCCGGAACGAACGGCGAAACGGAGGCTTGACATATTTCCGGCGAGGAGTTGCAAGCGGAGAGTGGTGAAAACCGGCCATGGACGGAAACGGGATGGAGTTGGACGAGGTCCGGCGGGTCAATTTTTCCGGCGGCCGAGTTTTGTTTTCTGACCGGATTCCGGCGAATGTTGCCCGGCCGATCGATTTTTCCGGGTAAGTCCTTGTGTTGTGTGTTCTGTGTATATATTTATATATAATGTATATAAAGATGTGTTATATATATATACATATATGTAACGTGCGGTGTGTGTGTGTGTTGTATATATATATAATGTGCAGTGGTGTGTGTGTGTTGTAATGTGCAGTGGTGTGTGTGTGTTGTATAAGAATATATATATATATATATATATGTGTGTGTGTGTTGTGTATATATATATAAATTGTGAGTGCATGTGCAGTATATATATATATATATATATATATATATATTATGTAGTGAGTGTGTGTTAGTAATGTGTGTACCGTATGTATATTATACATATATATATATATATGTATATTATATATATGTGTGTGTATACGGATAAATACGAGTGTAATATGTGTTCGTGTTGGAATCGGAATTATCTATTGTGTTGTTTTCGGTCGATATCGTGTTATCGAATGAATTGTATTTCATTCAAGGTTGTTCGAGTGCTTGTGATTGTCGGAGGACGCGTTGATCGATTCGTGGTAGGACGTTGATCGTGGAAGGACTTTCTCGCCTTCGGTTTGAGGCAAGTTTTATACTTGTACTGGTCAATGAGATTAATGTTATCATGTATGTGTATGAATGTGTGTATCATTTCGAGACTTGGTCTCTTTATGATTTTGTTGATATCAGGGGATTGTTTGATACGATACCCTTCGGCAAATTATGTCAAATATTATTGTTGTTCGTAAATGGCCGATTTAAGGCATTGCGATACTTGTTGGTAATATATTTGTCGATAGCCGGTTCGCGGTATCGACATATCGATTGTTGTTATTGATTGATGTTCCATCAAGATATTTTTTGTGAATCGTCGTGATTGATATCAGTGTTTTTCTATTGATGTCGTTTTGGCCGATTGAAGGCATTGACGTATTCGATTATCATCTTCGTTATCGGTAACCGATTAAACGTGCCGAGACATCCGTTGTACAATTGTTATCGGTTAACCGTTCTGAAGATTATCGATATATTGAATTGGGATTATCAAAGATAATTCCCATCCGTTGTATAATTATTATCGATTGTCCGCTCTAACGGTAATCGATATATTGAATTGGGATTATCAAAGATAACTCCCATCCGTTGTCAAAAAGATAATTCCCATCCGTTGAATTATTATTGTCGTGTTGACCGATTCAAGGCAGCACACTATTATTCTTGTGAACTCGGTAATTTTGTGATCGTTGAAAGTAGAGGATTTCCCGAACTGTTGTGTTGTGATCGTTGCTCGTGTTAATCGGTCCTTAGGGATTTTGATCCCAGGATGGTTGTTTTGAATATCGTTGGTTGTGTCGATCTTTCATTATTCGTGTGTCATCGTTCACTTGGTGAGTCGTATGATCCGTATTGGATGTGTTATCCTTTGAGTTTCGTTGTCATGTTGTGTCGTGACATATCCGGAATCATATCTGCGTTCCGATTGGTTATTGTGTAGGATTTTTAGCGGGCACACTATGGTCATGCGAGGATGTTTCCGCATTGGACCGTGCACACGATACGTAGTTCGTGAGGCTAAATAGGTACATTGTCCACGTATATTTACGGATTAGTATACGGGGTGGACATGTGCACGGACACATTTCTGGATCGGGCGTACTGTGATGTCCATCATTGAGCCATACAATTTTTGATCGTTCATAGTCCATGTTTGATTGGATGTGTTCTACGTTTTGTGATTGAGCGTTCATACGCCCGGGGGGTATGTTCGACAGTCAGGTTTGTTTCTTTGAGATCTGTATTGTGATGATTTACAGCTTCGGGCTGTTCGGCTTTCAGGCCATCGTGATATTTTGGCAGCTTCGGCTGAGGGCTTTCAGGCCATCGTGATATTTTGGCAGCTTCGGCTGAGGGCTTTCAGGCCATCGTGATATTTTGACAGCTTCGGCTGAGGGCTTTCAGGCCATTGTGATGTAACGGTATTTCCGTTTGAGCCTTCGGGCATTGTGATTCTTATTTATTTCAGCGTTGGTTTGATTTACCTTCGGGTAATGTATTGTTGTGTTCTATATTGATGATTCGCCGTTGGGCACTCATGTTCTAACATATGGAGCAGGTATTGATCGTATGCCATGGGCATAGTGTTCCACGAATGCTCGATTCTTACTTTGGTTTGTGAGCATCTCGTATTACCATTGTTGTACTGTTTATTCTGCCTTTGGATGCATATCATGTTGTGCATGTATTTGATATTCATTATTCTGGATGGTGACCCGTGGGCGGAACATGTTTTCATGTTTTAGGTACTTGCGAGGAGAGAGTTGAGACACAGGGGCATGACGATGGCGACGAGGCATTCGAGCGATACTAGTCCGAGATATTTTGGTGTTCATGTTGGTCAGACAGTTTGGAGTACTCCATTTTTGTTCAGTCGTTGTCGTTTTGTATTATCCGAGCAAGGCTCGTGGATGTTGTTGTATTTTTATTTTGGCCATGTAGGCCCATTCTTGTCGTTGAAATTCCATATCGGAATAGTATGTCGGACGTCATATTCTGTAACACCCCCAAGACATTCAGGGCATATTACAGCGCCGTGGACCCCACACTGTGGAATCCACCCGGCTAACATACCAACAAGACCTTTGCCAACGACAACAATCATCAATAAAATGACGACTCAAAATAAAAGACTACAATCCGACCAATAGGATCCAACAACAATCTATTTCCCAAAACGGGAACACAACATTAACAATTTTACAAAAGAAGTACTCGAGTACTTAAACCAATTTTTATAATACATAAATCCCAAAATCAGACATCAATAACAATAACCGACAGACATGACACCGAAATTCATTTACTGGACAATATCATGCTTGCCGATCATCCTCATACGGCTCGAGTGCTCGCTTGTCCCCACGATCAATACCTGAAATACAAAAAGTATTTCCCCCATTTAAGGGGTTAGCGACAACTGCTAGTGCAAGTACAATCCATTTGAACTACATTCTAATCAGATGAATATATGCGCCAAAAAGTCATTTTAGAAAACATTTTATATTCTGGAATATTTACGATGCACACACAAAACACATTATCTCCAACAAATCATAATTCAAAGTTAACCGTTGGCACGAGACTCACGGCCACCGTACCCGCAGAGCCGTCGGACATCCACAGGTGGCTAACCACGATTCGTGATACGCACACACACGGCAATACGTATCCCTAGAGGTCCCGTCGGACCGTCCCTAGGTGAACATACACATATCTCTCCACAACAACCACATATGGCCATAATTCAAATACTAGAACATGTAAACAAATGTAAAGTACTTGCCTTTGAGACATTCTTGAAGAAACAGAGATGAAACACGACTACGAACGGTCCGGGTGGAAAGCGACGGTTCCTAAACGAAGGATCAATACGATTCGATCCCAACGGACAACAATATTCTCTTTGGAATACATCCATAACCCGATTTACAATATACGACAATAGACGATCAATTGATACGGGCGAGGGTTTACGCAAAATCTCCCCGTATTGATAATTCACGGATTAAAATCAAGGAATTTGGATTAGGAATCATTCAACAATCACAAACGGTGAAGAATATCATAACATAATGGAATAATTCGGTTCCAATTAGAAAAACCCGGAAAACCCCCCAAATTTGACGAGTTAGGGTTCTGCGAAAATACCTTGATTTCGGATGATGGATGACGATTATGCGATGATAATATGTTGGCACAACTCTACGGTGATGGAACGTGAAAAGAACGCCGATCGGGCGATGGAAATCGCCTCGAGGTCGCACGTCGAGAAACGAAGGAAAAAGAATGGCTAACTGCTCAAAAGCGCATTGGGCTTATATAATTGTGAAGTTAGCGCACGCTAACTGCCATATGTAGAGTGCGCTACCGGGGCTGTTATATTCCAGTGGCTACTGCTACATTCGTTAGCGTACGCTAACAATAGGGGTTAGCGTCGCTAATCGCGCCGGTAGCGCACGCAGCAACGAGGTAGCGTGCGCTACCTACATGCAGCCAAAGATCGGCCTGATGTCACATCGGCATGAAGTCTGTCGAGGGCATAAAACACGAAACGTACGACGAGGTCAGAATCCAGGAACATGAACGCGAAGCATATAAGACGACGGAGCTAAGCGCTGAAAGAAAAAAATACAATTCCGACCACCGAAGGGTCCGTAATGCGACAACGAAAACGAGATTCCCTATATTATTAGGAAATTACAAAAATGGCCCAAGTGCCCGAAAATCACGAAACAACGTCGGATTTACAAACCGAAAGTCTCCACATGACCAACTCAACCATACGAACTTGTACAAACCAAGAAACAACGAAAACGAACGAGTTTTACAAGAATCGAACGTTCATACGGCAAAACATGTCATAAAATGAAATTACGTGAAAACACCACCAAAACTCGTCCAGATGGAAAAACTCCAAGAACAAAATAGATTCAAAATGTCGAAACGGTTACAAGCGAGTCGATAAAAATAGACATACCCCAAAAATGGAAACTGCTAAAAATGGAAAAATTACGGATATTACATTCTCCCCCTCTAAAATAAAGTTTCGTCCCGAAACTTAAGAATCAAAAAGCTCGGGGTATCTCGAACGCATATCCTCCTCTAGCTCCCACGTCGCTTCTTTTACTCCGTGTCTCGACCATTGCACCTTAACCAAAGGAATGGTTTTGTGCCTTAACTGTTTATCACGACGCTCCAAAATTCTGACGGGCCTCTCTTCAAACGTAACATCCTTCTCGATCTCCACGTCCCCAAAGTCAATAATGTGGGACGGGTCCGGAACGTACTTCCTCAACTGGGAAACGTGAAATACGCTATGTACATGACTCAAAGACGGAGGTAAAGCTAAACGGTATGCCAACTCACCGACTCTCTCTAATATCTCGAAGGGTCCAATAAATCTCGGGCTGAGTTTCCCCTTCTTCCCAAAACGGAAGACTCCCTTCGTCGGAGACACTCTCAACAGAACATGATCTCCCACCTCAAACTCCAAAGGTCTACGCGTAACATCCGCGTAAGACTTTTGTCGACTCTGAGCAGCCAACATCCTCTTTCTAATCAATTCGACTTTCTCCCTCGTCTCCAACACAAGGTCCGGCTCGGTGCCAACCAAATCGGACGGCTCATCCCAACATATCGGTGATCGGCAATGTCGGCCATAAAGTGCCTCATACGGTGCCATCTTAATCGACGCGTGCCAGCTATTATTATAAGCAAACTCAATTAAGGCCAAATGCTCCTCCCAATTACTACTCCAGTCTAACGCACACGCGCGCAACAAATCCTCGAATGTCTGAATGGTACGTTCGGACTGCCCATCGGTCTGGGGATGGAACGAAGTGCTCAAATGTAGCTGAGTCCCCAATGCCTTATGCACTGCCTGCCAAAAATGCGATACAAATCGGCCATCTCTGTCTGAAATAATGGTCCTCGGCGTACCATGAAGCCTCACTATCTGAGTGATAAAAATACGAGCCAACTTTTCCGGACCCCAAGTATCCTTGATGCCCAGAAAATGTGCCGACTTAGTCAGTCGGTCTACAATCACCCATACCATATTCATACCGGTCTTCGTCCTCGGTAAACTCGTGACAAAATCCATAGAGATGTCCTCCCACTTCCATTCCGGAACGGGAAGTGGTTTCAATAATCCGGCTGGCCGCTGATGCTCAATCTTGACTTGCTGACAAGTCAAACACTTAGCCACAAACTGAACTACCTCTTTCTTCATATCGTTCCACCAGAAATTTTTCCTCAGATCTTTATACATTTTACTCGAGCCCGGATGGACTGAGTAAGGTGACGCATGAGCCTCTCGCATAATACTCTGTCTCATTTCCGAGTCGTTCGAACACACAACCGCCTCGGAATCTCAACACTGTCCTCATGAATAACGAATCCCGGGCTTTCCCTTCTCTACACTCTCCCGAGGTGAATAAACATCGGGTCCTCCAACTGTCCCGATTTAATGTCCTCGACTGCAGACGAAGAAATCTCAAGAGTACGCAATCGCCGGAACTCTCTGGGCAAAGACAACCTCAATGCTCAACCTCGTAAACTCACGCTGAAGTCCCGACTGGGCCGTGAGTAACTCAAGTGCCCGAAGCGATACCGATTTCCGGCTCAAGGCATCTGCTACCACATTAGCCTTGCCCGGATGATAGAGGATCTCAAGATCGTAATCCTTAATCAGTTCCAACCATCTCCTCTGTCTCATATTAAGCTCTTTTTGCGTGAAAATGTACTTCAGGCTCTTGTGATCGGTGAAAATCTGACACGACGAGCCATACAAGTAATGACGCCAGATTTTCAACGCAAACACAACTGCGGCCAACTCAAGATCGTGCGTAGGGTAATTCAATTCATACGGTTTCAACTGACGGGAAGCATAAGCAATCGTCCTCCCGTGCTGCATAAGTACGCATCCGAGCCCTTGGCCCGAAGCATCACTATAAACTGAGAAACCATCATTACCACTCGGTAAAGCCAAAACAGGAGCGGTCGTCAACCGCTTCTTCAACTCCTCAAAACTATTCTGCCTCTCATCGGTCCACACAAACTTCTCTGACTTCTGTAACAACTGAGTCAGAGGTCGAGCAAGTTTAGAGAACCCCTCGACGAACCTACGGTAATACCCGGCTAATCCCGTAAAGCTGCGACCTCTTTCACGTTCTTGGGCGGCGCCCAATCCAACACCGCCTACCTTATGTGGGTCTACCCGAACACCCTACGAGATCACATGACCGAGAAACATAACTTCCCGTAACCAAAACTCGCACTTTGAGAACTTCGCAAAAGATGCCGAGTTCTCAAAATATCTAACACAATATGCAAATGACGGCGTGTTCCTCCTCGCTTCTCGAGTAAATCGGGATGTCGTCGATAAAACGACTACACACTTATCGAGGTACTCGATAAAGACTTTGTTCATAAGCCGCATGAACACGGCAGTGCGTTAGTTAGCCCAAAAGGCATAACCACAAACTCGTAGTGACCGTATCTCGTCCGAAAGGCCGTCTTCTAATATCGGTATCCTTCACTCGGAGCTGATAATACCCCGATCTCAAATCAATCTTCGAAAACACGGTCGCTCCTTGCAACTGATCAAACAAGTCATCAATCCTCGGGAGTGGATATTTGTTTTTGATGGTCACTTTGTTTAACTCTCGGTAGTCGATACACAAACGAAGTGACCCATCCTTCTTCTTTACGAATAGGACCGGTGCGCCCCAAGGCGAAGCGCTCGGTCGAATATATCCCATGTCTAGCAACTCTCCCAATTGTTTCTTCAACTCAAGCATCTCGGCAGGCGCCATCCGGTATGGCGTCTTAGAGATAGGTGATGCACCCGGCTCTAAATCGACGGTAAATTCAACCTCTCGGTCCGGTGGCAAACCCGACAACTCATCTGGAAAAACGTCAGGATACTCACATACTACCAGAATAGACGAGAGTTCGACTCCCTCTTCTTCCAATCTCAAAGCGTAACACCAATAACCCGTGCAACCTCCTCGAAGAAGTCTCACCGCCCTCAAAGCGCTGATCAGTAATCTCTGGCTACCCTGCTTATGCCCCACAAAAGAATGCTCGGTACCATCAGGGGCTAACATCGAAACAGTCCTCGTTCTATAATTCATGATCGTCCCATGACGGTCCAGCCAATCCTCACCCAGAATCAAATCCTCATCTCTAATATCTACCGCAATCAGATTAGAAGGCCAAACCCTCCCCGCGATACTCACTGAAAATCTCTAACCTCACGATCCCCCACGATGCTATCCCCACTAAGAAGTTTAACAACAAAAGGCTCACAAGTAACAAGGCAATCAACATGCAGGCGACGCACACAATCCATAGATATAAAAGAATGCGTAGCACCAGAATCGAACAATACGGAAACAGGATGATCAAGGATGTGGACGGTACCTGTGGCCACCGTCGCGTCAGGATCTCCTGCTCGTCTCATCTCATACACACGGGCGGAACGGACCGCACTAGAAGCTCCCCTCTAGAAGGTGACCACGACCTCGACCTCTACCAAAACTCACGGGCCGAGGAACTATCAGTGCTCGATTCACACTCGGCTCTCCTGCACTGGAGCAGATATATCCGAGTAATCGGAGCCCGAGCCGCATCCGTACAAAACTTAGCACGGTGACCCATACGACCACAAGCAAGACACCGGATCGGAGGCCTATCACACTCACTCATCATGTGGCCCGGACGATGCGGTTGAAGCACGTAGGACCACGAACTAACCACAGGAGCAGATCTAGAACCGTTTCCTCGACCAATCGATGGCGATCGACTCAAGACTCGCGAACTGCATCGAGTCCTCGGATACCCTCTGACTTGCCTCCCGAAACCGACCGGTGGTTTTCTGTTTCTTTCCTTCGGTTGCCGTCTGCCGCGTAAAACGACATCTCATAAGCCATAGCTTTATTCGATATTCCTTCAAAGTCGTGCACCCTGGACCGGACATGTAGTGGCGCACTCTCGGTTTCATCCGCATGTCAAAGTGGCGGATCTTATCGAGCTCATCGCGGACTTGGTTTCTCACGTAATGTAATTGCTGATTGTAGTCTTTGATGGCTTGAGATATAGGTACATCTTGGGGCTTAGCCTCAAAGAAGGCTCGGATCCTCCCCTCTTTCACTGGCCACGGACAGAATTCGTCTTCCATCAGATCCCGGAACTCTGCCCACGTGGCTGCCCGGTCACGCGGTTTCACCGCTTGCCACCACGTCGCTGCCTCCTTGGCGAGGAAGTACTGAGCAATGGGTACTTTCCTCTCCTCGGGGCAATTAGCAGCCTCAAACACTTTCTCCATCTCGAACAGCCAATTCTCCCAACCAGAAGGGTCGGAAGCACCATCAAACTGCGGAGGACGCATACGAATCACGTCCTGAAGTAGTTTATCATTACCGGATCCAGTAGGCGGAACCGGGTTGGCATTAGCATGGCCGACCAGAACGGCCTGAGTCAGTAGCGTCATCTGGTTCGCTACTTGCTGCAATATGTTGGCCACTCCAACATTCTCATGAGCATTACCGGAGCTAGCAGACTGGTCCTGCTGACCTCCGGAACTAGGGGGAACACTGTTCGACAAAGAGGGCATCGCCGAATCAGTTCCCGAGTGATCGGACATGGCCGCCCCACCGGCTGCGCCACGTCCCCTACCGCGTCCGCGTCCTCTACCAGCAGGAATTCTGAAGAAGCAACGGGTAAGTACAATTCAAACGCAAAACGCAAAAGATACTAAGACAGAAATAGAACAGAACGGTGAAACGAGTCAAGTTAGGGAAACTTACGAGCACCGGCGTACTGAGATGATGGCATAACAGTGATACTGTCCCAAAAACGACACTTAACTAGACCCAAATAACCGACAGCCTAGGTATCCATAAACCTAATCTCCGATACCATATTCTGTAACACCCCCAAGACATTCAGGGCATATTACAGCGCCGTGGACCCCACACTGTGGAATCCACCCGGCTAACATACCAACAAGACCTTTGCCAACGACAACAATCATCAATAAAATGACGACTCAAAATAAAAGACTACAATCCGACCAATAGGATCCAACAACAATCTATTTCCCAAAACGGGAACACAACATTAACAATTTTACAAAAGAAGTACTCGAGTACTTAAACCAATTTTTATAATACATAAATCCCAAAATCAGACATCAATAACAATAACCGACAGACATGACACCGAAATTCATTTACTGGACAATATCATGCTTGCCCATCATCCTCATACGGCTCGAGTGCTCGCTTGTCCCCACGATCAATACCTGAAATACAAAAAGTATTTCCCCCATTTAAGGGGTTAGCGACAACTGCTAGTGCAAGTACAATCCATTTGAACTACATTCTAATCAGATGAATATATGCGCCAAAAAGTCATTTTAGAAAACATTTTATATTCTGGAATATTTACGATGCACACACAAAACACATTATCTCCAACAAATCCTAATTCAAAGTTAACCGTTGGCACGAGACTCACGGCCACCGTACCCCGCAGAGCCCCGTCGGACATCCCTGGGTGGCTAACCACAGTTCGTGATACGCACACACACGGCAATACGTATCCCTAGAGGTCCCGTCGGACCGTCCCTAGGTGAACATACACATATCTCTCCACAACAACCACATATGGCCATAATTCAAATACTAGAACATGTAAACAAATGTAAAGTACTTGCCTTTGAGACATTCTTGAAGAAACAGAGATGAAACACGACTACGAACGGTCCGGGTGGAAAGCGACGGTTCCTAAACGAAGGATCAATACAGTTCAGTCCCAACGGACAACAATATTCTACTGGAATACATCCATAACCCCGGTTACAATATACGACAATAGACGATCAATTGATACGGGCGAGGGTTTACGCAAAATCTCCCCGTATTGATAATTCACGGATTAAAATCAAGGAATTTGGATTAGGAATCATTCAACAATCACAAACGGTGAAGAATATCATAACATACTGGAATAATTCGGTTCCAATTAGCAAAACCCGGAAAACCCCCCAAATTTGACGAGTTAGGGTTCTAGACGAAAATACCTTGATTTCGGATGATGGATGACGATTATGCTGATGATAATATGTTGGCACAACTCTACGGTGATGGAACGTGAAAAGAACGCCGATCGGAATCGATGGAAATCGCCTCGAGGTCGCACGTCGAAGAAACGAAGGAAAAAGAATGAAATCGCCGCTCAAAGCGCACCGGGCTTATATAATTGTGAAGTTAGCGCACGCTAACTGCCATATGTAGCGTGCGCTAACGGGGCTGTTATAGTCCAGTGGCTACTGCTACATTCGTTAGCGTACGCTAACAATAGGGGGTTAGCGTACGCTAACTGCACTTCGGTAGCGCACGCAAGGCAACAGGGGTAGCGTGCGCTACCTACACGATAGCTCAAAGACCGATGTCACATCGCAGAAGGCTGCTCGAGGGCATAAAACACGAAACGCACGACGAGGTCGAATCCGGGAACATGAACGCGAAGCATATAAGACGACGGAGCTAAGCGCTGAAAGAAAAAATACAATTAGACCACCGAAGGGTCCGTAATGCGACAACGAAAACGAGATTCCCTATATTATTAGGAAATTACAAAAATGGCCCAAGTGCCCGAAAATCACGAAACGACGTCGGATTTACAAACCGAAAGTCTCCACATGACCAACTCAACCATACGAACTTGTACAAACCAAGAAACAACGAAAACGAACGAGTTTTACAAGAATCGAACGTTCATACGGCAAAACATGTCATAAAATGAAATTACGTGAAAACACCACCAAAACTCGTCCAGATGGAAAAACTCCAAGAACAAAATAGATTCAAAATGTCGAAACGGTTACAAGCGAGTCGATAAAAATAGACATACCCCAAAAATGGAAACTGCTAAAAATGGAAAAATTACGGATATTACAATAGTATGGTCTGTGATTTCCTATTTTGGTCAATTTGTTGTATTTTAGTCGTGTTCGCCTGGTGGATCACCTGATGTGGGGTCCACGGCACTGTAATAACCCAATGTGATTTGGGGGTGTTACAAAAATGAGATGAAGGCAAAAAGGTTTGTAACGATTTTTAAAAAAATAAAGTGATGGGCATTCAAGTTTATTCAAGTAAAGTAATTTAAGTAGTAAAGATTTAACATGAAACTCAATTTTTAAATAAATGGTAGCTAATTGAATTATATGATTTTAATTAATACTTTAAGAAATGAAACATTTAAGACATGGATTTAATACGTAAGATTATTTAATATATTAAATTAAAGGAAATAATTTAATATGAATTAATATTAAATATAAAAATATCCATTAATTAATATCATTAAGACTCCACAATAAATTTAAGGATCAATCTTTATATATATATATAAGATAAGATAAGATACTTCTCAATATATCATGTCGCGCTTTCTTGAATGCGCGCTTTCTTGAATGGAGTAACAAAACGCGTCTTGTACGATTCATTATAGCCTCTACTAAAACATCCAAGGGTACAACAGTCAAACCTCATCACTATTAAAGACGCTTCTTCCGTCGCCGAACCCTATCGATCTGCCCCTCTCTCTCTCTCACTCACACACAATCTCTATTTTGTTTCCTGATTTTTTTCCTAACAATTTCCTCTGCAGAATATTGGAACCCTAACCCTAAAATCCGCGTAATCCCTTCGTATTATCCCGTTTCAGCAGGTGAATAGAGGATTGAGTCTCAGATTTTTTTTTCGTATTTGTATATATTGATTTGGTGTAATCGAGTCGAGAAATCAGCTTCTAAGTTTCAAATACGTGGAAGATTGAATTTTGTTTTGCGGATCTGTTGTTTCGTGTAGCAAAACAGCAGTAATGGGTGAGACGAAGGAGAACGATACCTACGAAGAAGAACTTCTCGACTACGATGACGAAGAAGAAAAAGCCCCTGACTCAGTGGTCACCAAAGTCAACGGCGAGTCCGTCAAAAAGTGAGTTCCCTACTTATCGTTCCATTTTATTGCGTAAATTGGCTATTTGCCGTATTACTTGTATGGTTTTGAATTATTGTGGTATCGAACCACAATGTTGGTTTTGTCCTTGTGTAGAAAAATATATTAATTTATTGTTTCTTCTAGCACTTAAAAGGATTTTCGATTTACTACTTTCGACTCATAGTGTTGTGCTATCCCTGCGAGCTGTGTATATCTTCCCCTTTTCTGTTCTTGATTCAAGTGTGGGTTATATTATCGGATGAAGTTTGTCGAATAAAACATGTGCAACTTTTTTTTTAACTATGTGGATTCATGGCATAGTACTTTCTGTTTGATATAATCTATGGTTAGCAATAATCAGTCAAACTTTTCCTTTTCGATTGCAGGGGTTATGTTGGGATACACAGTTCAGGATTCAGAGACTTCCTCTTGAAGCCAGAGCTTTTACGTGCTATTGTGGATTCAGGCTTTGAACACCCATCAGAAGGCAAGCCCCTCTCTCTCCCTCTCTCTCTCTCTCACTCTCTTTCTGTCTGTTTGTTGAGCTCTGTTATTTCATTGAATGTGAAACTGAACCAGATTCTGTGTATTATTGGTGCTACCAATCCTGATGTATAAACTGTCATTTGAATTGAAAGCAAATGATTAATACTGGATGTTGTTGGCATATAACTTTACATAATTGTTAAGGCAGTATATATTCTATAAGTCGCGATAATCATGTGTATTCTGTAATTTAACATCCATTGGAAGGCATGTCTTTTTAGCTTTATCAGGTTATGCCGGTTCTGCTGAGCACTAACCCCTCTTCGTATATTCTTTAGCTAACTTATTATCTAGACCATGTGAAACTTTTTTTTTTTTTTTTTTTGATTTTCACAAAATATATTTCATTAATGTTTTGCTGGTTGTGTCTTTGTTATCCACACCTTGAAACTTTTATGTTCCCTTATCTGGTTCCTTATACCAGTTATTAGCAGAGGCTTACAACTGTTTGATATCTTATGATTTCTCAGGTAAATCATTATCTCACTCTACCTTGGAGAAGTTGAATGGTAATAACTTTTTTAATTGAAACTGAGGCATCCTTGGATGAATTTATTTGGTTCTTCATTAGTTCAACATGAGTGTATACCTCAAGCTATATTGGGAATGGATGTTATCTGCCAAGCAAAATCTGGTATGGGGAAAACTGCTGTATTTGTGCTTTCAACACTACAGCAGATTGAACCGGTTGCAGGACAAGTTGCAGCTCTTGTTCTATGCCATACAAGGGAATTAGCTTACCAGGCATGTACTTTCTTTTCACATTTTGCTTATTAGCTTTAGAATATTGGGGTTTAATGTCTCATTGTAAAAGTACACTCTATTTACTGAACCACTTCTAACTACATACAGTGCTTTCTGTTTCAAACAGTTCCCTTCGTTTACCGATTGATTATTTACTCACCCTTCATTGCCTGTTATTTTATATTTGCAGATTTGTCATGAATTTGAAAGGTTCAGCACATACTTAACGGATGTCAAAGTTGCTGTTTTTTATGGTGGTGTGAACATCAAAATTCACAAAGATCTTTTGAAGAATGAATGTCCTCACATCGTTGTTGGAACACCTGGAAGAATACTTGCTTTGGCAAGAGACAAGGACTTATCTCTGCGAAACGTGAGGCATTTCATTCTGGATGAGTGTGACAAGATGCTCGAGTCTCTTGGTAACTCTTGTAAATTGTACCATCTTGATCTTGGTCATGATGGCTACCTATCTATTTTTCTCCTGTCAATCAAAATACATGCTGTCAGTTTGCTCACAAATTTGTTTTGGGTAATCCTAGATATGAGGAGGGATGTGCAGCAGATTTTCAAGATGACTCCTCATGACAAGCAAGTTATGATGTTTTCCGCTACTCTCAGCAAGGAAATCCGACCAGTCTGCAAGAAATTCATGCAAGATGTAATGTCCTGTGGCCAGCCCTTGAATTTTAGAAGTCTACCTTGTTTCCATTATTCAGATTTCTGAAGGCCGGCACTTGGTGAACAATGCAGTCGTTGATGCACTGTGTACTTGCCTTGTGATGTGCTTAGCTTTCCAACTGACGAAAGTGATGGTTCAACTGAAAGATTCTGTAGGGAGGCAATAGGCATAGGCAGTGTTCACCCCGTCTGTTAATATTGTTTGTGTGTTTGTTTTTCTTTCAAATACTGGGGAAATTCCGCAGGAGTGCGGGGTTCAGGTTGTCTAAGTTATCCGTTTTATATTTCTTAATTTGAAAAGCGGTGGTGACCATTGGTATGAGCAGCAAAACATCTGCGAGGAGATGATTTCAGATGGGCCACATCCTCAAATTGGGGCATTTTTTGAGCGTCATTCATTTCGTACTGGATATCATTATAGCTCCGATGGGCTCCTAATGTGCTTTACTGTGACATTTTATCTTTCAGCCCATGGAAATTTATGTGGATGATGAGGCCAAGTTGACCCTTCATGGTCTTGTACAGGTTAGACTTTTTGATATTCCAAGTCCCTGTTTGGTCATTCAAGTAATATACTAGCTTACATGATATCACCACCTTATGACAGCACTACATCAAACTGAGTGAACTGGAGAAGAACCGGAAGCTGAATGATCTGCTTGATGCTTTGGATTTCAACCAAGTTGTCATCTTTGTCAAAAGTGTCAGCCGAGCTGCCGAGCTGAATAAGTTGCTTGTCGAGTGTAATTTTCCTTCAATATGCATTCACTCTGGCATGTCCCAAGAAGAAAGGTTTGTGCCAATTTAATTTTATCAATTGCTTGTTCTTTTTTTGTTTTGTAGTATAACTATTAATTGATCAAATGGTGTGAGCTTTCTTGGGCGCACAATTTCATGTTTTCGGGATTATTCAGTAGATTACCTTACATTCTGGTAAAAAGTGTCAGCATTTTTCAGTTATTTTATTCTTCTGTGTGATTCAAACATTTTGAACTATGGGTGTGTGTAGACTGACTCGGTACAAGGGATTCAAGGCGGGGCACAAGAGGATTCTTGTAGCAACAGATTTGGTTGGCAGAGGAATCGACATAGAACGAGTAAACATTGTGATTAACTATGATATGCCAGATTCTGCAGACACTTATCTGCACAGGGTAATTTTTTTAAATAATTGTTTTATTTTACTTTGTAGTGTAATACACTTAAATGTTTTACTCTCGTATTATTTGTTCTGTGTTTGGTGGGTTATCGATCATTCTTATACCCAACTTGCTACTCGATTTTATAGGTGGGTAGAGCAGGAAGGTTTGGCACAAAAGGGCTTGCCATCACCTTTGTTTCTTCTGGATCCGATTCAGATGTTCTTAATCAGGTTTGATGATATTACAAATAAATGTTTTGATCCTTTTGCCGACTTTGGCCTTTTGTGCTGACACATGCTTTGATGTGTCAACAATGTGTTCCATCCAGGTTCAGGAGCGGTTTGAAGTTGATATTAAAGAGCTTCCTGAGCAGATCGATATATCCACATACAGTATGTTGGTTTATTTGTATAAATGATTGTTACTTATTTACCTTTGCGATCTCTAGTCGGAGCTTATACTTTCTTTTTCACTTGTGCAGTGCCATCTTAGAGAGCCATTGAGGTATGTGGATCTTGCCGTTAAGGGGGACTCTCTTGATATTAAACCAATTACTCTCTTCATTATCTTGGATATTTAGACAAGAATTCAGATTAGGGGAATCTTGTGCTGTTTTTGGTACTATTTGCTGCACTTTTATTATATTTTGAGGTCCGGCGATGTTATTGTCCGGATTGATAGACATTTTCTTTTGAATGATTTCGGGTACACTCTTTGCCGGTTTTTCTGTCCTATTTGGTAGGACATGCTTGTGGTTTGCGTGTTTCAGAGTGAGGGTAGGGTGATGTTACTGATTTATTTGGCTGTTGATCAGTCTCCAAATCAACTCCTTAAATATTAGTACTACAAATGGATCATAACCAATGTAGTATTTTTCTGATTTTATTACCCTAATTTATGGGTAGTATTTATCTGATTTTATTACCCCAATTTACGGGTTGCGCCGAGGATTTCGGAATATTATGGCCACACAATATTTTTATTATGTTTTGACTAGAATTCTGGTGATATTTAGCGTTATTTGGTTGTATCTCATAGGTGCAAAGTACAACCAATCAATGAATTTCAATCCATTTTAATCACCATAAATTCTCAGTTAATAGAACTATATTCTTCTACCTGTGACGACAAAATTTTCTATCCTTCATCTGTGGGCGTACAAAATCAAGCCTGTCTCGAACATTTCAGACCAGACCCACGCGGGAAGAGTTGCAACTATAATAACGTTCCATGACGGAACAGGTCGAAACTGTCGTCATGAGGTGAAACTGATCGAAATTGACGTCCCGAGGCGAAATCTATCGGAATGATGTCTCGGGAGGACACAAGCCGAAAATAACTTCCCCTGACGAATTATGCCGCGTATTAGGGTGAAACAGATCAAGCATGATGTCGTGGAGCGAAATAGGTCGAAAATAATATCGCGTGACGAAATAGTTTGAAAACGCACCTTGTCAAAATGGGTTTATAAATGGCGTCCTCGATGAAACTGTCGAAATGACATCCAGGATGAAATGCGTCCAAAATAACGTCTCGTGATTGAAACATATCGGAGATAACGCCACGTGACGAAACAGGTCGAAAATATCAGTCGAATATGACATTCGAGGCGAACGAGGTCGTAAATAGCGTACGAGGTCGTAAATAGCGTACCAGGGCTAAGTGGGTCGAGAACGACGTGCCGAGGCTAAGCATGTCGAAAATGACGTACTAGGACGAAATATGTCGAAAATAAAGTCATGGGGTGATAGGAGTCGAAAATGACGTGTCACGACGAAACAAGTTGAAAATGGTGCCCCAGGACAAAACGGGTCGACCGGTCGAGAATAATATCATAACAAAAATAGTTGAAAATAGTGTCTATGAGCGAAACGAGTCGAAAATAATATTTGGGCTTTGAATGGGTCGAAAATAACGTCCTAGAGCAAAACGATTGAAAATGACGTCTCATGACGGAATGAGTGCAAAATGAGCTTCTGTGACGAAACAGGTCGAAAATGACATTCTAGGTAAAACAAGTCGAAAATGGAATATGTGTAATATGGTTATAAAAATGAATAATATCTAAATGAAAATTTTATTTTGTCATTTAGAAAAAAGGTGAATTAGGGGGGGAAAAATAGAAAGCCTTTTTTTTTTAAATTAGGAAGAAGGGGAGAGCATTGTGTAGTAGCTGAATTGTCCTTATATTTCTGTCTTTTTTAGTTGTTCTGATGGTTTGGAAATCCAAAGCGACTATTCTAAAAAAGAACCCAGAAATTTCACAGAGGCAATCCACACACACAAAGGAAACAGAATTATTTATATCGTACAACATCAGACACCGTCTCTGATCACACAATATTGATAAATCGAACGATTCGGACAGTAGCGACTTTCCATAAAATTACCGTACAGAAAAATTGAAAAAATAAAAGGGAATTGCGTTTGCCGGGAGTCGAACCCGGGTCTATTGCTTGGAAGGCAATTATCCTAACCGTTGGACTACAAACGCTCTGGTTATTGAACAAGAGTAAACATTATTACTTATTCTGTTTTGCCAGTTTGGATTTGGGTTGAAAAACTTTATTAAAAACAACCCGAATTTTTTTGGCACTCTTCTATGTTTTTTGTTTCTTTTGAATTTATTGTTATTTAAAGTAGTAGCTTTTTTATTACTTTTAACAAATTATTACAAAAAATATAAACTATTAAATAATATTAGAATATAATATTACGATATAAATAAATATACAAAATTAATATAGTTTAGATATAAATATTAAAAAGTAACTCAAATAATAAAAAGAGAAAAATATAATTAAAAAGTGAAACAAAAAGAAAAGGCCATAAGAGATTAATAGTTTATTCCTCTTTTGAGGACGTATCGTCCAAATCATTGGTCCGGTACTAGATGTGAAGTGTGTACTTTACATCTTCCAAACTATGGTTTTATTTATATTATTTATTGATGTGAATAAAAAGAAAAAAAAGGGGGGAAATTACAAAAACACTCTTGAGATTTGGTTCAGATAAAATAAAGCGTAAAGTATTTTTTGTAATTTGATATTTTTTTCTTTTCATTTCTAGTTATATCAAACACAAAATTTTTTATGAATTATAACAACCACACTATTCCACTATTGTGACTAAAAAATCTTATATTCTTCTTAATAGATTAAATTTATGGTCAAGTCTCAAAAAAGACAAATTATATCTCGTGTCTTCGTGAACATATGGACACCAGATTTTAGATTTTAAATAAATGTAGCAAATATATATCTATAAAGTAGTTTATTATGTGTTGTTAGGGATGTCAATGGACCGAGTAAGGTACGAGTATGCCTCATTCATATCATATTCTATTTGATTTGGGTCGAGTTTGGATAATGCCTATCGAGTAATTCAGTATCCATTGGGTGTTAGGGTACCTGCATACCATATATTCCCAATATCTTTTATATATATATATATATATATATATATATATATATATATATATATGTTCCGGGAAATCCTTCCCGTATTGGTGTCTTACCTAATACTAGTTGTAGGGGGGATAAGAGTTATGGAAGGTTCTGGGCTCTTCCATAAGTAGTTGGATCCTCTTAGATGTCTTACCTTAGGAATCACATGTATGGAAAGACTCTCTTTGTAATGCCTATATAAAGGCCCTATTCATTGTTATCAATCTGATTGATTTCTTTATCTTTCTTTTCTCCTCAAACACGTTATCGCACGTAGCTCGAACGAAAGAAAAAAATCGACCGAGCACCGCCGCCTAGCCCGACCATCGTCCGCCCGCCCGCTGCGGCCGCCCGGTGCCACCACGCCGACTGCCCGCCGGCCATGCCAGCCGCCGCCCATACTTCCGCTGCCGCCACCACCGCCACTGCCCGCCGCCGCCATGCCGCGCCGCCATTGCCATTGCGGCCGCCAGTGCCACCCTGCTGCCCGACTACCGCCGGCTTGCCAACCCAGCCGCCATGCCGGCCACCGCCTGGCCGCCCGCCGCCCAGCGCCGCCGCCATGCCGCCTCGCCGCCACCGTCTGCGCTTTCTTTGCCGCCCGCCGCCTTGTACTCGCCTTGCCCCACAGCCAAACCACCGCAAAACCGCCCACGCCTCGCCGCCGGACCTCCGCCGCCCGAGCCACCGGACCGCCGCCACGCCCGCCCGCCAGCCGCCCAGCCACAGCTGACGCCAGCCCCGCCCGCCGCCTCCGCCACCGGACCGCCGCTGGCCGCCGCCGACCACCGCCAGCCGCGCCGCGACGCGCCGACCAGCTCAGTCCGGCCTAGTCAGGCCGGTTCCGACTCTCGGACCAAACCGAACATCAACCTATCTTGAGCCAAAATGCGCCTCCAGTTTCACGTCGTCGCATCGAGTACCAACCGGTAGATCGAAGCACACCACAGATTCAGCACGTGCCTAATTTTATAATCGAGGTAACTATCTGACTTGTCCCTTTTTCAATTCTCTCTTTTTTGGGAATTTTTCTTTTGGGGACACGAGTTTTAGGTTCTTTATCTCCCACGCTACTTTGCGGTGGATGAGACCGCGAGAGAAGTCGGTATCTCTGCGTGTCGAAGAAAACTGTGTGACGGTCGTGGGGGAGTCACGGAATTGTTGAAAAGTCGATACTTGTGGTTGTTGCATACACCACGTATCTGGGTGCGATCTGATATCGCCGTTTTTTTGTCGACTTTACTAAACAACAATTAAGGGAAGTAAATCGAGTAACGGTTATGTTACACGCTTTTAAAAGCATCGATTGTGACCGTTTACATTGTCACTGAAAATCCAACAAGACTAACTTCCTCTTGTTTATATCTTGTAGATGGCACAAAGCTCCAATGTTCATCCGGAGTTCGACATCCTTGACCATGCTGGTAAGGAGTACCATAGGTGCGTCTCATACGTTCGCTTGGCGTTCGCCGGTAAGAGATTTACCACCACCATCTTTCCCTCTAACGAGCCTACCGCTCAAGAACCGAGCGAGAAAACCAAGGCTAATGCACTGATGTACTTGCGTAGACATATACATCCGTTGTTGAAAAAGTGTTATATGAACTTACAAACCCCTAAAGAACTATGGGATACACTCGAACAACGATTTAATAATGTGCATGATCAGCGCTTCCCCGAATTGCAACTCCAGTGGGAGAAAATCCGATTTTTGGACTATGCGAATGTGAAAGTCTATAATCAAGCTATCCTCGATCTTCGCGCTGATCTTGGTTTTTGTGGTGTCAAGAAGTGTGATCAAGATTTGATCGAGAAGACTCTTAACACGTTTCCCGTGGGAGCAAGTGTAATTGCTCATCAGCTGCGCGTTGCCTATGAGGAAGGGAGAATTAAGAATTTTAGTGACCTTATCTCCCACCTCGCGAAAAAAGAAAGGCACCATGAAATTATTCTCAATAGCAATGCGCGCCCGGTGAGTAAGCCGATTCCGGAAGTGAATCAGGCTACCCACAGGAAAGCACCACGACAAAATAGAAAAGGCAACGCTACTCAGTTTTTACAAGCACCACGGATGCATGACTCGAGCAAGCGAGGGAAAAGACGAGGTCGTCGTTCCAACGTGTGGAAGAGGCAAGGTGGCTCGGCCACGGGACCTAGTGGAACCCAACCACGTGGGCCGCCTCCTGCCGCCGGGAATGGAACCACTCCAAAGGAAGGCCGGAATTGCTATACTTGCGGATCGAAAAAGCATACTTACCGCAATTGCAAAGCGCCAAAGAACATCCAAGCTTACTACAAGCACTATAAACAATATTTGACTCAAGAGTCGAATTACATGGAAGAAGATAATGAGAATACGGAGGTGAACCATATTGAGATCCAGACTGAGATCCCTCCTCTCACCATTGCGGACAAAGACCAACATATGGATGTTGCCGACTTTGACTAGTTTTACGCTTTGGTTATGTTTTGTCTTGTTTCTAGTTTTCGAGAACTACTTTGGATTTTCATGAATGTAATAAAGTTGGCCATGATGAATAAAATTCTTTTAATTGCTGTGATTGTGCAAAGACGAATTTTATTTTTTCCCTTCGAAAGCATGTTTGGTTTATCACAAAATAATTGCTAGCAATGAATTGCTTGGTTAAAAATTTGATACATTGGTAGGATTTCATCAAAACTTTTGATCAAGACTAGACGCATCCTCCTTGGTATTTGTTTATGCTTTGAGAGTTCAAACGGAATCAGTGGTTTTTAAACAGCCTTTTGTCTGACATTCCTACTTTCTCTGCAAGTCTACCAAGTTGGAGTTACCGAAAGGATCATTAGTAGAGATATAAATCGAAAACCAAGATACGTTTTAAAGTATTTAAACGCTCATATGGCCATATTTCCATAGTATTGTATCAACAATAATGCCTTTGAAAAAGGCTTCAATCTTGCTCTATCACTCAACAATAGGGAAATACCAAAATAGCAAATTGAAACGAGCACTGAGATCTGAGTTTAATGATCCAGAAAGTGCACGACCTATGGACAGAAAGATACGGAAGTCTAGTTTCCAAAACAACTGACCGTTCGTCCATAGCCTTCTTAACGAAGGTCAAGCTGCGCGGGAATTATTTCCAGCGATTATGCTAACTTTGATCCTAACCAACTTGGTCGAATTTCCCCAAACTCGATGTAAATGAGTTTTCGCTATGTCTCTAACCATAAGACTAATCGAGTTTCATGTCTTATTGTAGATGTCTCGTGGCGAAATTGAGTGCCTTGCTGATAGTGGAACAACCCACACTATTCTTCGGAATAGGCAATTATTCAAGGATATTGTGCCATACATATCCTCAGTGACAACAATGATTGGTTCCTCCCAAGTAATTCAAGGGAGGCGACCTGCTCATTTCTTGCTACCTAATGGTACGCATATTAATGTCACAAATGCTCTCTATGCCCCAAGAGCAAACCGAACCTTGCTAAGTTTTAGGGACATCCGTGCAGCCAGTTATCACCTTGATACACATTGTGAGAATGGGACAGAATTTTTGTGTGTTACTGCGCGGAATGCGGAAGACGCCGCGTTCTCGAGAAACTTATGAGTCTAAGTAGTGGTTTATAGGACTACAATAAGGGTTATTGAATCCTATCTTTGTGAGTCACGAACTGTGTGATTCAAGCATACCAACTATGGCACGACCGACTCGGTCACCACACGCAACATGATGATTCGCATTTTGAAAAACTCACATGGTCATCCGTTTTCAAGTCCAGAAACGATTGGAAGCACCACTCGATATCGGCATTGATGTGAGTGAGCACGATACCGTATCACCGGACTAAAGATCGCACGCCCTAATAAGGTTGACGGTGCATCTCTTGTAAATCCCGAGGCTTCCGTGGCAATTTCTAATGCCCATAAATCGTTTTGTAAAGCCTCTTCACTAGCAAAGTTGATACCCTCTCCGTCCTTTGCTAAAGACTCAACACAAAATATTCGCTTCTTACAAAGAATTCAAGGGGACATATGTGGACCTATTCAACCAGAGTGCGGACCATTCAGATATTTTATGGTTACGGTTGATGCATCGGCGATAGTCACACATCGCTCTGCTATCCACGAGAAACGCTGCATTTGCTAAACTCCTAGCACAAATCATCAAGTTACGGGCTAACCACCCCGACTTCCCAATCTCGTCATTAAGATTGGACAATGCTGGAGAGTTTACGTCAAAGTCTTTTGACGACTATTGCATGTCGATTGGGATTGATGTTGAACATCCCGTCCCCCACGTTCATTCGCAGAATGGCCTTGCCGAGGCTATGATTAAGCGGTTACAGCTTATCGCTCGAGCATTGGTATTGCGCACCAACTTGCCGATTTCTGCCTGGGGTTATGCAATTTTGCATGCGGCTATACTTATTCGATTTCGACCCACTGCCAATCAACCTTTTAGTGCGTACCAGTTGGTAACTGGATATGAGCCTGATATTTCACACTTACGCATTTTTGGTTGTGCGGTATATGTGCCAATTACGCCTCCACAGCGTACTAAAATGGGTCCGCAAAGACGATTAGGTATATATGTTGGCTATGAATCGCCTAAAATTATCCGCTATTTGGAACCTTTGACAGGAGATCTGTTCACTGCAAGATTTGCAGATTGTCACTTTGATGAGACAAACTTCCCGTCGTTAGGGGGAGAGAGGAATCGAACGATTCCAGTAGAACGCTAGGAAATTGTCTAGTGTGCCCTCCTTGCCTCATCAAGATCCCCGCACAGCTCAATCCGAGCTAGAAGTGCAACGTATTCTCAGTCTTCAGAAAGTTGCGGATTCGATGCCCGACAGCTTTACTGATACTGCGAAAGTGACAAGATCTACCATTCCCGCTGCGAATGTTCCTGCAAGGTTGGAAGTCCCAGTTATAGGGCAAGGTTCAGCCGCCCAAAGGAATGATGCCACCGGCGTCAACCTTAGTGGTGGGACGGCTGCTTCGGCTGCTCTTATCCCTGCTCGAAAGAGGGGGAGGCCAGTGGGTAGAAAGGATACCGAACCTCGAAAGAGAAGAGGAACGGAGGCACAAAATCCTCTCATCATCGACACAGTGACTCGGTCACACGAGATTATCTCTGACTACGGATATGTCCTCGAATAAACAATGGAACAATCGACGGACGCGTCGGAAACTTTGTTGATGTCAGAAAATAAAGAAATCTCGATGCAATGTACGAGTGAATACGTACTATTGGACATGTCGTCCACGCTAGTCGACGATGCTTTTGCCTACTCCGTCGCTCAAGAAATTATTGAAGACGACGACGCTGAGCCGCACTCGGTTGTTGAGTGTCAACAACGAGCCGATTGGACGAAATGGAAAGATGCAATGCAGGCTGAACTAGACTCAATGGCTAAACGTGAGGTATTTGGCCGTATCGAGCCAATACCCGTGGGCGTTAAACCAGTTGGACACAAATGGGTCTTTGTTCATAAACGCAATGATAAGGATGAGGTCATGCGTTACAAAGCGAGACTAGTTGCCCAAGGCTTCTCGCAACGCCCTGGCATTGACTACGAGGAGACGTATTCTCCCGTTATGGACATCATCACTTTCCACTACTTAGTCAGTTTGGTAGTGTCCGAAAAACTGAACATGCAGCTTATGGATGTGGTTACAGCGTATCTTTATGGGTATCTAGATACGGATATCTATATGAAAGTCCCCGAAGGGATTTCATGGCCCAAATCAAGTAGCTCTAAACCACGGAGCGCGTACGCTGTGAAATTGCGTCGTTCACTGTATGGTTTGAAACAATCCGGAAGGATGTGGTACAACCGCCTAAGTGAATACTTGGTTGGGAAGGGATACAAGAACAGTGACATCTGTCCATGCATATTCGTGAAAAGAACAGATGCAGGATTCGTGATTGTAGCCGTCTATGTAGATGACATGAATGTCATCGGTACCATAGATGAGGTCAATGAAACGGCCCGCTACCTTAAATCCGAATTCGAGATGAAAGATCTGGGGAGGACTCGATTCTGCTTGGGCTTAGAGCTAGAACATCGAGATGATGGTATACTCATTCATCAGTCTGCCTATGTCCACAAAATGCTCAGGCGATTTAGCATGGACAAGGCACATCCTCTTGCTACCCCCATGATTGGTCGAAGTCTGGAAATGAACAAGGATCCGTTTCGTCCTAAAGAGGAGGATGAAGAGGTCCTTGGAGCAGAAACACCGTACCTTAGCGCAATCGGTGCGTTGTTGTATCTGGATCAATGTACTCGTCCAGACATCGCATTCTCTGTGAATCTGTTAGGGAGATTTAGCTCCGCTCCGACGATAAGGCATTGGAATGGAGTAAAACACATCTTTCGATACTTGAAAGGCTCCAGTGACCTTGGATTGTTCTTTCTCTACGCAAAAGAGAGCGATATTCCGAAAGGAATTGTTGAGGTTAAGACGATGCATACCGACCGTCGATCTTCCTCTGATATTGCAGCTAAGCATGGTAGCTTGACTACCAGAAGTGCTAATGCGAGCAAGCTTACTCCTTATGCAGAGAATCCTAACGACACGTTAGTTGGATTTGCTGATGCCGGTTATCTCTCTGACCCGCATAAAGGACGTTCCCAAACTAGTTATGTGTTCACCATTGGGAATACGGCGATATCTTGGCGATCTACCAAGCAGACCCTGGTTGCTACTTCCTCGAACCATGCAAAGATAATTGCATTGCACGAATCCGTAAGGGAGTGCATTTGGCTCCGGTCAGTCATAGACCATATACGAGGAACGTGTGGATTAGATCCCACTACAGCAACCCCTACTTGCATCTTTGAGGACAATGCGGCATGCATTGAGCAGATGAAGTTAGGTTTCATAAAGGGTGACAATACCAAGCATATTGCGCCGAAGTTCTTTTATAATCGGCAGCGAAATTCTTGAATATCGAAGTGAAACAAGTGAGTTAGATGAGAATATCGCAGACTTGTTCACTAAGTCTCTGCCGAAATCTACATTTGAGAAACATGTGAGAAGCATCGGCATGTGTCGATTATCCGAGCTCAACTAAAGATGGCTCGATGGAATGAGCTGTCATGTATACCTCAGGGGGAGTATACTTCACATGATTCTGACATTTGTAGTTGGTGCGTTGCGCTCTTTTTCCTCACCAAAGTCTTTGTTTTTCCCACGGGGTTTTATTTGACTTGGAAAGGTTTTTTACCGAGGCAACACTTTGTACACCATGTTAGTATTAGCGTTCGACACAGGGGGAGTGTTCCGGGAAATCCTTCCCGTATTGGTGTCTTATCTAATACTAGTTGTAGGGGGATAAGAGTTATGGAAGGTTCTAGACTCTTCCATAAGTAGTTGGATCATGTATCTTACCTTAACTAGGAATCCTATGTATGGAAAGACTCTCTTTGTAATGCCTATATAAAGGCCCCTCTATTCATTGTTATCAATACAATTGATTTGCTGTCTTTACTTTTCTCCTCAAACAATATATATAATATTAAAATATTTTTAATATATCATAGTAATGTTATTGTATAATTCAAACGGGTACGCAGATCGAGTAATTATGTAATATTATATGTCCATACATATATCGGTATCGATCATAAATTTTCGGGTTCAATCAATATTCGACCCTATTAAAAGTTTATCACAACCAAACCAAACCAAACATACCCAGTATATCCCGCTCAGAGCAAAGTCTGGGGAGGGTAAGATGTATGCAGACCATGCCCTTACTTTTTCGGTAGGGAGACTATTTCCGTGAAGACCCCCGGCTTAGTGCGAAAAAAAGTAATGCCCCTACAAAGAAGTATAGGATTCGGAAAAGCTCAAAATCATACCTGAGCTCATGACTTAATTCACATGAGACTTACCTAAGGAGACTTTGACAACTACACTCTCGATGAACGTTGCTCCAACAGAAGAAGGATTAACTATGCACCCAGTTTCCTGTCAAAATACACCATACACAAAAATCAATAGAATAAAATATATAATAAAAGAAAAAAAATACAATACTCTAAATAAATACGAATATTGATTTATCAGATGAATAGAATTAAATACGAATAAAATTGACATACTTATATATCGTTGGGAAAAGTCCTACTAATATTTTTTCCATGCGTGTCTAAGGGGTGGCACCCCTTTCGTGTCTCCTCGTGGCTCGTGGACTATTCTCTAAAACCAAAAGACTTTATTCCTGCAAAACAAACAAAAGCCAATGATTTCCTTTTTATGAATCATACCTACCATATTTTTTTTTTTTTTTTTTGT
Source organism: Orobanche coerulescens (assembly GCA_033398695.1). Taxonomy (NCBI): domain Eukaryota; kingdom Viridiplantae; phylum Streptophyta; class Magnoliopsida; order Lamiales; family Orobanchaceae; genus Orobanche; species Orobanche coerulescens. Next base: position 1,642,864 of record CM065818.1, read on the forward strand.
TTCAATTGAATTGATTTACGAATGGAGAAATATGGGTGGGGTGGGATTCGGAACTTCAACCCATTCCAAATAGGTAACTCGTGGTCGTTTACGTACGTGAATTGTCTAAAATCACGCACGTAACTATGTATCATGCCGGACAAAGAGAAGAATCATCCAACGTAGGCGCGGGCGGACACTTTCGGCATAATTTGGGCAGGTAAGCGAACGCCTATTATGTACGTGACTCGTTGCCCTTACATACGCAACGTTGTGTTGGTAATTCGGTCGTAGAAACTTGTTGGGCGGAAAATTAAATTACAACTGAAAAATAAAATTACAACTCGAAATCCAAAAATTATAGAACTGGAGACAGAATTGAAAATACAAGAAAATAGAAATAGAATCTGAACTAACTAGAACCAAATTAGAAATACAAGGAAATAATCGAAACAACAAAAACTAGAAACGAAACCAGATTGTTGTAGAAGTCTCCCGAAGATGCCTTCTGCCCGCAAGACGAGAAACGCCCCGGTAATGTTCACGGATTGGCGGCTCGTCCCCAAAGGTCAACGACTTTACGTCTCTACAGTAACAATACCGCAAACTGGAGAGCTCCGATGAACTAAAACTCCGCAAACTTATGAAATGTATGCAGAAAACTGTGTGTATGCTGAGTTCGAAAATTGCATGTACTGATGCAGGGGGATGCATGCCTATTCATAGGCCATCTCACACCTGCAGGGGGCTGTCATAATGCATGCATTCATGCCTGCATTGAACACTGGAGTTACACAATTCAAATGCAGCATTAACACTCAGTCACTCAGTCTTAACTCCTCCTCATTACACCTGAGAGGTTACTACCCGTTTTTCACTGAATTTGAACAGTCAGGATGTACCTGGACTGTATCCAAGGTCCAAGGCCCAAGGCCCAAGGTCCAAGGTCCACGACACGCGGCTCGCGGCCGAGGCGAGGCGAGCGAGTGGCGGCAGCGCGCGCGCGTGCGCATACACATGTGCCATTAATTATTATATGAATAAATGTAACTCCTTATATACTTGAATAATGATAGCTCATTATTCAATGTGGGATAGTCATCCCTCATTTATTCACAATTAAATAACAAACTTTAATTCATTATTTTGCACTCACCGGGAATCAGTTTAGAGAAAGTGGATATACCACGATCATCTACTCGGAACGTAGGTCGATCCTATAAGATTTAATTTTACAAAATAAAATTAAAATCATTAAAGATTCCAACACGTAGGCAAGGTTACATATTTAATATATTAACAATCAAAATATATATTTTCAATTTTTTAATAATTTTTTCACTAATACAAATTAAATATATTTACAATCAAAATTATACATTCAACTCAATAAAAAATCAAATATTACAAATTGATCCCCGAACGGAGCCAGCAGAACAGTCGGGTAAAAGAGTGGCTGTTTTCAACTTTTCCATTAAAACTTGATTTTTGAGTGTGACCGAGTTCACAAGATTTGTCTTACAAAAAGGTCTTTTTGTCTTTATTTTTACTTTCGTTTGTGTGTGTGACTGAGTTCGCAATTTAAATTAAGCAATTTCAACCCTCAAAATGTAAATACTTAAACCTGTTTACACGTTACTACGAGCAACAACATTACTCCAATGTCTCAATGGCTCCCGTAAAAAGCGGGGTAAGGGAAAAATTGTTTCATTACACGCTACTACCAGAATATTTGCAAATTGCAACATAGTCCACTGCCATACTAAAATTAAAAATTCGGCTCCATCTTCCTTTAGTAAAAGTTTTTTAGTAGTAATAAATACCCCCTTTCTTCACTCAAGTTTTCGCATAAATAACCAAAAAAAAAAAAAAACATCTCTCCTCTTACAATTCTCACCTCAACTGCTGCCATCGATGATGAAGGGCGGCGCAATGTCCGACGGGATGGTGAAAAAAAAAAAAAAGCAAAAGCAAACAATAGAACTAGTATACTAAAAGGCCAATATACACACAAGGACATAATTACTATTTACACGTATTTCATTTTCATTGGAGGCTTGGAGCCCCTACTCTTTTTTTTTTAATCAAAGAACATAATTTCTTTCATCAACTAAGTTATATGAGGTACATTTTCTTGCACGATCCTATATAGTTACAAATGAGCCCAAGTAAATAGTACAGACCATGAATTGACGTATGAATCTATATGTTACAAGTCTTGTATGGGCGGAACTTGTAACAAGATAGATTGATATGATTTTTTTGCCATGAGGACTTGCTTTCAATAGTTTTCCCTTGTGTATTAAGCATGTTATTTAAGACATGATGCTACTGACTTTATTTACGATGACTTTCTAGAAAAATTATTAGAACCAGATGTTTACTTTGACTTTGAATTTTTGACTTTGAATTTTTAAAAAATTTTGTTTACATGGAATTACGAGTGAATCAAAGTATTACGAGTCTTGTATGAGCGGGACTTGTAATAGGAGGATTGATATGATAATTGCTATGTTAACTCACTTATAAAGACTTTTATCTTATTTACATTAACAATGTACTCACCAACTATTTTTATAGTTGACCGTTTTCTCTCATGTATTTCGGGTGATCATCAGTAGTATTTTACTACGGATGCGTATTTTCAAAGACAATGTTTTAATAATCAAGACTTATGCTTTTATTATGGGTAAGAATGTAATAACAATGTTGCAAACTTTCCATTTAAATCATGTATTCTTAAACAAGTAACCTATTCATTATCTTATTCTTTTATGACTCATTTAATAATACCCGCCTGAAAAAGTATGTGCATGTTGCTATAAATCGTGGATATCAATTTAACAACTTTTAACTAAGCTATTAAGAAAACCGTCCATGGGACGGGGTAGTGATTATGGGTGTTAAAAAATATCCGATATTCGATATCCGATCCGAAATATTTGAAAATCTGAAGTTTCGGATATTCGAAAATTCGGATATCCGATAATTCGGATATCCGAAGTTCGGAGTACTTTTCAGAAAATTCGGATATCCGAAATATCCGAAAATTCCGAAAAATTTTCTTTTTTTATATTTTAAAAAATAGATTGTATTCGGATATTCGGATATCCGATATACATATCCGAAGTTTTTTTCGGATATTCGGATATCCGATATCCAAATCCGAATATTTTTTCGAATATAAAGATATCCGGATATAATTTATATTTTTTTCTGGATATTCACATATTGGATATCAAAATCTACTATTTGAATTTTCGGATATCCGAAACTCCGGATATCCGGTTTTGGTAACTAGTAAAAGATAAAATGGAAATTTCAAATACCACAAAAACCACCGGGCCAACCAAACAGCCCGTGTGAAAGTGAGAGTTGGGCTCTCCATTAAAAAAAAATAAAAAAGGGTTTTTAATAAGGTCGGTGGGTCGGGTGCGGGTATATAAAGTGGTGAGGAAAATGGGTTTTCATAAGCAATCGATTCACAAACGCAGCAATCGATTCGATTATTAAGAAGAATTAGAATATTATGTTGGATTCAAACATGGTTGCCGAGGTATATATAATATATAAAATCTTCTTCTTCTTCTTCTTCTTCTTATATCTTTTAATTTTTATTATATTGAAAAATTATAAAGTTAGTGTTTTTGTGATTTATTTGCTGCAGGTTACAATGATCGGTGTGGATGAATCTGTAGCGATGATTCAAAATCCTCATCTGCTTGACCTGCAAAAAGAAGCTATCGAACTCTATTGTCGTGCTGAATTCAAAGTATGTTGTTTCCTCTTTTTTGATTAATTATTACTTATTCTATAATTTATTTATTTATTGGGTTTGCAGTATAATCCGAAGAATACTGTGGGCTTATCGCCAATGGCAATGCGTCGGGGTCACTTTCGTGTTTTTTCCGATCCCACTAGTGATCTTGACGTAATACTCTATTTCGTGCAAGGTTAGCAGCAAGTATTAATTGTTTTCTTCTTCTATGCCGCCATGAAACTAACTCTATAGTTATATGCTTGCTTGCTTCAGGTCTACGCCCACACTGCGGTACTTATGACTTTTATAATGGGCTCGCGTATGCTATGTCAGATGGTTTTCTAAGACGCCGCCTCCCAAAAAGGCTTCTTTTGTTTGTTGGAGGGTATGTATGTATGTATGTATGTATGTATGTATTTTCAAGCATATATAATAGTAATTACTCTTTATCAGATTACTATATTGCTTATTGCGTGTTTGTTTCTTGTCTTTCAGTCCTGTAAGTTCCAAGCCTAAAATGGAGCGGCTTGGATCGTGGTTAAAAGACTATGGTACAGCTGTTGATGTTGTCTGGTTTCCTGACACGGATCGTATAAGCAACACTACGGATCGTCTAACCAGCGCTGTGAAGAAGGAAAGGCTTGAGGCATTCGTTGCTGCTGCAAACAACAACAACAACAACGCTAGTCACATTGCTTATCTTGAGCCTGGATGTGATGTTCGTCAAGTCCTAACTGAGTAATTCTCCTCCTCTTTGCTTAATTGTATTCCTACTACATTCATTCTATTATTGTTTTCTATTCTAATCTAATAAGTATATCAGGTCTGGAATCCTCACTCGTGGCCTTTCGATCAAAGAGGAGATAGCAACGCACAAGAACAAGGCTGCTGTTATAAATGGTCCTGAAAATGTTATACCCCATATGGGGTAATGAAGATGAAGAATCATCATAAGACGAGTAGGTGAAGACTCTTAGGCTATATAAGTAATTCCAAGGTCTTTGATACAAATACACCAATCACTACTCTTTAAGGCATATCATTTAGACAATAAAAAATATGGCATATCATTTAAGGCAACCAAAAATATTTAGACATTCTATATAGTTTTCCTTCCCGCAGTATGGGCATGTGCCTCGAAATTCATGATTTTTTTATTTGAGCATGAATCCTGTCTCCCTATAAATAAAAAAAATTACACAGTGTTGCATCAAGTAAATGAGAGACATCTTTATATATGGAAAACGTAATCATAATGTAATAGAATCTTACTGTTTACATCGTGAAATATGCATTCAACTATTTTTATGTCTCTCTCAGCAAAATCAAGCACATCATATGATCTGACCAGACGCAATCTCATGCTCCCTCCGAAATTTCCGGTTTCCCGGTCTCTTATACTGCTCCAAAGCGGCATGTTGTCTATCTTTTGTTAATATATTTCTATGGTGATCGTTTCTACAACTATAGGAAGAATGAAATGGAGCTGATGTATATTCCTTGGTTGGGGGCTTCTTTTATACTGTTTTCCATTTTAATATGCCGGTTATAAGGTAGTTTTATGTTAGTGACTAAAGTAATGGACAATATGATTGTTGTCGATAGGAAGACAAACAGTTTTTTGTTAAACCGCCACTCCTAATAAAATCGACAATTCTAAAAAAACCACCAATTTTAATGGGGCAGTTTTTTGATAAACCGTCATTGCAACTACTATACAATAACCTGCTAGTGAAGAATGTGGCTGTGATGATTTATTGTAATCTAAGTTCTATATTTTTATCTTCAAATTTATTGCTTTTATTAATTTTTTATTTATTTTTTTTGGGACGGTTTTATTCATAAAACCGCCATTAGACCTACTATACACTAATTAGCCCTATCGTTAAAGAAATTTATTGCTTTTTATTATTATTTTTTTAATTTTTTTGCAACGATTTTATTAAATAAAACCGCCATTACACATATTTTTTCTTTAATTTTTTTACAACAATTTTATTAAAAACCCCGTCAATATACGTACTAAATTTGGGCGGGAAATCTCCTTCTCAAATGACTATATTCTTTTAATATATATAAAGATTATGTTTTATAATAATATTGGTGTGAGTCGATTTTTTGACAGAAAAATGAAAATGTAATAATTAATAGCTGTGTGGCCGATTTTTTGGAAACCAAAAAAAAAATGGAAAGGTAATATTCTGGTGTGTGGGCGATTTTTGAAACAAAAAAAAAAATGGAAATGTAATAATTAAAAATTTGCTGGGTAGCCGATTTCTTAGAAATAAAAATAAGGAAAAACTGAAAAAGGTATCTACAAAAGTGGTAATACTCCATTAGGGCTATTCTCGGTCCGGTTTCGTCCGGATATTATCTTCCCAGGTCTGGACCGTTAAGATATTGAGTATTATCGGTTTCGGTCCTTACCAGTTTCGGGTCCCAACTTCAATACTTGTATTCAGACCGTTAACGTTTTGGGTGAGTATCGGTCTCAGGTATTTCGGGCGGGTTCTCGGATATCTTGGATCATTAAAAGCCATAATCACCAAAACCTCACAATCAAAATAAGAATTGAGGTTTTTTTTTTTCAAATCTATGCTAAGAAAATTAAGAGATAGGTCTTTTAAATTTAGTTTTTCTATATGTAGTAATACCTTATACAATATTGTGTACAACGTATGTTTGTGAACAAATATTGGTTTTTTTACCGGGTTATCGGTTTCGGTCCTTATCGGTTTTGGTTCTAACTTTGGTACCAGTATCCGGACTGCTAACGTTTCGGGTGAGTATCGGTCCCGTGTATTATCGGACGGTTCTCGAGTATACTTGGACCGCTAACAGCCCTATACTCCATTATGCCATTTTGAATATAGTAGAATTTTTTTTACCAACTCTTTTTATACCAAAATTATTAGATTTAACCTTTACTCGAAGACATTCGAGTCACCTATTCGAGTAACACTTTCGAGTCACCTACTCGATTAACATAAAATACATTCGAATCATCTACTCGAATCATTTAAATTGCATTTGAGTCATCTATTCGAGTCACTTAATTACCTCCAAGTTACCTAATATACATTTGAGACTCGAATGTATATGAGTCACTCGAATAAGTTCCGAGTCACTTAAATACATTCGAAGTCACTTTCGAGTCACCTACTCGATTAACATAAAATACATTCGAATCATCTACTCGAATCATTTAAATTGCATTTGAGTCATCTATTCGAGTCACTTAATTACCTCCAAGTTACCTAATATACATTTGAGACTCGAATGTATATGAGTCACTCGAATAAGTTCCGAGTCACTCCAATAGGTCACTCGAATAAGCTCCGAGTCACTCGAATAGGTGACCCGAATGCAATTTCGATGACTCGAATAAATGAATCGAATGTATTTTGTGTTAATCGAGTAGGTGACTCGAATGTGTTACTCGGATAAGTGACTCGAATGTGTTCGAGTAAAAGTCAAATCTGATAATTTAGGTATCAAAAGAGGAGTTGTTAAAGTTGAGGTATAAAAGAATTCTATTAAATTTAAAAAGGAAATACAAAAATTTTCCATTTACAAAATGTTCAACTATAATTTGTGATTGGTTGACAAACAATAAAATAGTCTAATTAAATGTCGAAGTGTCAAATTAGTTGTTCAATTAATATATAAATAGATGAGTTCGCATTGCCCAAAATCCATATGTTGAGGCCCATACACACTCGTGTGTGGGGCCTGATTTTTACGCTTGGCCTATCGAGCCCAATTTGCCCGACAGCGTGATACCTTACACCAAGAAGAAAGAAGGTCGGAGGATTATCTATTCTATTTGTATTTTATACGACATTTAAATATTTTTATTTCAATAATTTTTCTGTCTGGGGGTAGGAAAGGGAAGAACAGTCCCGCCCCCCCACAAGCTCAGCCACCAACCCCGCTTCTCTCAGATTCCGCAATTAGGTTATTTATTACTTTTAATGATTTCTCGGGCCAATTGGGCTTTTGTATTCTTGGAAACGATATCCTTTTAATTACTGATACTCATCTCACCTGCCCTACTCAACAATGGATTCTCTGCCTACCAAAATTTCCAAAATCGTATCTTTGGCTTCTTCACCTGCCGCATATTGCCTGGAAGCACCGAAATTCGGGTTGTGCTGATTTTGTTTTAATTTACTTGGAAAAACACACACACACACAGAGAGAGAGAGAGAGAGAGAGAGAGGTTTGGTTCTTGAGGTTTTTCGAAAGTCTCGAATAATGGGTGGAAGCGTAAAAATGCAATCTTTAGAGTTCAAGAAGAAGAAGAATGGGTTGCTATCAAATTCTCATTTGGGGCTCCAATGGAGTCTCCAAGATAGCAACTCTTACCCATGCGGCGGCTTGTTTGCGTCCGTGAGTCAAATGGGAAACAATGAAAACAGCGGTTTTAAAATACCCTATGCGGATTTGCTTGTTAAGTACGTCTCGTTGCCCGAGGGTTTTAAGATTTTGGGCATGACGTCAGAGGAGGAAAAGGGGTTGGTGAATAAGAAGAAGAAAAACGGGTTTAAGCTTAAGATTAAGATTTCGAATCCTTCTTTGAGAAGGTTAGTAAGTGGAGGAATTGCAGGGGCGGTCTCGAGAACTGCAGTGGCTCCACTGGAGACAATTAGGACTCATTTGATGGTGGGGAGTAATGGGCATTCGACTTCCGAGGTTTTTCAGAATATTATGAATACGGAGGGATGGCCGGGATTGTTTAGGGGAAATTTTGTGAATGTGATTCGGGTGGCGCCCAGCAAAGCTATAGAGGTGAGTAAAAAGAATATAGTATAGTACAATGCTTGCTTTTATGTTAGATTACTCCGAGTTATCTTAAATTTGCTGCCGTATCTGTCTTTGATTGTATCTGTCTCTGGGCCTGAGTATGATTTAATTGGCGATGGAGTCTTATAATGCTGTGAACATTTTGATGCTGCTGTTTTGTATTAAGGAAGACTGTCAGCATGAGGGGCATTTAGTAGAATATTTTTGTACTCGTTGCTAGCACCCGCGAGTGTTTTTTGCATGTTTTTCTGAAATTATCATGAGCTGGAGGATATTTTTACCTCTACCTCATTGATTGGAACTTATGGTGGGAGAAAAGGAGGGAAAGAATGAAGCAGAAAGAGATGAGGAAGACTGTCAGCATGAGGGGCATTTAGTAGAATATTTTTGTACTCGTTGCTAGCACCCGCGAGTGTTTTTTGCATGTTTTTCTGAAATTATCATGAGCTGGAGGATATTTTTACCTCTACCTCATTGATTGAAACTTATGGTGGGAGAAAAGGAGGGAAGTGAAGAATGAAGCAGAAAGAGATGAGAATATCTATTGTTGACATATCCTTCTGTTCTTATTTTGTTAGTGCTTTTTTTTTGTCCAGTTCTTTTCAATTTAATAATGACTGGAACACGATTAGGTTTGCAATGGCATCGTAGTCCAGAGCAGTAAAACACACACGCACACACCAAAATGTATGTAGTTCGCCTAGCATGAAGCGGAATATGATTTTAATGCGCTCTATATCAAATTCTCTTTAAGTGCCTATGGTCATTCCTTAGAGATGTGTTCAAGTTCATAACACATTCAAGAATCGGGCAATAGGATCTTTATCTAAGTTCTTGATCATTTTTGGACCTTAGATAGGAAAATGTAGCAAGATGGCTTATTTGAACACTCTTCTGGGAACCAGCACGGTGCTTCGTTTCCACACTTAACTTGCAGTATACAACAATTATCTTTTGTGTGTATGATTATGCTGTTTTGTTCTTCCTCCTGTTTCATCCTTTGAATTCCTTGTTATTTAAGATTGCCTTACCTTTAATGCTTGTCCCACTTGGCTTGTTACTATAAATTTATGTAGGTATATCTGTGATTTTTATTCTGCTATTGATCTATTACCGACTTACCGTAAATTTATTACTGATCTAGTACTATAAATTAAGTCTCAAGCTTCTCGCCAAACTGTTACTCCTTCCGTCCCACTTGAAGAGGGTAATTTCAAAACATGATTTGTCCCAATATAAAAGACTCATCTCTACTTTTTTAACATTTCATTCCCTTACTTGTGTTATTATGTGTGGTCCAAAATGTATTCTCAACTAATCAATTGCAAAAAAATGGTAACAGAAAGCTTATTTTGTTTATTGTGCCTTGCTTTCAATAAAAAGTTGTACATTAATCAATGTTTGTCTCTTCAAGTGGGACGGGGGAGTATTTCAGCTCATATGCCTTTGTGCTGTCTTTGTTTGTTCGATTGCATCTAGTATCTTATATTATATTCTTAACTATCCGTGTCCATAAAAGTTGTCCATTTTTTGCAGTTATTTATTTACGACACTGTGAACAAGAATTTATCATCAAAAGCTGGTAAACCCCCCAAATTACCTGTCCCTCCATCATTGATTGCCGGAGCCTGTGCTGGAGTCAGCTCAACTTTGATCACATACCCTCTCGAGTTAGTCAAGACTCGATTGACCATACAGGTAAACACGCACACCGACGAAAAGGAAAAAAACATTCCTCGCTTGTTTTCAATTTCCGAAAAATTTAGCGATATTTTCTGAAAGTACTCAGGTTTGACCTAATTAACAAAAAAGAAAAAAAGAAAAAAACTTCTAAATTCCAGAAATACCCCTGAGGCGTGATTCAGTTTTAAACGTCAAGGAGACAACTGAAGGTTTTTTTCTTTGAAATGTTTGCTTATGAGGGGTAAACTCTCGGGTATTTCTTGTAATTTTAGCCGGGTCTTTTTGTAATTAGGTCATACCTCGGGGTAACTTTCGTAATTAACCCTGAAGAAAATACCCTTGTTGACCTATTCCCATGATCCAGAGAGACGTCTACAACGGCTTGTTCGACACTTTTGTAAAAATATTGCAAGAGGGTGGGCTGGGTGAGCTCTACAGAGGCCTTGGTCCCAGCCTCATCGGAGTTATCCCATACGCCGCGACAAACTACTGCGCGTACGACACTCTGCGGAAACTCTACAGGAAAATCTCCAAGCAGGAAAAGATTGGAAATATGGAAACCCTCTTGATAGGGTCGGCAGCCGGCGCTATTTCGAGCACTGCTACTTTCCCTCTGGAGGTGGCCCGCAAGCGCATGCAGGTGGGTTCCGTTAGCGGGAGACAGGTGTACAAGAATGTGGTTCATGCGCTAGCGAGCATACTCGAACAAGAAGGGGTGCAGGGTTTGTATAAAGGGCTCGGGCCGAGCTGTTTGAAGTTGGTGCCTGCTGCTGGGATATCTTTCATGTGTTATGAGGCGATGAAGAGGGTTTTGATAGAGAAAGAGGATGAAGAATAAATAAATGAAGACATGTTGGGTTTATTTATTTATTTATTTGTTTACCTCTACATTTAGACAGATGGGGAGACAAAGAGTACAAGTTTTGCCATTTTGACTGCGCATCATTTTCCCCAATTGAATTTAAACTTCTGTTTGACATATTTTTTCTTTTTTTTTTTTTTTATTGATACTCCAGAATTGATTTGTGGTTTATTTAAAACTGTCTTATGATGTGTATATGGCTTTATTGCATATTTGATTTAAACTCGAAATCGAGACAATGCTTTAAGCACTGTTGAATTATTGTACATTGCCTCCAGTCATGTAAGTTTTCAGGATATAGAAAACCAGCCACCAGGTAAGAAAAAAGAGGTGCAGCTGGTCATGCTCCTAAAATGAATAAACATGATTAGTGCTGTTTATGGGCCTAGCTACCAGGTACTCAGGCCGGCGATTCGGCTAGAATACCCGGACCGCCCGATTTTATAATGGCCGGTCCCGTCATGACTTTCAAGCAATAGTCTTCCAAATATCTTAAGTTACGACGACACAAGTCACCACTTAGGTCAAAAGATACCATAACGGACCGAGAAGGTCACTCGACAATACAAAAGACCATCATGGTCAACGACTCTATATCAAGGCTAAATTTTTAATGCGTAAGAAAATAATAACTCACTTTCACAAGATAACTCACACCCATGCAAGGGTGATTAATCAACAAAGATAGCCCTTGACTACAACAGAGACGAAAGAAAAGACTTTAACTCTTGTGTAATTAGCATCGTTGCCTTGCCCTTCATCCTCTGTCAAGCCGATCCAGTGACCGCTACTGAGCTGCAAAGACCTAAATGCATAACAGGCAATCACCCCCGAATACTCGGTCCGCCTGGTAAATTCCCGGCCATTTCTTAATTGGATGTAACCCAATCTTAATAATTAAGTCCCAATAAAACTAACTATTTAGTGTTGTTAAATGGCCAAAATACTCGGTACTTGCCTGGTGGCCCGAATTGAATACTCAATCCGATGGACTGCCCGATTCTTTAGTGAGCCAATCCTTGTCCTCCTGACTTGCTACCCGATTCTTTAACGGGCCAATCTACCACCCAACTCGAGACTCTCGAGCCGGAACCGAATATAGAAATATCCGACCACGTTAGCAGCACCAAACATGATTGGTAATAGGATTTTTCTTTTTTACAAGGAAATGATATATAATTTTTTTAAACGAAAATTCATGAGCAATTGCATCTTCAAATGGTTCAGAACAAGAAAGAAAACAAAAACAAAGCATCATCGTACAAGAAACATTGATGGAGGGAAGGCACACCAGGTAATCTCTGGAAAAAACAACATTTTTTGCAACTACCAAAAGCAGGTGTATATAAAACTCTGAATACCACCATGTAATCATCATTTTCATGTACTAATCGGGAAGTTACTTAAACGGCCACAACAGGAAGCACCAACCAAATTCTCTCCAACAGCAGGTTAAAGATGATTGTCGAACTTTCACACAGACCACTCAGACAAAGTATAATTGACTACATAAATTGATTGATAGCTACAAGAAGTTTAATGATGACCAGACGATGAACAACAAGTTTTACATATATCCTCCAGAGGTCAATTCTTCTGTTCCTCCCCTTCCTCCGTATCGTCCTGGCCTTCTTCAGCTGCCATTAACTCATCAAAGTCTGCTGATTTTCCCAGTAGCACCTCAATCTACGAAATAAATACAAACGAAAAAGTCTCGCTCATGATTGAAAAAGGAAAAATATCTCTGAACGAAAAAAAAAAAATTAGACATGCAAATAAACAAATATAAATGAGTTGATCTGAAATAAAAAAAATATCTGTCAGAAATTTTACAGGTGTCTTTCTGGACGGAAATAAGGAATTAGTTTCTGATAATAGCACACATTTGTCACTAGGGGAAAAAAAACTGAAGAAATAAATAAATCATATTCATGGGATCGTAGTCGAACTGTTATATTACAAGAAAGCGGAAGAGAACAACGAAAACCAAACGAAACACTAGTATCGAATAGAGACCTTAGCCTTGGGCATGGGTCGTGCTCCAGGATCATCCCTCATGTCAACTGTCAAAGTCCTGATTTCTGTGTGATTAAAGCACCTAAATATGAGATTAGCACAAAAAGCTTCACCAGAAAAGGCGAGAGTAACAACAAGACTTAAGCGCCAGAACAAGATTAAGGTGGGAGGGAGAGAGAGAGAGAGAGAGAGAGAGAGAGAGAGAGAGAGAGAGAGAGTGTGTGTGTGTGTGTGTGGGGGGGGGGGGGGCATCTCACTTTTCTCAACGGCAAACCCACTGTTCTTTAAAATTTCGGCAACAGTCACCACAGTGGTTATAGCTGTAGGCAACATACAGTAAGTTGTGAAACTACATAAGCAATTGGTCCATAAAAACAATAATAAATCCTCGTGAAGCTCAGTATATTGGTTATCTAGAAAGAATACCCATTCCAAGACCGGAGAGTTCCACCTCGTTGTATTCCTGCAAGTACCTCTGGGAACGCATTATATTAACTCGTTAGGTGACTACAAAAACACCCTACCAAGAAGATAAAAACAAACATACGACCCCTTTTTTTTGGAAGAATATATAGTTACTCTTTACCACGCATCCTTTTTCATATAATACAATCAACTTTACAAGAAACCATGTCCTTCGATTCCTTTATATTACAAACTAAAGCCAGTAAATTTTGTTGAAACTTAGAGCCTATGTCATTCATAATTAGATTACTAAAGTATATACAGAAAGTTATAAATTAGACGATGAGGTATCTCAAACGAAAACAAAATATATATACACATTATTGCAATTTACACGGAAACGGATCAAAATATGAGGAGAAAATATCCCACCAGATAAAAAAATTAGGAGTAGGTCTCCTATGAGAGACCTAATAGATAGGTCTCACCGTGAGACACAAGATCATGGAGCTAAATAAAAAAAAAAAATAGAAAACTCTAAAAAAGTAAATACTAAAATGTTAAGAAATGAACCTTAAAAAATGGACTTGAACTATATAAACTGATAAAAATGCAAAACAAAAAAAATCCCTAAAATATCCTAAAATATTTAGTAAATAAATAACAAAATAAAAAACTAAAAATTTGAAAAACAACAACAATAAATTCGAGCTCCATCTCACCGTTCTCATACGAGTTTTTGCCAAATGTTATAACAAATCATTGTAGCAACTCATGAAAAGATAACAGCAAAATCTGAAAACAGATTAGGTTTTATTGCCTTCAGGAAAACCGGGAACAAGAAACCCTTAAACAGGCGTGCATATATGATATATTTACCAACCTCAAAATACATGTATATGCACATATACCGTCTAGAGAACTCTAAATCAGTCGAGAAGCAGTAGGTCGATCCAATGCTTTACCAGGAAAAATAAAAAAAGATAAAAGAGAAGACAAAAAGCTGATAAATAACCTTTTTTTTAAAAAAAGAAATAAAAAATAAAACCTTGGAGAGTTTAACGTAAAAGAAGAGGGATTTCTTGGAGTTGGAAACCAGGACTCTATTTTTCTTCATCCCATCTACCATCCCGTTCTCCATTCTTCACCCAATTCTTCAAGCTGAAATTTTGCCACGAAAGCTTTGCCTGTCGCAGAATGTGGGGTTATGATAGTAATCGTTGTGATTTTTGAATGGAAGTCGCTAATACAACTTTACATTGAAACCTCGCCTCTCTTTTATATTTAGACATATCAAATCAAACCAAACCACCGTTCAGGGTAGGGTCTGGGGAGAATAAGATATACGCAGATCATGTCCCTACTTTTTACTAGAGGAGAACTGCTTCCAGTGAAGGCCTTAATAAGACAACAAAGTAAAGAGTGATATATACAGAGAAGCAAATGATACGAAAAAAACTCAAAACCATACCCGAGCTCATGACTTAATTCACATGAGACTTACCTAAGAGAACTTTGGCAACTGTACTCTCGATGAACGCTGCTCTAACAGAAGAGAGGTTGACTCTGTGCACAGCTCCCTGTCAAAAATACACCACACGCAAAAGGCAATAGGATAAAATATACAATAAATCTAAAAAAAATGCAATGCACTAGGTCAAAGCTAACCGAGACAACCCAACTCTGAGGCTCTCAACTACAGCCCCGCTCCCTACAAAAGTATCCACAACTCTGATCTGGCGCCTCCAAGCGCACCTATCAACAGTCATGGTCTCGAAAAGGTTTAAGGCCTTCAAATCTAATCTAGCTGCTCCTCCCACGTCCTCCTCAGTCTGCCTATCCTCCTCTCCCCGACAACCAATAAACTCTCGACCCTCCTCACCAGAGCAGATGTCTGCCTCCTGCGGACGTGGCCAAACCATCTCAATCTCCTTTCCCTAACTTTCGCTGAAATGGGCGCCACTTCTAGACATATGAGACGTCCTAAATAGTCTACTTCTGTAAACGTATTTTTTTAGTCCTTTTAATAAGCTACTCCCTCACTCCACTACAGAACTTGAGTCGTTTTCCTTTTTCGATCGTCTCATGAAACTTGAATCATCTTTTTAAGATATTTTTATTACTCACAAAACTTTGAGCAATATACATTCATATCACCACTTTAAACTACTTTTCAATTCTCTTTAAATCTCATGCCCAAAAGTTTTGTCTCCAACTTCGTGGGATGGAGGGAGTATATTTTTTTCCAAAACATACACTCCCTCCGTCCCACAAGAGTATGCTCAACTTGCTATTTTCGTTCGTCTCACAGGAGTATGCCCATTTCATTTTTAGAAAATATCATTTATACTTTTACTCCACTTTTTTAAACAAAAAGTGAGACCCTTTATCCACTCAAATCAATCACTACCTAACTTTTATTAAAACTCGTACCCATAGAGAGTGAGCACACTCTTATAGGACGAAGGGAGTATATTATGTAATGTGATATGTATAATTTTTTAGTAGTTCATTAAATTATATTTTCATGTCGAGACCGAACATCTTTAACAAGTGTGAAAGATTGTTATACATTTTCCCAAGTTCGATTGATTTTCAAAAGTTTTCCATAAGACGCACCGGATACCATACCTGCATATACATTTAAGCAACTTTTTTTCCTAATTTCAGTCGTAACCTTAGAAATATGATCAAATTCATTGATACAAATAATGACATTGATTCAAAAATAAACTAATAACTTACACAATTTCTCCTTGAAGAAAACCCATATTTCAAAATGTTCATACAAATCCTTTACTGATTGATAAATTTATTTATCCATCACTAAGTTCTTCAACTATGTAATAAAATGGCAACTCAAAAACAAGGGACCCCAAACATAAAACCTCAGCCTTCAGCAGCAGCATCTGTCTATGTACACAGAAAAGATCTCACATAAAAGGAGAAAGAAGACTTAGCAGTTGACCCCACATTGATTTTGTGCAGCTCTTTTAGTAGCTTCCGATGTGAACGGGTCGATCCGTACCCAAAGCAGAGAGAAAATGGACGCGAGAAGTATCGACCACACGATAACAATCGTAGGGGTGCGATTCTGCCTCCCCAACAAACCTTTGAGGAAAGGATACAAGTGGACGATAACCCAAAAGGCGAAGAACAATTTCCCAAAGAGCGGGCCCCACGACTGGTACCCACTATTAACGGCCTGCGAGACACCGGCTACGATTCCCACCAAGTTGACAACAAGCACGGTGGTGGGAGGAATTAGGAGGGCCGTCCATTTGAACACGTAGAGCTCGGCAAAATCCCCATCTTCGTCGGACGCTTTTGAGGTGACGGTGAAATTGGTGTCGATGCCGGCTAATACTTTCAGGAGACCTTGGAAAACGGCAAAGAGATGAGCCGATGTGCCGCCGATGACCCAGAATTGTTCGTTTCGCCACCAGTCCTCGATGGTCACGCTGCCCCACCTCATCTCGAGTATGCCGGTGGCGAAAATCGAGACGAAGAGAAGAATAAACCACATGCTAGCGTAATTGCTTATCTGTGGAAGAATATAATTTGAATACAATGGAATCAGAAAAGATCGTGGAAATAATTGATTGCAAACATGTCGTTTGCCAGTATTTAGCATGAAATATATATATATATATATATATATGTGTGTGTGTGTGTAGTGTTTTCGTATTTTGAATGCCAACTGGTACTTCACTACGGTTCCACACAATCTAAAAAGAGGGAAATGATGTTTCAGATTTCGGATTTTGTTCCTGTGATTCTGCTTCTGATTTGAGTTGGGAAGTGTTTGCAAACACTAAACAAAAAAATGCTTCTCTGCTTCTATGTGGAACTTCCACCTAAAAGCAAAGAAGTGTTCATTTTAGAATAATGATTGCATTTTTCCACCTAAAATCGAATAATCACTTATCCTACATTTCTGCTCTCCTTGTGATTTGGGTCAGAAAGTGTATGCAGCTCCACCAAAAGGTGGAGAAGCACTTTTTTGAGTGTTTCCAAACACTCCCTTATATACACAAATAAAGCATTTTTGCGATTATTCACCAAACACTCATTTTAACTTATCCAACGTCCGGTCTTTATTTGCAAGGGCAACCAACTTCCGGTCTTTATTTGCAAGGGCAACCAACTTCTGATTCTCAAGTCTCAACAAGTTTGGCTTCTACAACAATAAACCACTTTAACTAAACGCAGAAGTAAATTGCTGCAAAGGCTCCATAATATTATATAATTATAACAAATTGAAAAGGCGATTCTAGATAAAAATCTAAAATCATACGAAATCGAAGACCAACAAAAAATAAAAAGAAAATTCAATGATCTCTATAACCAACAGTAAAGTGTGTTGCGTACCTCAGGAATAATAAATTTGTTGGTGAGAAGACAGATAGCAGGAAGAACACAATAAGCAAGCAACGGAATAGAGGTGAGTGGATAAACAATGGTGTTTATATACGCGAGTCTCTCCAGAAGCTGCAGTTTCCCATTGTAGCCATACCATATGGGACAATGCCTGCTTAGAAGAATTTCAATGGATCCAAGAGCCCATCGAAGCACCTGGTTCAAACGATCCGATAGATTGATTGGGGCAGAGCCCTTAAATGCCGGTCGAGGTGGCATACAATAAATGGAAATCCAACCCCGTGCATGCATCTTAAACCCGGTTAGAATATCTTCCGTGACAGAACCATATATCCACCCGATCTGGACACCAAAGAGTTAGAGACTCGATTGACCAAAATGTTCCAAAATGTATAACTTTAACAATAAAAAACAAATCTTCAATTTAGGTGCCATAAAACTGTGGGATTATACCAAAAACCACCTTGAGATTCGGGGTATTTACCAGAAAAACCCAAAGAAGTTCTAAATTACACACACAAAAAGGAAAAAAAAAAAATCAAGGGTTACCCCCTTCATAAAAAAATATATTTCAAAATAACTTTTATTTTTATTAAAATATAACAGCTACCTTCTTAAAAGTTATTTTCAAACTTTTGAGGCTTTTCAACAATTATCCCAAACCCTAGGGGTCGTTTTTGACTTCTTGTAATTATTCCTACAACTATATTGATATGTGGGACTGAATTGAAATAAAACGAAACTAGCATACCTCCTTGCCCCACTCAGTCTTATCCTCGTACCCGCAGCTAATGACATGGATAGCTTCTTTCAAAAGAGTAGCGGGATTTGTGGATGGTGGAATGCCTCCCTGTTCCATAAATGTTGCAGCAATGAAAACGGGAGATTGTCCGAAACGTTTTTCCAGGCTCTTCTGAGACATAAGAAGTGACTTCTCATCATCGTATCCTGTCGAGGAATACAATATCAACATTTAAGATAGTTCACCCAAGAGTATTAGCATTTTACAGCACAGCAGGCCAAATAAAGATAAAAATTCAGCTAGAAGATCTTTAAAAATCTCAATTTCGAGTTATTCGAATGGATAATAAAGAAAATCGCTGAGAGAAAGAGAGAGAAAAAAACTCGCGGCATAACTCGACACCCCTGCAATTCGGCCTAATAACATAAAAAACCAAGTATTTTTTTTTAAATTACAAATATCTCCCTGCCATTTGTTTTTAGCTTACAGAAGTGCACCCTCAGGAGGGATTATATCGTTAGGTAATTTTTGTAATTATTCCTTTAAAAAAAGTGATGATATCAAAAATGGGAGGTACCTTCCACACCCTCGTCTATATCCTCCATATTAAAGATAGGAATAGTCGATTCAGTCCTTTTCGCAGCTCGTTTCTTATCAATGTACTTATTTCTTCTCTTCTTCCTCGATCCACAACAGCTTTTGACAATAATGTTAGGCTGCAAATCTTCTTCCGTCAGAACTGGATCATACCCGTATAGTGCTTGCCTGTTAAAGCAACACCCAGTCCCCACATAGACAGGCCCCTGAAGCCCATCCAATCCTCTCAAGTTGATCTGCAGAGAGTAAAATCTCAAGCATTAATAATACACAGATGACATATTTATGGCTGATATAAACAGAAAGAGCTCTTGAAAGAAAAAGACACCTACGTCAAAAAAAACAATATTGCGGTTAGCATATCTATCGTGCAAGTCAATGCCATCAAAACGCTGTGGGAACTGAACGTAACAAGTCTTTCTTCCAAGAGCGGGATCCATCATAAAGCACATGGCTTCCTTAAGAGCTTGGCTGTTATTGAAGTAGTGATCACAATCAACATTCAAAAGATATGCTCCGTTTGTAAGGACAGCCGAGACACGAATCTGAAGCGTGTAATAGAACAGCGTCATATCACTGAGACCACAAAAGATAATACACGGGGAAAAGGGAAAAGAAGAAGAGTATAAAAACAGAAGAAAGAAAAGGGATAATTGCAAAAACTACTCTTGAGATTTAGCCAAATTACACAAAAACCCAGCAAACTTTGAAAATTTATCAAAAATCATGCTAATTTTACATCTCTTCTGCCAGTAGTCTAGCTAAGAGATAATGCTGATGTCAAAATATTTTTACAATCACACCCCTTAACTTTTTCAATATTATAAATAACCCCAACTTTTCATCCTACACTGCGCATATAAATCCCTCAAATTTTTCTATAGTTACTATAAATAGCCTCACGGAAATTTGGGGCAATTTGTAATATTTTCAAAACTTTGGGGGGTATGACTGAGATAATTCGACAACATCAGCAAATAATCACATAAAAAATGGTTAGGGCAAGATGTAAGACGGAATCAAAACCTCAAGGGTCATTTCTGTAATTTTCAAAGTTAGATGGGTTTTTTCGGATATCAAACATCAGAGGTACTTCTATAGTTATCCAATATATAACACCTACCAAAGCATTCATGGCTCCAGCTTTCTTGTGATGTTGGAACCCAGGACGTTTCTCACGGGAAACATAAACCAGCCGAGGCAGCTCATTTCCATCTGTATCAAGGCCCCCACTGTGTCCCAGAAAGACCTGATAATCAAAAGCATGACGGAAGTGGTGAAAAGGATAGAGTATTATTTGACTAAAATATATATATATATATATATATACACACAACAAAATATACCTGGATCATTCCTGGATGATCCCGTGTGTTGTTCCCAGGCCAAGGAGTTCCATCTTGCATTATCCATCCTTCTTCAGGCATCTTTTGAGCCTTTGCAACAAGAGCATTTATCCGTACCTTAAATTCTTCGTATTCTCTCTGCAGGAAGGAAAAACGTGTTTGGAAAATAAAGTTACATCCCTTTTTCACACGCTTCCTGCTTTTCTAGATGAATTTATCAGAGACTGCTGGACGCTGGAATTACAAGACACGACAAGCAAAAACATTTCAAACATCCATCACCCTTATAACATTTGTAAAAATATAATAGTAACCACCCCCATGCTTTCTAAAATGAAGCCGAAACTTAGGGAGAATTTCCCCAAAAGACCATTTTTTTCCGCAATTAGTCCAAACCTTAGGTTTTTGTGGTAATTATCCCCTTTTTATTGTAAAAGTCGAACTCAGGATGGCAAATTTCACTGCAATTATGTGATTCACCTTCATTGCTCTTCGTTCTTTCACAAACGAAGGCTGAATCTTGTCTTTGAGGTAATCTATTTTCTGCGCGAAATAAAACTCAGGGGCCCTCGGCTCAATCTTGTACTTCTTGCAGAAAGGTATCCATATACGAGCAAACTCCGCAGTTTCAGAGAGGGCTTCAAAAGTCAACATAGCTGCACCATCATCAGAAACATAACAAGACACTTTGTCAACAGGATAATCCACAGCTAGGATGGACAACACAGTGTTGGCAGTTACAAGAGGAGGCTCTTTCATGGGGTCCACCGTACTCACAAACACATCAACGGGTGCTAACTGTGAAGGCTCGCCCTCCCTATCATATCTATGAACATAGAAGAGAAAAACGAAATAAAGCAAGAACAAAGAAAGCTTTCCGAATACAACACACAGGAAACTCGGCTAAATTGCAGCTTTAGTCCCGTAAGTTATTGGGGTCGGCAGTTTTATTCATTTAATCTATTGATGTGGCAAGGCAACTTCGGTCCTTGACAGATTTTGCCCTTTGATCAAAATTGAAATTTTAGTCTTGTAACTTTCATATGCATTTTAGGTATATTGTTACTCTAGGGGATTTTTGGAATAAATGAAATATTGAAAGAGCAACCATTTCGGACTAGAATTGCGCAGAGATGAAACTTACAGGACCAAAATCACAAACTTCCGGGACCAATTAGAGGTCCTCTATAATTAGAGGACCAATTTTTGCAGTTAAGCTCAGAGAACTCATCCTGATTAACTTTAAAGAATGAAAGACTCACACCAACCTCAATGCAAGTCTTTCAAGATAGGTCTCACGATTAACAGGATACCATTTTGGAAACTGATCAAGAAGCCAGGATAAGGCGAACCAAATCTCGCAGATAACTGATGTTAGCCATAAAGGATAAGCATCGTTCACCGGATGAGTAACACGGTATTGCATGAAAAATCCCAAGATGATCAATCGGAGAATGATCACAACACGGTAAGGCGTAAGATGAGAGGAAGCAATAGGGAAGACACGGTTCAAAGGTTGGCGAGCATCATCCGCCCTGTCACCAATATCCACTACAAATATTAGAGACAATTTTTAAGGTCCGGATAAAATTTAAAACAAAATCGAGGGAAATTTCTCATTGACGATCAATAAAATCAGATATGCAGAAAACCGGGTAAATGGTAATAGCTTAGTCAGGGAAAAAGGAGTTTTTGACTCTTTTACATATCTTGAGCAAATGTTATAGATGCATTAATACATATTTTACTAATTATTAATCCTAAAAAAATAAGCTTACATTTGTAGTTCTTCACCATTTGAGCCAGTGCCTTCAGTATCTCCTTTCCCTTCACTGTATTTGTTGTTCACTTGCACTATATTTTTATCCTGTTTTAGTTTCCATCCTTCCACCCTCTCCTTCCAGTCAACATTTCCAAGTCCATAAGAATTCAGGTCCTTTGAAGGGTCAACTATTCTTACAGGGACTGCAAAAATTAATAGTCATCAATTATTTGCTACTAAAAGAAAAAGAAAAAAAAAATGAATATAAGATAATAATTCTACCCGGCTGCCGTGGATCGACATAAGGAAGGGAATGAACACGATCTCCAGGACCCAAGGGTCCTGATGTACTTCTGACCGAATGAGTGTCTTGCATAGAAGGAGGAACCTCACCAGAGACCTATACAACTTAAATATGTTATCTTTATGTGCATTATTACACAATAAAATGAGATAACATTTTTTATTTATTTTACAGCTAGTCAACAGAATGAAAACACGTGTACATCCATCAACAGCCCCACAAAAGTTCCAGAATGTAACAATGGTTTACATTATAGGGACAAATTCTTACAAAGAACTAATATATGACAGGATCCTCATTTGTAACTATAGAGGTTGATTGTAATAGAAAATAAAATACAAACGAACAGGCAATTGAAATAAAGCAGGAAAACACAGTAAAGAAGACATTTTTTGTCAAAATATCGAACGTTATACTATGATCGAGTAAAAGATATGACTGAAATATCAGTCTACCGAACAGTAAAGAACAAAGTGATAAGAACTTCTGCAACTCCTCCCCGATCAATTTCCAATCATGTTCGACATTTTTTTTTTGTTTGAGAAAATATGTCAAGTGATTTCTCATCAATATACGTATCCAAAAATGCATCAATAGGAAGAAATATAAGGAAAGACAATGATAGAACACTAATAATATAATAAGCCACCCACTGGATTGCCAGCCAAATTATATTAAACATCCAATTCGCGGTGATACTCACAGAGCTGCATACATCAAGGACAAATTTCCCAACAACTATAACACATGTTCAGAAATTAGAATCTAATTTCAAGAAGACATTGGGATACTATCAGTTTCAACTTTGGCACATCATATGTATCATAATAAATAAATAAATAAGCATATTACCCAAGAACATGTTTACATGACTTACCGGCTGTCCGTTGGTAAGAAGCGGGATTGGTTGCTGAGATTCACGTCTCGAAGATGCAGACAGCTCACCATCATCACCATCCCATTGCGATCTAGCTTTAGTTTTCCCCCGAGAATAAATAAACTCATTCTCCAAATCATCAACGTCCTCTTCATCATCATCACCGTCAACTCTTGGACTCCCTAGATATGCACGCCTCCAAATTTAATAATAAAATAATAATAATTCACTAGATTCTTAAGTGAATCATGATAAATAGACTAACCTTTGTGTCTCTTGTACCTAGTCTTACACTGTGGGCACGACTGATTTCCATCTTTCCGTTCGTATTCATAACAAGCACGGCAAACTGGAAAGGCGCATTCATTGCAAGCAACAAAGATATCACCATTGGAGGATACTCCAACAGTATCACTACAAATATGGCATATTCGGCCATTCAGATTTTTCACTGGCTTCGGCTGCATTGTGGACAAGACTTTAGAGTGATCAATACAGAGTCTTAATCAGAATCTTCTCACATTATTCACCAGTGTACTATAAATATATATACACACGCATATTGGAATTTACAAAAGCTAACACCAGCAAGAAAGTTAAATCCACTACAAATGACATAAAGATCTAATCACAGCATCACATGCAAATTACATGTAAACTGACAACACTGAAATGCAGAAAAACAGCTTGAGCAACACCTCGAAATCCAAAACTAAGCTAAACCCATTTCCCAATCCATGTCAAGATCTAAACTTAAGCTTCAAAATCAATTGAATACTAGCATCCGGATCCAAACCCATATGAGCGAATTAAGAAAGAAAACAAATCCACAGCAATAAATTCAAGAACTAAAAGACAAATGCACCGCACGACCACCCAATAAAAAAATCATTACCCCGCTATCAGAATCATGGCGAATTCTAACTAGCTCATTCCTCTTGTGCGATCCAGCCACCATCCCCGCATTCGCCTCCATTTTATCCAAATTACCACTGTTATAACCAGAAAACGGTGTTGGATGTGGGCGTTTATTTTATTTCGAGTAAAAACCTCAACACAAAGAGAAGGGGACTGGCATCATAGCTCTCGAGTACAATCAATCGGCCATCTCGACTCTCTTTCTCTACCCTCTCTCTCTCTCTCTACTTGAATTGCATCTCACTCCAGCTCTCTTTTTATCATTTCCTTGAGAAATCGACGTTAAGAATCTTTTTACCTGCAGAACCAGTAGGCAGTAGTCCGCTGTCGGCGTCCAGTCAAAACGCGGATGGAGTTATTTATTTGTTTATTTTAAAATTTTGAATTAGAGGAATTCTTACTCTCAACTCAAGTCTCAACTACCTTTTAAAAATCAGTAGTATTTTTTGTTTCATCAACAAAATTAATATACCATCACCAAAATAAAATGATTTATGCCGAAGGTCCTGCTGTGAACCAGCTGTAACTTTCCGAATTACCGGCTATTGCCGGTTGAACTGCTCCTGACAAACAATAAGCAGCTGTCGGTGGGCTCAATTTTTTTCATTGCATTTGCGTGGTTGTTAAATATACCCAAAACTTACCGTTTCGACCTTGGCAATCACACATAAACAATGATAGTATGAGTAGTCACGGATAAAAGTGTAGTTTATTGAATTTATTAGTTGCGGTATTATTTAATATCACTTAATACCACTTTTTAGGTGTGATACTTAATACTAAAAATCAGTATTATTTATACGGGCCCGAATTTTATCAAAGGTTATATCCTTTATATCAAACAAGATATAAAAATGTATTAGATATATTATACATTTTAATCACACATACAAACAAGCCCTAATAGTGACATTTGACATATTATTTTGTCCACGATGTAATTATGATTGTGCAATTTGAGTTTTCTTATAAATAAGATTTCAGTTATTAATAAAATCACACGTAGAAATTAGTATTCTTTTTAAACATTACGAGTTTTTATAACACATTATCAACACGGTGTCTAAAAATACGACCTCCCTTCTCCACCACCCGTACGGTAGGGAAAAAAAAGATGCATTCAAGAAAGATTCATATCTTGGTCTCATCAAGCTCGCAACCAGGAAAAAAAACGCTATTAAGACTTTATCTGCACTTCAATTACTCAAATTTAGCAGTAAATCTCCCAGTAACCACCAAAGTTTCATCCGGACACATTGGACCAACCACCACCGGCGGGTCCAATCTCAAATCCTCCGTGTTTCACCTCCAACCTCTACTCCACCGGCTTCAGGTCCAGTCACCTCTCCACCTCCAAAGGAGGCTTCGTTTTATAGACCCGAACTGCGGGTTTTCAGAGCAGTTTCTGCTCTTTTCTTTCCTCACGCGAGGGCAGAGTTCTTGAGGCGATTTTGGGGCGATTCTTCATAAGTTCACCAATATTTCATCCTACAACATAATCATCAAGGTTGGATTAACAACATCAAATCATCCTTTTCCCTTTGAATCGAGGTAAGGTTTCCTAAAATCCTAGTTTTGGGAAATTTGGGGATTTTGAATGATTTTGTACGTTTATTCGGAATTAGCTTAGATTATTGAAGGATTGTCAATAATCTAGTTGTATTCTACCATTTTAGTTGTTTTTCCACAGTTTAATTGCTAGCAACTCGTCGTTCTATTGAGTTCCTAATTGACGCCTTCAAGGTGTCCGGTAAAATGTCATAGAGGGAAATCGGACGTTCTACGATGTTTTTCCTCGTGTGATTGTTGTTTGATTGATGATAGGATATTAGGATCGAGTTCCTTGCAAAGATTTGGTGTTGAACCCTTTCGTTCATCGTCTTCATCAAGATCCGAGAGTTTTCTAATCGACCCGTGTTATTTGAAGTATCCGCGAGTGATTACCGAGGCAAGTACCTTGCCATAGGAATTATATTCCTCTCAAATCCTTATGTGAATAAGTGCGTATCGTTTTATTATGAATGGATGTTTATGTGGGTTTATATATATATATATATGATAAACTCCTTTGCTTCAGAAATTACGTGGATCGAATGATATGTTGTTTGATTCCAGTGGTGGTTGTTCTAAAATTACGTGGATCGAATGATATGTTGTTTGATTCCAGTGGTGGTTGTTCTAAGTACGTTCGATTTTGTGACTTGTTGTGATATTGATATATGTGAACAGGGGTCTGAAACCCTCATGGTTATAATATTGATTGTCCGAGAGATTCTATGGATGTGAATTGTTATGTGATTTGGCTCGAACGTATGTGGTTGAGACTATATGAGATGTTGGTTGAATCTTGTGTGGTTTCCCAACGTGAATAATTACTTATGTGGTTTGCCAATGTGAATATTTACTTGGGTGTTACGTCGTATCCAAAGCCGCGGAGGGCGGGGATGTGTACTCCTGTCTGTGCATGCTGCAATGAGCGGCTCATGTGGATGGTGGAACGACGGTGTTGCCTAATGCGTGTATCAAGGGGCAGCTCTTGCTAGAGTGACGCCGGAGCGGCGACATGTACAAGGGTGCGGCCACCACAGTGTAGTGAATGTCGGTGCACAAATGTTTCAGGGAAGGCTCAAGGCAGGCTTGAGAGCGGAGGATATTTATGTGATAGCTAAGACCCTGATACCGAATAAAATTGTGCCTTTAAATCATTTTCAAATATCTTTTAAAAATATTGGTATCAGTAAGAAAATTAAGGATTAAGCGACCAAGGAGTTCTTACGAGATTTCCGAGGGTGAATTAATCATTGATGGTCTTAAGCAGGAATTCGCTGAGAAAGCGTGTATTGGGTCGAGGACCCCGAGATATTTTGAAACTACTTTCTAAAGTGTTTCCATATATTGGGTCGAGGACCCCAAGAGACTTTGAAACTACTTTATAAAGTATAACTATTTGATTTACGAATACCTACTTGGATCCTTTAAATCGGTCCGAGTCAATGATGACATTTTTAATTATTTTATTGAAATATTCTTCGAAACTACTTCAAAATGATTGAACTAATTCTCTTGACTCAATCGAGCCTTTCTAGAAACCTTTTATTTTTACTTCTCCTTTTAAGAATGTGTGGCTTTATGAATGGTTGGTATTTCTTGCGCATGCATGCATCCTTTGGTAATGTGTGGATCGTGTGATTTGTGTCGTATTTGTGACTCGTTTGGATTGATATGAATATCTCTCGTATGGCTTGTATATTATGTACTTGCACTAGCAAAATTCCAGTTTGCTAACCCCCGAGTATTCGTGGGGTGGGTGCCTGTTATACGCTCAAGTGTGCAGGTTCTTGAGGAGCAAAACACAGGATCGGTACGAAGGATGATGAAATACAATGATACTAATCACACGAGGACTAGTATTTGAATTTGTTGGTCGAATTGTATTTTTCTTTCCGATCTAGTGTTTCCCCGTCTTATGGGAGTGTTGTTGTATTTTGACCCCTGTGCGGGTATGAGTTTTGAAATAGATATGTATATGAAGTTTAAGTTGTATGTTATTGATGGAAGACCCAGTCGGTCTACTGATTCGTTATTCAGCCATGTTGGCATCAATGTGATGTCTTGTTTTGGTATCTAGCCTGGTAGATCCTCATGGAGAGAGTCTGCGGCGCTGTAATATTCCCGAGCGGATTGGGGTGTTACACCAGCAAATGGACTTCGACTAGGCTTGTTATCGATCTAGCCAGTTATTGGCTTAACGAGTAAGATTCAATAATGTTATTGGGTAGACCCGGGACCAAACTGGTAAGACATATCCAATATCAAAATGAAGACAGGCTCGGTAAGCCTACAAGGTATTTTAGAACCGAAACGGTAAGACACGACTCATAGTAGAACCGATAGTTCTTGGTTTGTGGACTCGTTAAGTACCAGAAATAGATCCGAGAATTACTCAAGAAGACTCGAAAAATCTGCTATCAAAACAGAAATCTACTTGCAACTTTATCCATTTAACACTTCAAAGAGAATCCTAAACACAAATGAAAATAAAAATAAAGAAGACTTAATACACAACTCCATTTAAAAGAGAGAATTCTAAATAGTTAAGTCTCAAAATAAAAATGCAAATTTTCTATAATTCCATTAGTAGTTACGTTAGATAAGAGCTTCAGAATAATTTCATCATAGCTCAAAAATAAAATATGACTTGCTTTTTTGTTAAAGTGCTCAAATGGTTGAAGTGATGGCTCCAATATCCTCTTTACATTCACAAATTAATGTTCAAAAGTTAGTATCACATACAAGTGAACAATAAAGATGTTTAAATGTACAATAAACTTTTTATACCAAACATGTTAAGGACATATTTGATATGAGTATTAGAATTTTATGAAAAATCACTAAGCTAATGACATGTTTGGTATGCATAAAATTAGTGAAAAAATTTCTTTTTTTTTAACGGTCCTTATGAATTTCATTTCCAACTTTATTACTAGTATCTAGACCGCTAACATTACAAGTGAGTATCAATTTCAATTGTTTTGAATCGATTCTCCAGCGATAGTGTACTTGAGTAGCTAAGAGCCCTAACTTCGACTTTGGATAGGTCAAGACACATGCCTACTCATGCACCTCCATAATTAGGGGTGACAATTTTCGATACAACACGATAACCCGACACGAACACACACGAAATTAATGAGTT
Source organism: Orobanche coerulescens (assembly GCA_033398695.1). Lineage (NCBI taxonomy): Eukaryota > Viridiplantae > Streptophyta > Magnoliopsida > Lamiales > Orobanchaceae > Orobanche > Orobanche coerulescens. Next base: position 1,671,997 of record CM065818.1, read on the forward strand.
AGTGTTTGGCCTTATCGTATTCGTGTAACACGATAACTTTCGTATTCGTGTCGTGTCGTGTTCGTGTAACCCGATAATTTTTATATATTTTTAGCATTAATTTTATTATCATTTTAAATATTTTTGGTTTATTTTCTAGTTTTTTTTATTTAAATTTATCGATTCGTGTCGTATCGTGTCGTGTCAACACAAAAAATATCGTGTCATATCGTGTTCGTGTCGTGTCCGTATTTCAACCTTTCGTGTCGTGTTCGTGTTCGTGTCGGGCATATGCTTAACGGGTCGTGTTCGTATTTGGCCTTATCGTGTCGTGTCGTTATCGTGTAGACTCAGGAATTGCCAGCCCTACCTCCATAACCTCGATGCAGTTTCTTATAAAATTTAGCCGGCTTGACACCTAATCTTCATGGCTAGATAGCGCAGTGCGATCGGAATTTTTTTGGTCACCACTTGGATTTATACCTCTAATTAGAAGCGCATGTACTCTCTTCTCCAGAATTTCTA